>CM035234.1:35672557-36272557 GCA_020226215.1 Sindora glabra | reverse complement strand
ATTCTTTAATAAGTGGGGACTTTGCTTCTTTAATAAGAGAGGTATGAAACCGCAACCTGGCAGGTGGCTTCGATACAGAAATTCATTGAACGTGAACCCGTTTTGAATGCTATTATGGGATACCTAATAGGTGCGGGCGGATTTATATTGTGATGTTGGAAGGGCAGTTGTTCCCAAAACTTCGAAAAATTGTTTTAGTGTATTAATATAAAATAATTTTTTCCATTAAAACTTTAATCCTGCCTATTTTGACAGGAAATTTAATTTTTTATGATAAATAAAATCATTTAAAGTGAAAACATAGCACTATTTTTATTCAATTTCTCTTATAAATTTATAAATTATTGTCTATCACATATCATATAAAATTGGATTGACATTAATCTCATTCCCTAAATGATTTTATTTGCACATATTCATCAGTGGATAAAAAATAGGAAATAATTATAATATATCATTAATACAATGATACACTGATATATTATTAGACTTAATTATTGATTTATTATTATATATTATGTCAAATTTTATTTTTATAAAAAATAAATTTAATACACAATAAGATTGAGTGGTATATAATATATAATAAAATTTAATGGTATATTAATATATCATTATAATGTATTAACATATCATTATACAAATAATATATCATAATCCTTCCCAAATAAATTGGTGTATTTAATACATACGTAAATATGTATGATTATTAAATAAAAATCTGTTAGCTTAGGAAGTTATGTGCATCTGTCTTAAATGGCTTGGAAGGTGTACTTCTTTTTTTTATTATAAAATTAATTTATTACATAACTTAAACTTAAAATATTAACATTTATTAAAATATAATATTTAATTCCTTGAAGATAATGATTATTATATTTTTTGAAAAAAAATTTATAGTTAATATTATTAGTCCTTTAATTTAATTTTTATTATAATTATTTGTTTATTTCTTTACTTGTAATATTAATATAAATTGTGAAAAGAAATAACATAACTAAAAAGCAAATATAAGTTTGACATTGTAACGTTGAGTTTAACAATCTACTTCAATATTTTTTATTTATTCTAAGTAAAAAGGTCAGACAAATAATTATAATAAAGATAAAATTAAAAAATTAATAATATTAATTATAAAATTTAAAATATATAATAATTATCATATTTTATAATAACAGTAACTCATTAAAAAAATCTTTTATTACTTTATGAAATTATATTTTTAAATAATTAAAATATATTATTATATTCATTAAAAAAAGGTTGAACTCAAATCCTGGTATACAATTTTTAAATAAAGAAAGTAATCGTTAACTATAAATTAAATAATTAAGAATATTAGAAGTAATAAAAATAATATATTACTAAATAATTAATTAAATTTAATTAAAATAATATAGTTGTATATTAAATTTATATATTGCTCTATTACTAAAAATTTTTAAATTCTTCCCTGGAAGTTATCATTAGAATGATAGTTCTTGTGGATATGTTTGCCTTTAGAAAAATCACTTATGAGACCCGTGAGTCTAGTGTAGAGACATCATCATACTAGAAAATTAATAAAGCCAATGGCGACAAAATTATCATAAAATGTAGGTGGGTTGTCACAAGTATTGCTAACTACGTACCTCCTCCACGGATAGGCATACGACTTTGTTGGAACCTTTATCAAGCCATGATACCTTTTCTTTCCCTTACAGTATTTTTTTTTTAACTTTTTTTGTTTTATCAATGATGGCGAGAAAGTTTAAATTTAAAATCCTTGATAATATTATTTAAGTTTTTTATTATTAATCCATCATTTAATGGCTTATTTCGTTAAACTTTAAGTTTAGTTTTTTGTTTCTCTTTTTTATGAAATCATTGACCTAAGAAAGAAAAGAATACAAGGAATCTCTATAAAAGGAGAATAGACAATTATTTAATAAGTTTTTATGAAAATCAAACACATGCATAATTTAAGTTTTATTCTATTTATTATTAATATAAATTAATTTTATATTATCCTTCAATTATGTATTATTATATAAAAAAATGTTAAAATTTTTTTATTATTAAGAGAAAATTTCATTTTATTAATTTGAAGTTTCACGTTTTTTATTTTGCTCATCCATAATTTTAAAATTACAAGTTACTCACACATAATTTTAACCATTAACATTTTATTAACTTAAATTATTTTTTATCCATAAAAATGGCGTTCTTTTGAGTTTCATCTACTCCATAATGGCAAATAAGCAAAAGTGCGTATATGCGATTGTTTTGGACAATTTTCCACAGAAGGCTTTTTCCGTTATACAGAAGCAAATTTTCCAATTTGAAACCCTATCTCTCAATGCTTCGATGGACAAATTTTGTGCTAGATCGATGTCCTCTTCCGCACAGGTCTTTTTGGTGCCGACTCTAACGAACAAATTCTGGTTTGTTTGGCGTTGGCTCCGACGGTCAACTACTCGGGCAGAGGCGGAGCATGGCCCATCAATTTTTTTTACAACTTTATAATAATATCGTATAATTATGTGTAAAAAAATTGCACTTGTTATATGGCTCCCAAAATATTTTCACTCTTCATATATTTAGAATTTATAGAGTTTAAAATATATAATTATAATATTTTGTTAAGTCAACTAGTCTACAAAATATAAAATAATTTATAAAAATGAAACTAAAAACATTGCTTCAAAAACTTATTTGAAGAACACAAAAGAAAAAAGAAATAAAAAATAATATTAAATAAATTATAGATAAATAATTTTATTATTTCATAGAAGTTGGCTAGTTGAGATATAATATGTACATTTGCTAACTTATTTGAAATGTTAAATTTAAAATACTTTTAATTTCTCTAAATCTTTTAAATTGAGACAAAAATAAGAGAGAACAAATTCAACCTTTACAAGTATAGATGTAGGCCAATGTATCTTAACTTCTTCAAATCATGTTTAAATTTTTTAAAAATTATTATTTATTTTAATTCTTATTACATACTTTAATATATTTATATATATTAAATATTTTTATTCTTTTCCTTTACAGCCAATTTTTGGATCTTATGTGTGTTTTAGTATTATTCTCTTATTCTTTATTTTTTTTACTTAATAGTGTTACATTTTTTTTAACCATAACAACAATATACTGAAAACTCTAAATATTTTCCTTTTTGTTAGAATTCTAGTTTCACAAATTTCAAATCAATTAACAACATTTTTAATTGTGAAAGTAATTAAATGAATTTATTAAATTATCTTTTATCTTAAAATATGCACACATACGTAATATATAATAATGTTTGAATTTTTTATTTGTATGACATTATTATATTATTACTTCTTGTTTTAACGTTTATATAAGATAATTTGGTTTATTATCAACTAATTAATTTTTTAATGAGTAAGAACAAGACAATTGATCAAATTTTTTAAGAAAAAATTAGTGATGAAGAGGAGAATAGGCTAATTTATCATTGATCATATGATAATTCATTAGTGATTTCAAGTCATTAAAAGAGTAAAAAGATGTACTTTAAATAGAGATAATTTTTAATATGTTTTAATTTAATTACTTATAATTCACTTTCTCTTGATTTTTTTAGCAATGAATAAGTATGAAATTATCATTAAAATATTTTGCAATATATAAATGGTAAAAGTTATATAACATCATAACATTTTTGTACATTAAAAATGGGATAATATTATATGTATTAAAAATGAGTTTTGAAATTGAGTTCTAAATTTTTTGTATCTATTGAACTGAACTTAATATATTTGTTACACCATTCTGTACTTAATAACAGTTCTTGATGTTAATGCTTTAACAACTTATCTATGAAAGGAATGCTAAATGTTGTGGATTATAGAGTAAAAAATATACTGAAAACTCTAAATATTTTCCTTTTTGTTAGAATTCTAGTTTCACAAATTTCAAGTCAATTAACAACATTTTTAATTGTGAAAGTAATTAAATGAATTTATTAAATTAATTTTTATCTTAAAATATGCATACATACGTAATATATAATAATGTTTGAATTTTTTATTTGTATGACATTATTATATTATTACTTCTTGTTTTAAGTTTATATAAGATAATTTGGTTTATTATCAACTAATTAATTTTTTAATGAGTAAGAACAAGACAATTGATCAAATTTTTTAAGAAAAAATTAGTGATGAAGAGGAGAATAGGCTAATTTATCATTGATCATATGATAATTCATTAGTAATTTCAAGTCATTAAAAGAGTAAAAAGATGTACTTTAAATAGAGATAATTTTTAATATGTTTTAATTTAATTACTTATAATTCACTTTCTCTTGATTTTTTAGCAATGAATAAGTATGAAATTATCATTAAAATATTTTACAATATATAAAATGGTAAAAGTTATATAACATCATAACATTTTTGTACATTAAAAATGGGATAATATTATATGTATTAAAAATGAGTTTTGAAATTGAGTTCTAAATTTTTTGTATCTATTGAACTGAACTTAATATATTTGTCACACCATTCTGTACTTAATAACAGTTCTTGATGTTAATGCTTTAACAACTTATCTATGAAAGGAATGCTAAATGTTGTGGATTTTAGAGTAAAAAATTTGAATGTACTGAATTTTGCTAATCATCGAGGTTAGATGTACTGAATTTTACTTCTATTTATTTCTTATGCTATCAAACATATGGAGAGTTACAAGAAAGACTAACTAAAGTTATCAATGACTATGATGCACTATGTAAGATAATTGAAGTAAAGGGACAAGAATTACTCCGACTATCTATCAAGCTTTTTGTTATTATTACAAGTCAACCAAAAACCAGCCTTAATTCATTTGATACATAGATTGCTTTAAATAGTAATCCACTTTCTTCAACATATTAGTTAGTTTGACGTAATTTTAACAAATTTTGCATCCAATTTCAAGGAAAAATAATTCAATGTAGTATTAGTCAAATACAAATCCAAAGTTAAAAGAAAAATAAAATCCACTATGTTGGATCTATTAAATTTTACTTTTATTTCTTTTCATGTTATTATACTCAAAACAATATTATTTTGATTTCCATTAATTTTTTTTGTATAAAAAACTATTTAAGTGGGCAAAGTACTAATGGTTGAAATCATAGATAAATAATTTGCAACTTTTAAAATCATAAGGGGCAAACTAAAAAAGGATGAAACCTCATATGGATAAAGTATAATTTATTTTTTTCAATAACATATTTTCTCCTTATTTATTAATAATATAAAATATTTTATCACAATAATGAATCAAATTTAGATTATATAATTTTTATCTCTCCAAACTTTAAATTGAAGAGTCATAATTGCTAGAAAAGCCAAGATTGATTTGCTTTATTTTAAATCAAATTGTTTTGACAGTGTAATTATAAACACTTAGAAAAAAGCTATTAATATTCGTCCTAAACACTCCCACCGAATTTGCCATACAATGATTGATGACTTTGATGAGGGGATAATCAAAGGGACTTATTAACAACTTACCTTGTTTTGGGCTAAAAGACACCCCATCCCACCTCATCCCATTTTTATAACATTTATTTGGAAGGGTTTAACATATACTATTATAATTAGAATTCAATAATTTAGATTTATAAATTTGTATAATATTAGAGAGAATAGATGAAATCTAATAATTTATATTCACTGATGTATTATAAGATGAAGCTGTTTAAATTTTATCCTTTTTTTTACTTAACAATTGAGTCTGAAATTATTTAGGGGACTCTTTAGTACACTTCCTTTGTGTACTTGTATGTACTCATGCTCAGAATGTAAGCATATGGGGACGCGTGGCCAAATAAATTTTGGATACCAGTCATTTAAAGGTAAACGTGGGGTTGACCGTTACGAAAATGGGTTAAAATACACATACCCAGTAAAATAGAAAATGAGTGGAAAGGGACGAAAAGTATAAATTTTAAAATTTTCACTTGATTTGTTTAAAGGAAAATGGAAGGAAGAAAAAATGTAACGATATAATTTATGGTTATATTATTGTCACATATCACTAATTTAAAATTTTTCTTCTTTTTATTTTTTTAACTAAATTTATTTTTTTTCTTTTTCTTTTTTCATTTTCTTCATTACCAAGCATGGGGTTAATCTCTTGTACCATGACTTTGTTTTAAACCAAAGTTCATAAATTAATTGATAATTGGTAATTAATAAATTAGCTTATAATTAATAATTTATAATTTATAATTGATAATTAATAATTAATAAATTAATTGATTATGTAAGAAATATTTTATAAAATTAGTTATTGAATTAGTTAAATTATAAAATAATATAAAAAGATATATTAATAGAAATAGATATATAATTAAAATAATATATATTTATCTAAAGATCAAATTATATTAACATAATTAATATGTTCAAAAATAAAAATATAATATATAATATTTAATTAATTATATTATATGAATTTATATAGTTATTTACTTACATAATTTTTATTTTATTATTTATAATGAAATTATAATTATTTGATTACATTTTATGAAATTATATATTTATTTACATACATATTTTTATATATTTATAATTTTAAATTAGGATATAATTATGTTAAAATTAAATTGATTATATTTTATAAAAAATATTTAAGTTTATATTATGAAGGAGATAAATTATAAATTAATAAAAACAATAATGATAGCTTTGGAAAGAAAATTTTAAAGAGGTAATAATTTATGAATTATAAACTACTTAAGGTAACTTATCAAATTAGAGTTTATTTTTTTAATAAGTTAGTGTGTAAAATATTTTTACAAGTTAGTTTATAACTTATTGATTAGATAAATATATTATAAGTTATCTTATTTGTTATGTAAAATAAAGTCATATCTCATATGCAATAAGCTTCTCAATGTGTTTAAAAAAATGTAATTAAATATCTAAATTAGATATGTACATAAGAAAATTCTTTATTATATTTCCTTCCAAATTCTTAGCAATATGGGAAATATAAGGAGTTTCTGCTATTATTTTTTTAGTATACTTAGTGGCACAGAAATTAATTTTCAAAATCAATTTTATCTTCAAAATTGATTTTAAATTAAAAGTCCCAGTAAGTATGACAGCTTTAATCACAGCCCAATATTAATCATAATTTTATTTTAATAGGAAATCACTTACCTCTTGCTCATTTTAATATTTTAAACAAATAGGAAAGAGATATAAATTCAATAACTGCATAGACTTCAAATTTGTTGACTTACGAATGTTTAATTTTAAATATAAATTTATCTCTCTAATAAAATGTTTTAAATTAAAAATAAATATAAAACTGATTATATAGGTTAACAATTTAATTTGGTAAAATTCTGTGGTTGAGAAATAAATAGCTATCATTTTAGTTGTAATTTTAGGATTTTTACGTAATATTTTTCTTAAATTAAAAATTAACACTAATAATTATTACATTGAAAATTAATGTTTAATTTGAAGATTTTAAATTAATTATTAATAATAAATTATATTGAAAATTAATTTTTGTAAAAAAATAAAAATATTTCATATTTTATTTCGTTTAACAAGTACAATATTTGTTATTCTAAGTTACATGTATTGATTGATGATTAGGAAAATATCTTCATAAAAAAATTGTATCTGTTAAAAAAAGTGCTCAAGGTGCTAGAGAATGAAGCAAAAGATGAAACATTTTTTAAAATTAATTTGTAAAATATTAGTTTTAAATATAATTAATTATAAATAATTTATTTTAAAAATATTTTAAATATTAACTTTGAAAGTAAAATTTATTACTTCTAAATTTCAATTTAAACTCAAATTTTACATAAAGTTTATTCTAAACAATTGTGCATACTAAAAAAAGAATAGTAAAAACTCTCTCAACTATTATAAATTTGCAGGAAAAGATAATAAAGGAATTTTTTTTATATGATATATATAATTTAAATGTATAATTAAATCTTTTAAAAATTTTGAAGCTTTTTTCATATATGAGATATAATATAGGGAGATTACATGTATTTTATTTTAACTCTTTCTTCAAGTGTCAAAGAGAAAATTTTAACTTTTTTTTTCACTTCTCTAATGTGATATTAAAAATCCCGCTGGTCACGTGTAAGCAGATCCTTCCATATCAAAGGTATGAGTATAGAAAAAAGGTGTGCCGGAGAATCCCTTCTAGTTATCGTTGTTATTTCCTTATTGAAATTGCTTTGGGATTTGTTTTTGCAACTGCTAACATATGTTAACTAAGGGGTCATTTGATTTGTTTTAATGGTATAGAAGGTTCTATTTTTCAAGAAATATAAAAAAATATGGGCTCTTTAGTTAGTTATTATCTAGCAAATTAAAGAAAATAAGATTTTCTAAGAAATTTTATTTTTCATCAGAATATGAAAAATAACTTACTCACATCTCTCCAGATAAGTTCTATTTTATGTGCTATTTATGGATATAATGAAAAAATTATCTTTATTAAATTTAATTAATAATAATTAAAGTTTGTTAATTTATATTATAGTAATATTGGAGATATAGTAATTATTTTATTAACACTTCTTAAGATATTTAAAGTTCAAACCAAACAAAATATAGAAAGTTATTTCTTAGAAAATATTACTTCTTATATATTAACCAAATAATTTTAATTACTTCCCATGAAATTTATACAAAAAGTTACTTTCTCAAAAGTTCAATCTCCTGTAAGAAGTTATTTTCTGTGCGAATCAAATGATTCTTAATTTGCTAGGCATTATGCTATGATAGATGACAAAATTTCGATAAAACTTTAGGCATTTTCCCATAAGATTTTATATTTAGAGTTCTCCTTAAAAAATAATTATGATATGATTTGTAATCGTTAGCTGATAATAATAATAATTAATGGAATGATTAATATCCATATTATAATTTAAATGAAGAATATCAATAAACAATTAAGAAATTATATCTAACTTTTATCCTTAACAAAGTTGAGAGAATATAAGCAAATGTCAAAATGTTGACCAACTGTGGACATTAATGTGAATTTTTTTTGGTAAATGAAAGAGTGGTTAAATTATTAGAGATATACATATAAAGATCAAGAACCAAACTTAAATGCAACAAAAGGAATAAAACCTTTAAGGAACTTTAAGTATTACTTGAGGCAAAGGCTCTCACTAACATAAAATTTGGAAAGGGATAAATAGTAAAAATATCTAAGAAAGAAAATTACCTTTCTATTTTTTTAAATAGTCATATGATTGTAATACTAATGTATGATTTTAAAATTTTTTAAAATTATGAAGTTTGATTTCTTAAAAGCTATCGTCAATCACACATCATTCTACTTTATATATATATATATATATATATATATATATATATATATATATATATATATATTCAAAGGGTCATTTAATTCAAAATAATTAAGAAAAGGAAAGAGAATTGAGGATTTTCATTTCCCTTATATGTATTTAGTTCAAAAAAATCTTATTTGCTTTTCCTATTTTCTTGTAATGAGATTATCCTAAATGAAGTAATGATGATTCTCTCCAACTCCTAAAGGAAAATGAAGGAAAGGGAATAAGATTTTTCTAAACTAAACACATATAAAAAGAATGAAAACTTTTAATTCCCTTTCTCTTTTTTAATTACCTTAAATCAAATAGCCTATAAAATAAATTCAAAGTATTAATATCCAATTGATTAAAGTAATGAATATTGACTTTTTTGGCGAGACATCAATTTGGTAACACTTCTAGGCTTGGAGCATTAACAAATTTTCTTCCTTTGAACATGAGTCATCTCTGAGATTTGACATGGCCAAGTAAAGTTTTTCTTGGACTAACATATTTTCCATTGATTTGACACTTTTTTCATTGAAGTGATGCACTACTAGAAATTGTACATTTTGTAATGAAAAATTTTTGTTGGAAAAAATTCAATGTTTCATCAAAACTCCATTAACAAAGCGATTGTTATTTAAATACCTTGCTTATGTGATAGAAAGTGACATTATTCCACCTATTCAAGCTTCATTCTTATATATTGAATGTATATTTTAAAATTTTAAACCAATTTATTTGTTCATAATGCTTTGTTTAGTAATCATATCAATTGATTTTGATGATTATTTTCATTTTTTGATGTAACTTTGAGATAAGGATTTCATAAATGTTATTTCCATTATTTGACTTGAATAAAAAGTTTAGTTAAGTTTTTGCTTGTTATTTAGGTTATTATTCAAGAATGATTTTTTAATTATGTTAGGATAAATAATTTAAGGTATTTCTTAATTAATAAGTTGTATATGTAGTTATTAATAATAAGTCTAGTACTCTTTTTTTATGATTGAATTATATTAAATTTAAGTTGATAATCATGCTTACAATGAGATGTAATTGTTATATTTAATTCAAATATCATTGTAAATTTAAATATAGAATATGAAAATTCTAAAATATTGTAAGTAGATGCACGATAGACTTTTTTCAAGATGGAAAAGGTATAAGATTAAATTTTTTAATGAAGAGGAAGAATTTTTCAAGATAGAGAAAATACAAGATGAAATTTTGCAAAAAGTTAACTTATTTATTTACATGATGGAAAAAAAGGTGTTTTGTATTGAAACACTAGTGTGCAAAATTTTTACATCTTGATGAAGTTGAAGTTAATTTGAATAAGTTTGAATCTTAATTAATTATTAATGGACTACCCATGGTGAGGAAATTTTGATGGAAGAAAAGCAATTTTCTAGTATTGTGACATAGGATAGGCATAAGGCAAGTAATATGTATGGGAATATTATGTTTAATGTTAGAAGGCCACAATTTGTAGATTATATAAAGTTTAATATGGAAGAAGAATCAAACCAAGATGTCTAACAGTTATATGAAATGTTAAACTCTGTATATCGACCACTATGGACAAGATGTAGCAATCATTTTGAATTATCAATAACAGTAAGGAACTTACCATAAAATTCCTTCAATTAGATTATATAGCTTATGTTTGAAACACACCTTCCTAAAAATATTGTTCCTCAAAATTTTTCTTAAACAAAGAAGCTGGTCAAGAAGCTAGGATTAGGACCTTAGAAAATTAACTGTTATATGAATGATTGCATATTCTTCAACAAGGATGCCAAATTTGGAAGAGAGTATAGAATTTATTGTTCACCTTGATAAAAGAAATAGAATGTTAGTTAAAATAGTAAAGAAATACTATATAAGAATATGTAATACTTAATATTAATTCCAAGGTTGCAAATGTCATATGCATCAATAAAGTCGTCTCTTCTTATAAGATGGCATTACAGTAATTGAAGGGAGATTGGTGTGATGTGTCACCCTTCAAATGGAGAAGCATGGAAATAATTTGAACAAACTCACCCTTATTTTACATTTGAAACTCACAATGTAAGACTTAGGTTGTGTTTTGATAATTTTACTCCATTTAGTTACAATACAACACCATATTCATGTTAGCTAGTGATAGTTATCCCTTAAACTTGGATTCAAAGATGTGTATAACAACCTTATACATGTTCATAACTATGATAGATCTAGGTCTAGAAAATTTGTTATTACAATCTTTGATTAATGAATTACTAACTTTATAAAATAAAGGTGGATTAACATATGATATTTCCATAAAGTAAGACTTTTAGGTGAAGGCCACACTAATATGGACCATAAATGATTTCCCTGCATAAGGAATGTTATATGGATTACAAATAGTTAGAAAATTAGAGTGCTTAATATGTATAAATGGAGTAAAGACATTTACTTTAAGGCATAGTTAGAAATAGTCCTCGTTTAATTATGTTATGACCTATTCTTAGGGTATATAATAAGCATAAAAATTTGATATGAGTAACAACCACTATCTTTTCCCTACAAAAAGTCTAATACAACATTTCATATGCAAATGTGCTTTGCTTTTAAGGAGTGTGCCATTTAAAAAAAAATTCAAATATAGAAAAATGTGTTGCTAAATCAATGTCTGAACTTATTTCAATTGTATTAATGCTTACCTTGATGCCAAAATTCTTAAGTGAGTCCATTTTCATCTTATTTAACAACAATTGGACACTTATAGGGACACGTTCCCAAGAAAGACAAATAAAGAAAAGAAACATATGAGTTCTTTTGGAACTTAGCGATAAATATCAATAAAAGAATTAATAAGTTTAAATACAAATACCAAGTTATGAAGAATCAAAGTGAAATTCTAAAAGAAACTTTAAATTCATATTTAAGATAATTGATCATATTTTCATACCTTTGTCAAGAAAGGGAAAGAAATTTGTAATAATTTAACATATTTGTTAGAAGATATAACAAACATTCACATATTCTTGAATTCTAACTAAGGTTTTTCTATATAATTATTATGTCATAATCTCCCTAAAAAGTTAATCTTGTTCTTATCTTGACTTATTATCCATCATATGTTAAATCACAACCAACTTCTCATTCGTAACACAAATCCATTAGTAGTAACATATTCATTAATTACCATTATCCATACTTATTAGTGTTCTTATCCCTATTTGTCTAATTACCCATTTCACAATCTTGTTAAGTTATACATGTAATAACAAGATAAAGGAAACAAATAAAAATAAAAGAAATAAATAAATCTCCTTATGACTTATGATCACTTTTATACCTTCACAAGCTCATTTTTATCCTTTTATATTAACCTTATACCATTACAATCCATTACTAAATCTAGCATTCAAATAATCAATACATCCTCATCACATTTCTCATTCTTAATAAGATTATACTTTCATTTAGAATCCATTTATACTTTGTTTGTATGTATATTCATAAATATTCAATTTATGTATTATAGAATAAACAATAATATCATCATACCTTTTTTGCATGGCCATAAGGTGCCTTTAATAACAATATATGCAATTTATTATGTTTCTTATCACACATGTGTAAACCATTCCATTATACTAAACATAAAATCATTAAATGAATATTAATGCTATTCCAACCTTATAAATGGATAAATAAATACATAAGATATGTAAATACCTATATATATATATATATATATATATATATATATATATATATATATATATATATATACATCCATATATATCCACCTTCATAGGAAATATAACTTTAAAGATTATTATGCTTTAGTAAAGTATACATTATGGTATTCATTAACTATTCCATGCCTTTTTTTGCTTGATCTCATATATTATTTCATTTCATCAAGGTAATAACCATTGTATTTTAGTCTCAATCTATGCTTATTAAACTATATTAATACTCATGTCATCAAGATATATGAAACAAAGGACTAATAGTTGATTGTTGGTAGCTTGATAATTAACTATTTGTTGATGGTGAGATAACTTGCTAGTAGGTAAATGGTTAACCATTCAAGACCAAATGATCAACCATTTGCTAATAGATTTGATTTTGTCCAAAATTCTAAAGCAACAATCAACTACTAGGATACAATGATTGATTATTTATTTGGGATTCTGCATAAATTCTAATGTGATAAACATTATTCATCTGACAAGTTTAGCATCCTAATGCATTATTTTATGCAACCAATTCATATGAACTCATTAATACATGCTTATAATATCTCATTTAAGCCATTTCCTTTATTAAATCAAATTAAACATCCCATATAGATCCATTTTCAAGGATTTTTCATTAAAATCCAAAATTTAAGCTCATTTAAGTAATTTTAATTAAATCTTTAATATTAAGGTTAAGATGTTCACTTACCTATTGTAGAAAAGGTTTTAAAAGGCTAAATTTATTATCTTTTAACCTTAATTAACATAATACTAGGGATCTTAAGTTAGAGTTCATATTTTCTCCTTTTTGGATTTCATATCCAAATCTTAAGAATACAATAAAAAAATTAAATTACCAAGAAGGTCTTACTTCATTTATATAAAGAATTTAATAAGAATTAACTCCTTTCTAACTTGACTAAAGAAAGATTTTGATGAGGGAGTAAAAGGAGGAGGAAAAAAGAGTTGAAAGAATTAAGTTTAGGGTTTGAAGGAAATGAGGAATAGTGGCAAATTAGGGGTTGAAGTTTGGACTAAATAAGGATAGGGTTACTTTTATTATTTCATTTAAAATCTCTTATATACTCACATTCTTACTTTTAAACACTTGTAACCTTTAATTCTTTTATTCAAAGCAATTTCCTTAATTAATCAATTCTAGTAATTAACAAAAGCAATTTTTTAAGTTCCAAGGAAAATGCAATAAATAATTGAATGATTAAAGTTTCACTTTACGAGTATAACAGATTGTCATAAATAATTTTTGCCACACGATAACCTTTATAAGAGAAATAAGAATAACTTCATTAAAAATAAGGTTGAGAAATTTGACTTTTTAACACAACTAAGCAATGAATAATTTTTTAGCCAAGCTTGTCTTATTCTAAATGCAATTGATAATTAGCTAATTAGAATGCTAGGAATGGGGTAGATCACAAGTGGACCAAGAGGAACACCTTATGGAACTTGCCATACTATCAAATTAACCTACTGTAACACTATCTAGATGTCATGCACATAGATAAGAATATTTTTAACAATATTTTTAATATGATAATGGACATTAAAGGTATAACTAAAAACAATTTGAAAGCTAGGTTGGATTTGAAAGAATATTGTAAACAAAATGAGTTAGAGCTTCAAGAGGATGGGAATGAAAATAATAATACATAAACCTAAAGCTTACTACATCTTGAGTTGGGATAAAATAAGGGTAATATATGAGTGGGTCAAGGACTTAAGAATGTCTAATAATTATACCTCTAAATTGGATAGTGTTAATATTGGTAATAACAAGATAATTATCCTAAAAAGTCATGATTGCCACATTTTTATGAAGTGGTTACTCCCTTTTGCCTTTAATGTATTGCCAGATCTTACATGAAGGGCTTTAATTGAATTAAGCTAATTCTTTAGGAAATTGTGTTTAATGATTCTAAATAAAGAATAATTGCTCCAAATGGAGTAAAATATTCTTATACTATAAGCTTGAAAGGATTTTCCCATTGCCTTTTTTTTATTTAACGGAGGATCTGTTATTCACTTACCTTTTAAAGCACAAGCCGATAATCCTATGTACTAGTGATGGATGTACTCATTTGAGAGTTTTCTTAACAAATTGAATAAGAAAGTTCATAATAGTGTTAGTCTAGAAAGAAGTATTTGTAACCATTATTTGACTAAAGAGATAACTCACTTTTGTTAATTCTACTTTGGTCCTAATATGCAATCATAAAGCACAAGACTCTATAGGAATGATGATGGGCTAGTAAGGAGACCTTGGACCTTATTCTTTAAATTTTTCACATTTCAGGATGCCTATTTGGTTTCTATTAATAGTGATATCTAAATGACAATGAATTATGATTAATCACAATACACGTCTTATCAAACTATGAAGATGTGGAAACATATAGAGAGTGAGTCTCCTTTATATTAATGAATCATTTCATATATTTATTTCTTAATTTGATGGCAAACTCATATTCACTTTTTCATGTTGTAACATATTTGTACATTGCTTGAGGTCTATGTACCCATATATACAAGAAGTGAACATTGAAGCAATGATCAATGCTCAATTCATCAATTAATTTCAAGCATATTTTAGCAAATATAATGAAAATAATGCTCATTTCTCTAGTTAGTTTTAATAGTCATGTAAATTTGTTCTTTATCTACTTAAGTTTTGACAAATCCAATGAAGTGCATAATCAATATATTTAGGATTAGGTTTGGGGTTCACTAAGGATAGTGAAAACGTGGCCCATATATATTTTATAAATGGATATAAATTTCATACATATCAATGAAGTTAATGAAAAAAAACTTATAATAATGAGTGTCTTAAGGGCATAGGGAATGTCTTAATAAAGGAGAATGTCTTCTATAGTGTTTTGAGTGAAATAGTTCAATTAAAGTTTCCTATAATGCCAATCAAAATGGTGGTTCTTTTCCATTATGATTAGTTTGATCTTGTGTTAGACTGTTGTATAAGGGTACACCTTTATTATGATAGCCAAAATAAAAAATAAGAGGTAAAATGATAAGTATAATCCTTTTATTCTTGCATAACAAGTAACATAAGTGTATTATGCACCATTCACATGTACAAAAAGAGATAAACAAGTTTGATATGTAGTTATAAAGACTAAGCCTAAAGGATTAGTGGATGATATACATATAATACAAATTGCATACAAAGATAACCATATCACATGTACATCATTCAATTAAGGTCAAAAACTCAATTATTATTTTGCATAACATACATGGAGGCCTTGAAGACGTTGACAGGCCATCCTAGTTTGAAAAACATGGAGCAGAGGATGAGGAAAAGGAAAATTACGAGGAAGCAAATGAAAAAGAAGAAGATGCAAAAGATGAATCCAATGGTTGATTATGTTTCTTATTCTAAATATTATTTTTTCATCTTTTATGTACTTTATTTTATAATTATTAGTATTAATATGAAAATTTATTATTTTTTCCAAACTTTTTTGCAAAAACTTGTATGTAGATTAAAAAAAGGCATTTTATACAATTTTCTAAAAAAAATTATACATCAATTTTTAAAGATATTTTAATATTTTAATTAAATTAATTTATATTTTTTGATAGAATTTATGAGGGATTACATATTTATTTGCTCTTCTTCCTTTAAATTTTTTATTGAAAAATACATCAAAAATATTTTTTGATGAAATTTTCCATAAAAAATTCTAGAAAACACTTTTTGGATAAACAATTTCTATTGAAAAATCATTTTTTCTAAAATTTTGTTATTTCTAATGGATTTTTCCATAAAAATAATAAGATTTTTTGTAATGATAATTTTAATATCAACT
Organism: Sindora glabra; assembly: GCA_020226215.1. Classification (NCBI taxonomy): domain Eukaryota; kingdom Viridiplantae; phylum Streptophyta; class Magnoliopsida; order Fabales; family Fabaceae; genus Sindora; species Sindora glabra. The sequence continues at coordinate 36,255,647 of CM035234.1, read as the reverse complement.
AGGAATGTAAATAGATATTGATAATTTAACTATAATAAAGATTAAAAGAAAACAAATTACTTAATATGATGTTAATAAAAAATCACCATGAAGAAAGAAAAGCCCAAGTAAGAACCATTAAAGCTTTAATGCAAGGGTAGTGGTATGTTTATACGTTAGAAAGGGGAAAATAGTAAAAGAAAATGGATAGAAATGAAAGAAAGGATAACAGAAGGTTAAATCATGACTTTCTCTTTCTTTGTTTGAATGTTTAAAAAAATCTTCTAAAAATCTTTAAATTTGAGAAATACAAAATAATAAGTAGTCGAGGGCTTTTGGAGCACTAATTAGTACTATAAAATGGATAAACATGGACCAATTCAGGTAGATTAGTCTATATAAATTTAGGAAAAAATTGTTAAATTTTAGGTTATTTAGTTTAGGATTTATAGTTTAATTCACAAATGCATGGATTGGTCTGGTTCGAAGTGGTCCATGTAAACATTAGTCCATATAAATAAATATGCGGAAAAAGGATAAAATTTTAAATAGTTCAATTTGCTAAAATTTGGGGACCACACTGCATTTGATAATATTAGTACTAATCATAATTCTCCAATCTTTTGTCCTTCTTAATTAAAACTTTTAAATAAGGAAAATGTTGTGACATTATTTTATTTCCTCCCTTTCCTACCATTCTTTCTAACCCAAACATAACATAAATATGCTTGACAAAAGAATTCATTTTTAAATAAATTAAAATTATTTATATTAAAATGAAATGAATTCAATTATAAAAAAAATTGATTCCAAATAAATTATGATATTCTCAAGAAATTTTAAGCATGAAGTAGATTAAGTGATTTGTTGATTAGATTATTTATTTTCAAATTTGAAAGTAAAATAGTAATATGTGTATATATATATCATAAAGAAAAATATATAATTCATAAATTTACCAATTTTTCTCATGATATTTGATATTTTGGAGGAGAAACTATTTGCTAATGTTTACTAAGACAATTAGATTGTAACCCAATGCATGAATTGTAATTTTACTTAATTAAAATTTAATATTATAATGAATGTATTAATTGATAAATTTATATTATCAATAATATGCAATCAAATATCCTTCAAAAAAATATAAAATTATATTTATATTGAATAGTTCTTAAGTTTTATAATATTTTATTGAATACAATATTAGTTGTGATATAAGAATTATTAATCATTATATTATGAATTAGCATAATTACAAATATTCTTATTAATTAATTAAGAAAAATTATATGAATTAATTTAAAAATAGTATTAATCTACTTATCATAAATATATCTTTCCACCTATCTTTGAAGATAAGGAGTTGTTTGAGGAATAAGAGTTAAATTTACACTTATATAAAATTATAAATTTTGGTACACTTCTTTGAATATTATATTAATAGTGATATTTGAATTATCATTTACATTATTATAAATTAATACTTTTAGTCATTCTTTCTTTATTACTTTTTAGAGATAATAACATATATATAGTTGAATATAATTAAATATATGTTTTTCTTGAAAATTATTTCAACTCTAAATTTTAGATTTTATAGATTTAAAAATTATATTATTATTTACAAAATTAGAATTTTATCAAAATTAATTCTAACTAATGTATGACTTTTTTCATTCTATTTTATTTGTCATTTTAGATAAGTTTTTTTATTATTTATCTATATTTTTAGAAAATAAAAAAAATGAAATTATTTAAATTTTTTAATTTTACTCTTAATATCCTAATAAATAATCAATCACTTTATATATTAATTATTTATTTTTAAAAAAAAATTTGTAAATTAAAATTGATTTCTTTAAAATTATAATTAATAATTGTCCTTTTCAATTCTTATGTTTTTACCCTAATGACAGATAAAAATAAATGATAAAGTAAATAATTAGAAAACTTTCATATAAATTCTTTATTTATATTAAGAATTAAATAATTATATCAAAATAATTAAAATTTAATTTTCACATTTTGTATCCTACCTATAAAATTCATAATAAATTTAATATTAATAAATTTTGAAAGTTTTACTTAAGAAAATATGGACCAATTGTTAATTAATATGTGCAAATTATTAATCCATCGAAAAGGAAAATATTATTTTGACTTGACTATTTACATTGTTTAACCATTTAATATTTTTTTGGTAATTATCAATTCTAAGCCTAGTTCAATTTATTAATTAAAATTTTTAGCTTTTGATATAATCAAAATTTTTAATCCAACTCAAATGTGATTGAGATTAGAGAAATTATAAAAATTCAATAAATAGGTGAAAGAAATTATGGAGATTACTCTAAAGAAGAGGAAAATGAATGGAAGTTAGAAAATACAATAAATTAAGAAAAAATTAGATATATTATAAAAATGCAATAAATGAAAAAAAGAAATAAGAAATTTTTCTTAATTTAATAAAAATTACTATATATAAATGAAAGATTCAATTTCTTTCATTGATTATGCAAGTGTGACTCTTTACAATGTAATATTTATTAAGAAAAAATTGATTGTATGAGTAGGACTCATCGTAGCATAGTATATATTAAAAAGAAATGATAAATAAATATATAATAAGTTAAAAGAATGATACTTGTCATAATAGAAAATAGAAAATATTATGATTAATATATAATATACAGATAGAGATTGGATAAAAAAAACCATGTACTTGAAATATTTCTTCTCTCTTTAGTGTACTCATAAAATAACAAGAGAGAAATAGAGTGGAGTCATTGGAAGACATTAACACTCAAATATATAATAGGAAAGAATAATTTAAATAGTAATATACAATGCATACTTTATATAGGTGTTTTCTTGATTAAGGTAATTTGAAAAGTGATTGACAAAAAATTAGACAATTATTAAATAATTATTGTTATGATTAATATCAATATTAATCAACACCATTAAATAGAAAAGAGATAAATAATGTATATTAAAATCATTACATTCTTTTTTTATTAGTTTAATACATTCATTTATCATTAAAAATATGGATTTGAGTATGATATTGAAATTTTAAATTCAAGCTTGCAAGTCAAAGTTAAAAAGAAAAACACTAAAAACTTTCATGTGCAAAGTACACTTGAACAACTATTACTTGATAAGAAAAAAAAATTCATATAAACTTAAAATTACAACAAAACCTTAAGATCTTTTCTTTTGTTTCTTTTTTTTTTCAAAAAAGGATAGGTTGAGTTTGGAAAAGAGATAAATGTAAATTTTTTATTTTTAAAATTAAATATTCTAATAAATAAAAATAAAAATTATATCTTTATTTTCACCAGGATAAAAAATGATAAAAAATAAATATTATGATACATTACTAATGTAATAGTTTAATTACACATTATAAATACTTGTTAAATGCATTATCCTTATAAAAAACACTAATATGGAGATTGAGCTTGCTTTCCAAGCAAAACAAACATAAGGAATTGGCTATTTTTTTTCCATTTCCTCACAAACACATGTATATATTTGTTTATTACTAAAATAAAATATTTTGTAGAATATGCTAAATAAAGAATATTAATTTTAAGATACATATAAAGGTTTGTGTATATAGTATACTAGTTGAAGCACCAAGTGAAAATATACTATAGCCCTATAAAATTAGAGTAAATGGAGTATAGAATAATGCATTCACTTAAATGATTTATAAAATTTACATAAAAAAATAAAACAATGGGAATAATTAAACTTGAATCACCTACTTAAATTTCTAACACTTTGGCAAGTCTCTTAAAGGCGAGAGCAAGTTAATTTTGGTTAGAAACTCTCGTAGCCTTGTTAGTTTGCTTATTAGGTGGATGGACTCAAAGACCAAGTGTCTTGTAATTGCTTAAAAAAATAGCATTGATCGCTATAAAGTTTGGATAGCTAGTAAAAAATTCTTGAATATAAAATGCAAGCAAATTTGTGTTTAAGTGTTGAATTGGCAAACTAGAGCCTTTTTTTAGCTAAGATGTGTATATTTATAGGTGTTTTTTGGGGCAATTATGAATGTATAGCCAGTAGTTATAAGGTTTTATCTCTTTAGAATATGTATGAGTGGACCTTTTAAAAGTAATCTAATAATTAGTGGTTATCCTAAATTGAAGTTATAAGCTTTCCCCACCAACAAGTATCCACTAAATACTATGAAAGTACTCCCACAATCTTTAATATGCTAAACTTGTTCACTATATCTCTAGTCGAGGTTCCATTAGTTAATGATCTTTATTAGCATAACAAATGTCCCCTAATTTTGTTTCCCTAGACTAAGTCATAAGGGGAATGAAACTAGCCAATGGATTTTTCTTCTTGGAACATGTTGTGATTCCTTAAAAGGAAAGTAACATGATTTCAACTTTAAGTGAATATTAAGCACTTGTTATTATAGTGAAGATTCTTAAAAGATGTATTCAAAGTGTAATATGCCTAGATTTTTAATTATTGTGTCCTTCTAGTACCTTTTGACTAAACATAATTCAGTCCCTCACATTGGCTAGCTATCTTCAAATTTTTTCTTATTTTAAACTTATGTTACAAGAATATCAATGCCTCATATTATAATGACAACATTTTATCATAAATGTATTTTTAATCCCTACTGGCAGGCATGCAAATTACTTTTTATTTGGGAAGATATATGGCTAGTTAGGGTTATTTTATAGACTTTGTAGCTTATAAGGCTTAGGGAAGGGTCATGATGAGGAGTACATAGTTACATCTCTTCAAGGAAACTTATAAGTGAACTATCACTAAAGCTTATTAAAATCCATTATTCTTAATTAAAAGGTTTGTTTTCCTTCCATTACCCTTTTTATGCCTTTACCAAATTTCTTTTGAAAATATTTGTTTCCTTACAAGTTATGAATTCTCTCCCTTTATTTGTTATAAACTCTTCTAGATTGCTATAGCTTCCTAGGGTTCATCTTTCTATGCTTCAAAAATTTGTGAGGTCTGTAACCTTCGTTGATAAGCAATTTGTGCTCTACCAGTTTGTTACTTAGGCTTGACATCTCATTATAATTCTAAGCAAAGCAATTCTTGTCTTGTTAAAGTAAGGTTGATCACTTTCTATTTGATATCTTTGGGAAAAATAATGCTAATAAACCTTAATTTTGGGTCTTTGTCTATTCCTAAGTCAACTTCTTGCAAGATGTCTTAGGTTTCCATCTTCTCGGTGTCTTCTTTGATTAGTGACTCCAGGAGTCCAAGTGTATTATCATCATACATACAGCTTGGGACCTAGCATTGAACTTGCTTAACAATATAAGCTAACAATTAAGTAAGCTTTTTTTGGTATTTGTTCATTAATTATATAGTCTAATTCTATACTTTTAGCCTTTAGTATAACTTTGAAGCCTAATGCATCCAGAACATATATCTTTACTATTGATGGATCTATAAATTGGTTCATATGCAATGGTTTCCTATTGGGATTGTAAATTTTAAACTCAATGTGCCATCATTTAAAGTAGCATGGTCTATCATTAACTTTTGTACATTCAATCATGCTATCTTTAATCCAAATAAGCATTTTTTTGATGTAATATGGAAGGCACTATTCCTATGGCATTGATTTAATTTCTACCTAATAGGAGATGATAATTAGCCTTTGAAGGTACCTCTACAAATAAAGTAGGCTTGATTTTTTCCTTTACTTTAAGTTTGAACATCACCATCCCTTTTGAGTTAAAGATCTTTCTATTGAAATTTGTCATTGCAATGTTGGATAGCATTATGTCTTTTTGCTATTTTCCTAATTAAGCGAATGTAGATTGTGACATTAGGTTAACTATCGCTCTTTCATCGATTAAAATCTTGTTCATAGGCTAACTATTAATGTAAGCCTTTTCATGCAAAAGCCTTAGATGTTTCTTTATTTGCTCGATTATTGATCCAAATTTAGCATTATTGTTTGTGTTATGTTCAATTACAATCACAAGGATCTTGTCATCAAAGTCTTCTTTAAATTTAGTTGAGCTAACTAATGCAAAAGATAGTGGTAATATAGTCATCACATTAGCATCTAAATGTATCTTTTACTCTTTTAAATCTTGAGTTACTGGTCAAGAGGTTATTTTATCCTTTTTGTTAGCTTTGAGTTATTGGATTCACTTTGACTAGAAAGTACTTGATGACTTTTTCTCTTTTACCTTCTATAAGTAATTTGTCATTATATTCTTCTCTTCTGAGTTTTACTTAGTGGAGGCCTTTCATATTGATAGTCATACCTCTAGTTTCTCTTTTCCCTAGGCTCAGGCCTTTATATTCACTTCCTTTTATCTCATAGTTCATTCTTAATCCATTTTCTCTAGAAATGATATCCTCTTGGCTTTCTAATGCTAATCCTAATTCCTATTTCCTTCTTTAATTAGTCATACTCCAACTAATGAAAAATTGAATTTGGCTTGTCCTTACTCTTTTCAAATTCTTTAATTTTCTTTAGGGCTTTTCTCCAATGATTAGCTAGTTTCTACATTTAATGGTGAATGTGATCTTTTGACCCTTTTCTATATAAAATGAATTTTCACTTTTTGTAATATTTATCCTAACCTGTACATATCTTGAACACTCTTTATTTGCATTGAATTATCCTTATGAAGTTAGAATTAGATTTACCTTTCATTAGATAAGCCTTAGGGAAGAATAGTGCATCCAATGGATCATTATACTTGTAATATGCTACTATATTCACATCCATATCAAATAAGTTGAATTTGTTTAAAGGCTCTATGTAGTTTGACTTTATGGGGAAAGAGTTTTTGTTAGCCAATATTCTTTCCTTTTACTTTTGTCCTCAAATTTCAACCATCCTTACTTGATGGCTTTCTTAACCATTTCCCTGAAATAAATTTAACTATTAGTAATATGGCCAAACATACTATAATACTTATACTATTTTTTGTCTTTTATCTCTTTTTTCAACAAAATTCTTTAACTTTTAAATAATTTCTCTTATTTGTTTTTTAAAAGTCAGTCAAAAATTTAATTGGCCTTACTAATATCAAATAAGTTCACTATCTTGTTAATACGAACCATTTTATCTTTTTTCTCTGCATGTTTTAATAGTGAACATGTGTAAGGAGGGCAGGGTTTAAGTTTGGCTAAATGTATTTCATTGTTACTCTTATCTTTTGTGTCATCACTGACATAAGCCATATTTTCCTTTTTGAAGCATGTATAACATAACTTTCTATTTTTCTTTTTCTTTTTTTATAATTGTTAAATTTGTTGCACTTTCTTGGCTAATCAGTCTATGTCACTTATGTTCTAATTAGTGAGCATTTTGTAAATGATATAGTTAAATTTTACCCTTGCTATCTTTATAATCTCAATCTTAGCTATTTATGTGAAGCACTTGCTTTTTGCATGTCAAAATCTAAAAGGATATTCTTTAGTGGACTCAACTAATTTCTTCTTAACATCAAACAAGTTTGCTAACCCTACCTTGATTTCTTCACAATAAAATTAGTTATGAAATAACTATTCCATTTGAGCTTACAAATAGACGAAATTTGAAGGTGAACATGAATATCAAAACTCATTTGAAATGAGTTGCTAACATTCGATCATGAATCTAGCAATATGTTTAATATTTAATTGGTTGTTTTCACTAAAGAATATGGTAAATTTTTGTATTTTGAAACTTCTAAGTTGTTCAAGTTAATGAATATTCTTCAGTAAGTCACCATGATAATTTAGGTAAACAATTTGGCTTTTTTTGGTTAACTTAACAACCATTTGACCAAAACTTGCAAGTTCAACTTTTGCCCTTATAGGTTTTGTAAACTGGGTTTGGGCTGATAAACCTAGCGTTGATCTTAAAAGTTTTGATAGATAAAATTTTTAGATATTTCTCTATTTGCTTAGTGCCCTTGGACTTTATTTCCCTGATTACGAGGGCCACGTCAAGCTTTTCTTCTTAACTATTTGCCTTTACTTAATATTCTTATTTAGCCAATATAATTGACCTTGAGAAGTTTTAATTCTAAGGTATTAACCATAGCTTACTCTTTATTAGAGAGTTTCATCTTGATGACTACCTAGGGTTATCATTATCCTTTCAAGTATTTGGGTCACCTATTTTTACTAGCGATAGTTTCCTCTAGTATAAACCTTAAAAGAGTTGTAATCTATTATGATAATATTGGTGTATGTCATAGAGCCAATCATATAGATGATTGAAGTTATATACAATGTATTATGTTTTAGGCAATTTAATTATTATATTATATTTTTTTTATTATTATTATGCGCAATTTATAACTTAATATAATAATTATCCTTGGAATAGCTTTGTTATTCCTAAAATGCCCCTAGTCAAGTATTATTACAAAAAGAATAGTAATAATACATCGAGACTAGCATGTATAGTGACTGATGATTACGAATCATGGATATGTGATATCAAGTCAATACATGAGTACATTGCTAGTGAATAATGTACTGGACTGACCCACTATGAGAATATTGCATGGATAAATGTGTCATAAGTTATTCTCATATGATCACAAATACACATAAACCTTTGACCTGAAGTCACTACGGTTCTCTACATGAGGAATTACTCACTTTAATATTGTCCTATGTCACCTTTAATCAGGATGACAAGTAAGGCATTGATTGGGTGTGTCATAAATCGTGCAGAGGGAAGTGAGTGATGTAAATGGGATTTTGTTACTCTTGTATAAAAGAGAAATATCCTTGGGCCCCTTGATTGAGTGAGACTTAGAAATGCATGGCCATGCTCAGTTAAATTAATATGTGATATTAATTATTTTAAGTCTACTCAGCATCATGAAATATAAATTGAACATTGACGAGGATGACACATTCCATGCCTCTAGTTCAATTTGGATATTATTACAAAAGGGTTATGATGCAAAACGTTGATCATGTATTAGGTGGATATCGAATCACAGACATTCTTACTACTTGAGTGGCAGTGATGTATTGCTAGATACTGCTCGCTGTCTATGGCTCAATAATAAGTCATTTTCAACGTAGTAAGAACCTACAGGGTCACACAAAAGGAGTAGGAATAAGACAATAATTAATTGGACTTTAATTATATTAATATCCAATTAATTGGACTTATTTTCGTGCATATATATTATTAAGAATAATAAATTCACGTTATATATATATATATATATATTATGTGATATTAAAGTAGTATCAAGTAATTATCTTATCAGATATTAGATAAATATATTATGAGATAATATTATTTTGATATTTGATAACTATATGCAATTATCTAATATTAAGATATTTATATTATGAGATAATATTATTATCTAATATTAGATAATTAATAGATAAGTCTTATCTCTTCCCATTATCTCTAGGATAAGGATAAGATGAGTTGTTAAGTGTGATTAGAATTTTAGAAGCATTATCCTAGTAGGACTAGGATTATGGCTTGCCTAAGTTCTATAAAAGGGGACTTGAGGGCAGCACTTAATAATTACGTCCAAAGCTTCCATATAAACCCAAAATCACTCAGAAAACATCCGATCCTAATTCTTAGAGAGAAAAACGCATCCTAGCAGACGCGTGGAGGGTAAGAGGTCGTTGTTCACTTTGTGTGGATACCGTAGAGACGCTGTACCTTCCGGCCAGCGTTTGATTCATCCGCTCTCAAGTTTTGATCAGTAGAAACACGAGTGCTCAATAGGTAAAACCCTAATCATTGACTTATGCTTTTTGCATGGATCCTAGGTAGAATTTGGATCAAAATTTTAAAATTCCGTTGTATGTGATAATCCGAATTACCAACAGATAACATGTTAACTATGTCATGGTTGCATGTTCCATTCACTGTTGAATAACTTATATTGTTTGGGATGTCACACCATGACTCCTGATATAAACTAATTCTCTTATTTGTAAATTAGTTTTGTTAGCCAAATAACTTTGATCGTTAAATGTGATTACCTTGTTATTATTGTTAGTTGTTAGCATGCCATAAGGCATTATATAAGGAAGTTTAGTAGGCCTTCTAACATCAATTTTTTTACCATTATTCGACCTTTTTCCATTTTTATTCTAACCTTTTTATTTATTATGATTTCAGTAACCATTTTTTTATTTGCACTTGGATTTTGACTTTGTTATCTTTAGTTGAAGTAACTTTGTTCAATATTTTAAAGGTCTATATTCTTAATATTTTTAGCCAAAATTTGATTATTGATTATCTTCAGTGTTTTCTACACATCCTTCTTGGATTAAAGGATTATCCAATGGAAGGCAAGAATTATAAGGGTATGTGCTAGTGAGATGTAAACCAATTGGAGGCATTATCATGTTTCCTAATTGTATTGTTTTGCCACTTCTCAATTGTATAAAATGGTCAATGCAAACTACCTTAACTATGTCCCACCAAATGTTCCAATTTATTTATTCCTAAAAGAAATATTCTACAGAATATGCTAAATAAAAAATATTAATTTTAGGATTACATGCTAATGTTTATGTATATAATATACTTGTTGGAGCATTGAGTGAAAATTAGTAAGAGACAGAGTGTATAATAATGCATTCAGCTAAGTAATCTACAAAATTTGCTCAAAAAAATTAAATAAGAGAGATGATTTAGCTTGAATCACTTACTCAAATTCCTAACACTTTGGCAGATCTTCTAGTAAGAAAAAGCACACTAATTTTATTTAGAAACTCTTATAGCCTTATTAGTCTACTTACCAGTGGATAGACTTAGATATACTTAAAGACTAAGTGTCATGGAATTGCTTAAAAAAATAGCTTTAATGACTGAAAAGTCTAAAAAGCTAGCAAAGTATTAGAACACAAAATGTATGCAAATCTATATTTGGGTGTTGAATTGGCGAACTGGAGTCATTGGCTTGTTGAAATATGTACATTTATATATTCTTTTTTGGGTAGTTATGGAAGTATAATGGGTGGTTATAGGATGCTATCTTTTTAGGAATCTATGCAAGTAGCCCCTCTAAAAGTACTTTACTAATTTGTTGTTCTCCAAAATTGAAGTTATGGTCTTTCCCTACCAATAAGTATCTACCACAAACTATAGAAGTACTTCTAAGACCACTAATGTGGTGAATCCATTCACCTCATCTCTAATCAAGGTTTTTTTTATCAAAATTCTTATCTACATAAATATATTAAAAAATGATTACATAAAAATAAGTTTTAAACTATATTAGTAATATATAATTAATATTACAAAGATTTAGGGCTAAAAATTTTTTTAAAAAATTATTTAAATATTTTCATATTTTAATATAACCTAAATAATTATAATCAACCTGATGCAATTCATGGATGGTTATTTAGCTAAATAATAATAATAATTACAAGTTAATTTAAAAAAAAGGTCCCACAAATATTTGTAAAGAAAAAACTTGTAAGAATATACATTGTATTTGAAAATGAGAATTAAAAATTATTTTTATAAGAAATTATTTTTTTTGAAGATTAAGAGAAAAATAATTTTAAATGGGAAATACTTGAAGGATAAAATGTTTATTAAAATATGAGTAAAGTAAAAAAAATAAGGAAAAATAATAAGTGATAAAAAATAAATGAGAGTAAAATTCTATTAATTTATCAATAATTTTAATATTTTAATTAAAATAATGATTATTTATAGAATTTTATAATTTTTTAATAATTTTCATATATTAATTTAATAAGTTTATTCAAATAATAATTATTTGTAAAATGTATATGATGCAATTAAAAAGAATATTTTGTATAGTTTGAGGATGAAAAAATGCCTCAAATTTGCAATACTACACAAGGATTAGTCAAATGAAGTTTGAAGATGGTATGATTTTGTGTCTTGCAAGGTAAGGCATGAAGTAATTTTTCACCTTGAACAAAATCCCAGGTATGGAACAATAATACATTACTTTACCTTATGGATTCTTGCTATTATAAAATTATTATATTTTTATCTTATACACTAATCTATATACATATATACATACATATATATGTATGTATAATTATTTTACCTATTTTAATAATTTAAGTATTTAAAATATAAAAATATATTAAGATTTCACTTAAGATGATGAAGATAGAAAGGTAATAATATTTTGTTGGCTTTGTATCAACTTATTTTTTTTTTAAGTTTCAAATAATTTAAATTAATTATATATAAGTATAAGCCTATATTATAATAACTTCTTGATTATGTATGATTTTTAATATTTATTTTCCCTTTCTTCCTTATTTATTAATGTTTGAAATTACTTAATATTTATGTATAAATTTATAATCCTTAATCTTAAGATTTGTATTTTTTTGGTAACTAAGACTTGTATTTTTTTAATTTCTTTTATTTATTATCATTTTCCTATAAGTTATAGTGGAGATTTGTTGCCTCGTGAGGTATGAAAGTGGGTGAATTTTGTCCTTGAACATGGAACATAGGATAAGGTAATATTTTATCCTCGATAATAGAACATGGGGCACGAAAAGGTTGATTTGCATTTGCCTTGCCCCATTGCCACCCCTTATATAGTTTAATGGGTTACTACCAATGGCCATGTTTGATTTTTCTATAACTTTGACTAACTTTAATTTATAGATTATGATTTAATAAGAATAATTACTTTTAAATTTTAAATTTAATTGAAATAGATATTCATTAGGTGACAAACAAATGGAATGAATTAGATTAGTTCAATTTGTATAAATTTATCTAGAAAATGGATTAAATTTTGAGTAATTTGGTTTGGCCCATGTTAATGGTTTGATTCACAAATCCATAAATATTAACAATAAGTTCATGGGCTAGTCCATCTAAATGACACATGAATCATTTTAAATAAACTTACAATTAAAATGAATTAAATTTTAAATAATTTTATTTGTTCATATTCATAGATAAAAAATTAGATCATTCTAATTCTCAAATTGGAATTGATTCAATCCTTAAATTGCAATCCATTTCATACTCTTTATCAAGTCTACCATATCTTTTAACCTAAATTTTTCCTTGGCAAAACACATAATTAGAAAATGATTTAAAATTATTTGTCATGTCTTAAACTTGATCAATCTAAACAACTATAATCTAGATCACCTATAATAGTTCAAGTCAAAAAATAATTACTATTAACTTTTGGCATAGATAATGGATTAAATTTTAAATAAAACATGTATTGAAAGAATTTCTGCTTTTTTAGGGTACAGACTATACTTGAGGACATGGATGCTTGTGTTATAGACTAAAATGAAAATTCTTTTGAAAGAATTGTCAAACAACATAAAATATTATATATTAAGAGTAACACGGAATCATGGAAGGCAAACCTTGGAATCCAAGGCTTAGAGGTCTTTATTGTATGGTTGCTAATTCAAAGATAAAAAATGGTTGCTACATAATGAAAATTTTATGTAGCAATTAATATATATTATATATGTCCCTTTTCTTAGGTATGAAAATTTGGAAATAAAATTTCTCCTTAGAAAATGATCTTACAAGTTGAATCACCCATTCTTTCTTTTTTTTATTTTTTGGTATTTGACTTTAAATATGTTGGTTTAGTGATGGAATGGGTTAACTTTCATGAGAAAAACTATACCATTAGAAAATACATGATGCAATGTGAGATTAGAAGAAGGCTATTCAAATGTTTTGATATCAATAATTTATCATTGAATGTGGAAACTAAAGTTAAGAAGGTATTTTTTATTTTATCAAAATACAATAAAGTGATACTAAAAATTTTAATGTTATAATAAAATTAAAAAAAATATTTCTATTTAGCTATATATAAGATTCAACTAAGTTTTTATACTTAAAAATAATGTTGATACATGTTATGATACAATCTTAAATACTTAAATGATTCAAATTGAATACGTCTCTTTCATAATTGATCTAATTTGTATTGAGCCTAGCTTAATTAATGACTTAGTGGTTACTTGTTACACCCTCTTCAAAATATAATAAATTAAAATTTTATGTGGTGAGGGGAATAATTAGAATATCTAATATACTTTTAAGTTGAAAAGAAAATGATACGTGTATAAGAAAATTTTGATGAATAGATATAATTGAATTATGAGAGAATAAAATTTAATATTTTAATAAATTTAAAAATATGGATTTTATGATAAATAAATGAAAAAAGTTTAAAAGAGTATTAAAGAATAAGGTTAAAAAATGTTATAAGTGAGTATGTAAATATAAAGGAAATTTAGGGACACATTTTCAAAAATGCCCCTAATCACCATTCTTAATTTATGGACACCCTTCATCTTCTCCTCTAACTTCTCATTTACTCTTTTTAAATTCAAGATAAAGGACCCTTAATTTTCTTCAATTTCTTCATCCAATCCAAGTAAAAACATTATCTTTATTGATTTATCTCTTCATCACTTTTTAATTGGATGAAGATTAGGATTATTTTGAGTTTAAAGCAAAATGGAAACCCTAATTAAGGGAAACCTTTGATTTTAGTGTGAATAGGATTAAGGAACAACAAATCTAACTTTTTAACATCCTTTTCCATACTAGGTGTTACACCATCCTTAAATTATAGTAAATTAAAGATTATTTTGTGAGAATGAATATTTATGATAACTAATAAATTTGGTTAAATTTGAAATTTTTATGCAAAATATGGAATAAAATAAAATTAGTAAAAATTGAGACTATCAGAATATGAATTTGGTGAAATTTTGATAAAGAAAATTTATTATAATCATGTAGTATAAATTTGAACTGATATAAGTGAGTATATGAGTATGAAAAAGGTTTAGGAGCATTTTTGAAAAAATGCTCTTAAAGCTTTAATCGACAATTTTAGCCCTTAACCATTAATGTCTTTCATTTCTCTTCAACTTTTAACTTTTCCCAATTCTTTCTATATTTTTCCCACCATTCCATTAATCAAGTAAGAAGAGCCTCAATTTTTTTATTTCTTCATCCAATTAAGGTACAAATGTTGCTTTCATCAAGAATTCTTCCTATTTCTTCTTCATTGGTGAAAAAAATTTGAGCTTATTTGATTTTATTAGGGATTTTAAGCTCAAACTCTAGAAACTATAAATTTTTATATAGTTATGGTTTAACTTCTTCAAACTAGCTTCCTAACACTCTTTTTTTTTATGTAAGGTGAGTGGATAATTTAGTTTAATTCATGGATTTATGATTACATGATAGGATTGATGAAATATTAGTTGTTTTATAATTTCTTTTGAAATATATTTAATTTGATGTGGTGAGAATTATAAATGATGAAGAAGAGTAATATGAGATTTTAAATAGGTGTATTAATAATTTTATCAAGGTTTGGTGTGTAATATATATGTTTAGAGGGTATTTATGGTTAGATAAATAATAAAATTTTCATAGAAAAATATAATTTTTATACATGAATCAAGTGCATAATCAATTTTGATGGTTTAGAGGTAAATTTGGGCATAAAAATTGAGCATACAATTAGTTTCCCTTGTGTCGATGAAAGTTTAGGGAAGATGAATTAATTATGCAATTAATTCATCATCGCCAAAATTTTATACTGACTTTAAAGGGGGCATAACTCTTTTATATTATACTTGTTCTAAGCAAATCACCTATCATTTAAAAGATAATTAAGTTTAATTTCAAATAGAATTAGTTTCAAATTAATATTATATATATATATTGAGATATCAATAAAATAGTTAGCACAAGTAAAAAATTCAAGATTTCAAAAAATGTATTTTTTGTGCCTATTTTCTAAAGCTATAACACTTTTAAATCTTAACTATTTTAGGTTAATGACCAATCTATATAAAGCTAATTGAGTCAAATTTTATATGAAATAATTTTCATAAATAATAAATTCATAAATTTTAAATTACTTATAAAGCATCATTTAAAGGTCACAACTAAAGTAACTATATAGTATACTATACCTAACCTATGTTATATTTTCATGATTTATAATATTTTAAAATGGAGTGTTTGAACTTTAAATATCAAAGATAGAGTAGTTTATGATATTTATATAGCAATTACACAACAGGATAATCACGAAATGAGTAATACTAATATTTATAAATTCCCCTTAAATTATGAAGTAGGGTGGATCGGAAAGGATGAAAGTGGAATATTTAAACGTTCCTTGGAGCAAATAAGCATTCTTAGATGAGTGTATATCTATTTTAGGAACTCTTCTATATAATTTTCATGCATTATTTATTCTATAAACTAAGATGATGAGTTATGAAACCATGAGATTGAATGTGTTTAGTTATGCATCTCAATATGAATTAGTTTAAGGAGCTTATAATTTTGGTTACTTTTTATTATGTTAAAGATTATGGTATATAATAGTGCTTCCAAAGTACTATTTGTTTCTTATTGATTACTATTGATTGACCTTTTGTAAATAATGCAATAAAAGCATCATATGAGTTATTGCTTGGTTGTGATGAATGTATACATTAATTAAGTTTGTGATTATGATTGTACTTGGTTTTTGACCATATATGAGAAGTGCGAAACTATTATTTACAATTAGGTGTGCTTGTATTGAAATATGAATATGTTTAAAGTTATGATACTACAAACAAGAATAATTATGGTGATGAATTCATTATCTCATATTATGGATAAATTAAGACTATGGTACTATGAGATGTGAAATTTACTTGATATGTATATATATGATGATGTGATTCAGTTTGTGCGACTATTATACAAATGATACTAGTGTGATAAAATGGCTTAGGACTAAATATAAGAAATGTGATCAAATCACTGTATTGGAGTAAATTTAAAAATATTATAAACTAAATGTATAGTTTCATAAAATGATATGAATAGAAAGTTTTTATAGCATAAAGTTTCAATATTTCACTTGTCTTATGTTGGACTTAGAAAAATGAATCCTATTGTACCATCTTATTTTTCTTATTTTAGTTACTTAACATAAAACTAATAAAATAAGGATTTGATGCTCTAGAATGTTAGACTAGTATTCCTTAGAGTAAATTAGTATCATAAAAATTTAATATTTTTGGTACTCAAAGTTTGTTTCTAGCAAATCCTTAAAATGAGACATTTAATTTCTTCAAAATAGAGTTTCAATTATTGAGAGTTGAGTGTTTAGTTTTATAATATAAAATCATTTGGGCTTTCTTAGAGCATCAAGCTTTAACATTTTGATTATTTTACACTTGATGTAGAAAGTTCTTGCTTATGAAAATCTCTAAATTTTTATGATAATTTTAAAAATATAAGAAAAGGCTGATATAAAATAATAGACTCATATGAATTGAGTTCATTAAGAGAATCATACTTTAATATTTTACTTGTATAAGGTTAATTCCAAAAAAAAATGGGATGATAAGTGACATGGGAAAATGATGCTTATGATAAGGTAGTAGTCATTAATTTAAGTAATTGTTAATTGATTGTGGTTAGAAAGTAAAGCAATTTTATCATCAACAATTGATTGATTATGATTGGATTGCAATATTAAATGATACTATCATATTGCAATTAGAATTACATTTTTATGTGTATGATGGAAATATGTTAAAAGATATAGTATGAACTATTTATAATGTGACTGAATGTTTATAGCCATGTAAGAAAGCATGCTAGTGTTATTATATACTATTATATATTTTGATATGGGTCCATGAAGATGAATTAATTATCTGTTTTGTTTTGAAATTATATTAAAATTATGATATGTGTAGCTTAAGATCTAGTATGTAAATTATACTATGAATTATACCATGAGTGGCAATGGAATTAAGAAATTTGTGAAAATGGGCAATATGAAAATTGGATGGATAATTCCTAATAGGTGGGTACGATATAAGATTAGCAGGAAGGAATAAGAGTGGAAAGGTGAATAAGGTCTAAGGCTAGACTAAAAGTTAAAAGTTGGATGTTTGTAATTTACTATAAATTATTATGAAATATATTATGAAATTATAATCTATCTATCCTTGAATATTTCTATTTAATATTATGGTGATTATGTGATTGGCCATGATTGAGTTCTCAAGATTGATTTGATGCAAAAAATTTAGAATGTCGATGACTCTGTGTGAAATAGTGCAATTAAAGGGACCCTTGCTCCATTTGTAGTGTTGAATTAACTTCTCTTTAATATTATAATTGAATAAGTGATGGTGGAATTGTGAAGAACCTCTTTTCAGGTTCTATTAATTATGTATGCGTAATTATTGATACAAGCATGGGTATAGGGGTATGAATGTTATATTGTTAAATAAGGTAAAGTTGTCAAGTATGAGTACTAGAAATCATTTGGTGGTTATTTTATGTTGTTTCTAGGATTAATTGTAATCAATTACTAATAATATTTCCTTTTATAGATATACATTCACTGAAATTGTAAATCTTATTGCTTTTTTTTAACATTTTCAAGATTTAACTTATGAATAATAAGTTGTGTAGCTTGAGTGGGAGTTCAAAGCAATCCAAGAAGAACATGATAGTTGAGAATAAGTTAGGATTCTATTGGAGCCAATTTGGGGATTAGAGAAAGATAAGGTTAATTATGTGCTTGATGTATTGAATTATTTATCTTTATATGTATTTTCTAGTTGTTGTTAAGTTGTATGTATAATAATTTATATGATTTAGGGTGCATGACCCTCAAGAAGTGTTTAAAAATAGAAGAGACTTTATTTATTTATTTTCATAAAATTTATAATGAATTTTGAGTTGCCATTAAAATAGAAAGATTTTTGTTAGATATAATTAGTGTGAATAGTATGAAGGCTAGTGAAATTTGGATAGCAGAATTCACACCAACCATAGTTGGGTTTAGGTCGTGACACTAATTGAGTAATACTTTACCCAAAACCTAACCTAAATCTCATATTTTCATAAGTTTTCATGTTTGGATGTTTATTGGTTGATTTCATATAAATGTGGTGGAATAGTTTAATAAGATGATGTATTTTGATGTTTAGAAGTGGTATTTAATATCCTTCATGGATTAATGGAAATTTGCATGAGTTAATTGATCATTAGATGTTATTGAAGGTGAGTGAATAGTGAAAGTCACGAGGAACCTAATGAAAATAGGCTATAATTGACTACAAGCCTTTAAGGGCTTTCTTAGTACTAATAGTCAATTATGAATGCTATAATTGCTTTTTGGACCTTTATAGTCAACTATAATAGTCGAGTATATAAGGATAAAATTATTATATTAATTTTGAAATTTCATAACTTTTTTATCTTATGCTCATTTAAAGTAAATCATCCATCATTAGAAAGTTAATTAAGTTTAATTTTAAATTGGAACTAATTTCAAATTATCTTATGTAACATTTGAGATATCATTGAAATAATGGACAAATATAAAAAATTCAAGATTTTGAAAAATTGAAAAATTATGTCTAACTTATAAAAGGCATAACTTTTTCAAATCTTAACCATTTTATTAAAAAAAGCCAGTCTATTAGAAGCCAATTAAATCTATTTTCATATAAAGCAAATTCATGAATAGTAAATTTATAAATTTTGAGTTACTTATAAAATATCATTGAAGTGTCAAAACTAAGATGAATGGATATATATATTGCAGATAAAATGAATTGGATTGTATAACAATGCAAAAAGACACAAGATGCTTGGAATTTCAAAATATGAATGTTATTAATGAAATTCAATGATTGAAGTGCTAGTTGAAGCACTACTGATATTATGGTAATATTATATATTGAATATGATGATATAAGTCATTAAATGACACGATATTGCTATTATGCAATGGAACATGTTATGTGGCCATGCATTGAGACATGATATTACTAAACTAATATAGTAAGTATGGCTTATGGTCCAATATGAGAAATGTGAAAGGGGCAATACGAACATCAAACAACTAATTCCTAGTATTAGGTTGGAAAGGTATAAAGGCAACCTTGGAAAGGTAAGGATGCACAAGTGAGAAAGGTAGAAGGTTAACTCGAAAATCATGTAGTAGAGGTATGTATTTTATATTTAATTGTCACATATTGTTTTATGAAATAGTGATCTAGATGTCATTAGTTATATCATTGTGATATTGTGGTATTAATATGGTTATGTTTGAGCCTTATATGGCTATTTAACTTTGAATTGACAAATATGAATATTTTATGTGTTAAGCTTTATAGGAGAATGATTTGATGAGTAAGATTATTATATTATTGTGTTTGTTTAAGTGGAGTTACTCATTTAACATTAAACTCATTCTTTCATGATTTATTTTGTGGATACATAAGTTCAACCTCCATCACTACCTTTTCAAAGCTAGGATAATTGGCATACTCTCTAGTTTGGCCTTGGTAGTCCAAGATATCTATAGTTAGATTGTTTTAGGTCCTTATTCTATGTATAGACTATAGGTAGGAAAATTATGAACTAAATCTCTTATGGGTTAGTTAGAATAGCTTATCCTTATTATTAACTTATCTCTTATAAGTTAGTTAAACTAGTTTATCCTTATTATCGGTAGGAATATAAAGTAACCTAACTTTCCTTTTTTTGCAATCTTGTTTTTGGTAATAATTGAAATCTATCTTCTTCTTTATTGATGCCTTTCTTCTTGCTACATTTCCTAGTTGATTAATTAGGTTAATAATGAATAGATCAAATTAAGCTAGTAAAAATTAAATAATATATTTCATACCGATCACAACTGATTTAGGGTTGTGACATTACTAGGCATAGACAACTAGCCTATGGTTGAGTGGCTTAATAAAGGAATTCACTTATAGTCCCTTCTCAGCAAAATTATGCTTAAAGTGTGATGTTAACCATTTTTAGGCAAAATACTTTCAAGGAGAATGTTGTAACTTTTCTAGTGTGTGCATTTAGTACAATAAATAAGTTAACTTATAATTTATTAACTTGATTTATAAGTTATAAATTGACCTTTAAATATATTTGACATGCTATCTTATTTTGAAAAAAATAAGCATTCATTTAATAAGCTTCACAAGGTAGCTTATAGGTTGATAGCTTTTCAAATTTATTTCTTTTCTTTTAATTAAATGACAACCTATGTGCACCACCAAGGTGGTTGGCTTAGTTGTATTAGGTTACTACTTCATCCTAAATGTCATAGGTTCAATGCAAAAGAATATTAATTTATGGCTAATGAAGGGATAAAGGACTTTTAGGATAATTAAAGCTTTGGTAGGGTTATAATAATGGGCTCACCCTTTGAATAGTAACTATGGTTTAGATTGAATATTTTACAATAACAAAATTCTTTTATGATAATGCTCAAGGAGGGTAATGAATAATAATTGCCCTCACTCTCTTTTTTTCTCAACAAAAAAACCCATATCCTAATTATATATACATATTTTACATATCCTTACTAATTTAATATAAATAAATATATAATATCATCAAATATAATTAATTATATTTTAAGTAATTATCTTATTATTAGAAATAATAGATAAATATATAATGTCATAAACATAATTAATTAAAATTTATGTAATCATATTCTTATTTTAAATATTTTGATTACATTAATATAATTTTATCTCAAAATAAACATGAATAAATTTAATTTATATTAATTTATATTAATATGTTCTTTTATATTATTTTATATTTTTAGCAAGAAAAATATAAATTATTCCATTCATCATATTCTTATTTTTAATATTTTGATTATATTAATATAATTTTATCTCAAAATAAATATGAATAAATTTAATTTATATTAATATTTTATCTTATGTCATTTTATATTTTTAGTAGAAAAAATATAAATTACCCCATTCAACTTTGGGGTGGTTGGATATTACGTCATTAAACTTTGAAAAATTGAAAATTACTTCTTTAAACTTAACAAAATTTGGAATTGATGCCTATCATTCACTTAATTAATTATTTTATTAATTTTTTTACTTTTTTTATAAATATTTTAAATAATAATTAAATATTATAATATGTTATTTTTTATAATTTTTTATCTATCATTTTTATGTTATATAATTAATTAATGGATGTTATTTTCAAGTTTTGTAAAGTTAAGGGTAATTTTTAAATTATAAAAATTGAAGGAAGTAAAATCTAGTTATCCTAAAGTTAAGGGCGAAATTTGTATTTTTTTCCTTTTTCCTTTTTCTAGCTAATTTAACAATTACTTTTACTGAATACTTTTAATACAAATAGTTCGTTTATCAATTATTTGATATAAACTATTAATTATTTTATTAGTTATCAACTACTTGCACTAAATAAAACTTTGATTTAAGAATCAAATTGAACATCATGTCTCACCTATGAATTAGACTCTTCAAGAATATAAGATGTATTTTAGATAGTAAAACGAGATATTATGTCTTTTCTTGAGAAAATCAAATATTAAAAATTTAATAAATAAAAATAAATTAAAAAGCAATCCTTAAATTTACAACTACCTAATCCTTTGATTTTCTTATCAAATATTGTAATATCTCACTTTACCTTTTAAAATGCATTTTACATTTTAAAAGAGCTTGATTCCTTCACCTATAATATATATAACTTAGTTATATTTACATAAAAATCATTTATAGGGAGTTCAACTTCATTTTCATTGTTGAATTATCCTTTTTTTTTCAAATCTCAAAATAAATAAGTCAAAATAAAAAACACAAACTTCAATATATTAAAAATAATTTAATAGTAAAAACACTCAATATCACAAAAAATAGTTTCCCATAGAATTATTATATTTTTAGTATATAGAAAAAGGGAAATTAGAGTTGCGAAATATCATTAAAGAATGTAGTGGTATAAACCACTTAGATAGATCTATTCGTTTTCAGATTTTCAAATTTTATTAATTAAAGGTAGTTAATCATATGTGTACCTAAAAAATAAAAGACATGTATTAAACTTTGTTATATTTGTTCGTATGAACTCATTTCACTATTCCTATATTATATATGTAATGTGCTTTTGTGGTTGACATTCAAAAGGATTAAATAAAACCAACGCTTCTATATATATATATATATATATATATATATATATATATATATATATATATATATATATATATATATATATATATATATATATATATATAATTCAAAAATTGGTCTTAGGAGTAGGTTCAGGTGGATATGAGCCAGAATAAATAAAAAAAATTCAATCGAATTAAAAGTTTTAGTTTGTTTATTATTATATCTAATTTTAACTGAATTATATGAGATCGTGGGCTTTAGTTGAATTTCTATAAATCGTTATGTTGCTTTAGCCATCATAAACCATCCCTTTTATGTAATTTAACTGGTGTATATAAAAATTTATCATGTTTACATATCTTTTAAATAGAAAACAAACTTTAAGTAAAAATTTTCAAGATATTTTATATTTTACAATGTTTTGATTGGCTCTTTTTTTATTAGAAGCGGGCCAGATAAAATTGAAAAATTCTCATCTACTTTTAACTGTCAATCTGATTTTCATAAAAATCTAACTTAATTTTAACCGATTAAAAATATAAAATCTACTTGTTTATCCATAATCCATTTCGATGAAGATAAAATAATATCAATTTATATTAAGAGGTACCCTTGATTTATTATTTGCTGTTCATCAAGCCATTCATTATTTCTAATTTTGTTTTATTTGATTTGCATTATTTCTTCTTTAATAGATATTATGAGTGGCAAATCAGTTTACTTTGTCCCGGCGCGCGACGGCATGTTACTCGTTCTCATCTCCATCTTGTCCGTATCTTGAAGACATATTAAATGGTCAGCCCAACACAAAAACGACCGAGAAAAGTCGCACAAGCTTTTCTTTGATTCTAGAAGATGTTATTGAGTTAGAAATCTACCTGCGTATAAGAAGTCTGGAATGTGTATAAATAAAGATTTTTACTTTGTTAGAAAGGAGAAATTTTGAAAAATATATTGAATTTTTTTTGCACTTTTAATATTAGAAAATTTTATAATACAATAATATACTAATATATCATTAAATCTTATCTTCAATATATTATCATTAGATGTATCTTAGAAAATTATTTAATTAATGTACGACCAGATTTGATAATATATTATAAACTCTTTCCTTTAATATTACCTGGTAAATCTTGGCTTACAATTTTGGGATCAAATGATTTATTTGAAACAAAAATCATTTAGTTATATATTTTTAATACATAATTGTAAAAAAATTTATGTCCAAGCCATATGTCCTTCTGAGCTTTGGAAGGTAACATTTGACATTGTGTTGAGAATTTTTTTTCTTATTCAGTAATTTGGGCTTAAACCAAAAAGGTTGAGTGTATTAAGTGATTTGTAACTTTTATTATTAAAATACAAGAACGGGAATCTTCTATGTCCATTTTAAGTTTGTATAATAATATTTGAAGTTATTTTAAAATTTTTTATTTGATATTCTGAATATAAATTGAAAAAAATTATATATATAAAATGATTTGTTATTTTTACTATTGAAAAATATATGTTGGTTTTTTTTATTATTTATATATTTATTTTCTATAAAATAAAATAATAAAATATATTAGAATTTTCTGTGGATATCATAAGTAGTTTATTTACAACAGGACATATTATAATTGTCAGGGGACTCGAAGAGGTTTATATAACATCTGGTTAATCCTTTTTATATTACCAATTTATGAGTTTGAATTTTTTAATAGTATATCGAATATGTTCTTATATTTTCAACAATTGCTTTGAAAGAGAAAATTTTAAAGTGAAAAATGGGACTTTTCGAGAATTTTTAAGGATTGATATTTGAAAATATTCCCCCCTTATATATATATATATATATATATATATATATAAAGGGGGGTATATATAAAGGGGGGAAAAAGGAAGAAATCTCAATACATTAAGCTTCCGAACCAAACCAATGCTCACCTAATAAGTCAAAGAAATTTAATTAAAAACTAATCTAAACGCGTCTACCACAGGGTATTCTACTTTTCTAATAGGGGTTCAAGAGATTCCCACCAGATTTTGCCAGCTATAAACCCTAAAATTAAAGAATTTCTAGAACCAAATTAGAGTGATTCAAAGATTACAGTATGCTGTTATGATGAACTTGTCAATAATTGGTTTACTTTCGTACTCGTACACAAAGAGTTGAATGATTTTGCTGACATAAGTTTATTCAACTGTTTGTAAAGATTTAGATAAAATTATTATAACTTTTTTTTTTTTTTACTATGGATTTAACTCTTTCTTAATATATGTGCTTTCATTTGATGGACACCCTTTCTTAGAATGATCATTGGAACTCAAAGGTTAGTTAAGTTATTATCTCTTGATTTAATTAAATTTGAAATTAACTTTTGAATAAAAATTTACTATTAGTTCTATCATATCATTGGCATCTTATCTTGTAAAATTGAAGAAACATTTCCTTTCTACTATCTTGCTTATCAAATAAAAAGAAATTTTATTTTTCTCATAAAATTTATATCTTTTTCATAAAAAATCATACGTATTTATACTATGAAGTTACAATTTTTTTTATAACATGTTGTAACTTGAAGAATGATACTTGTGATACAAAAATAGAAAACGTTAAAAAGTCACCAAATGTGGGGGTGTTGATTGTGTATTAAAAATTTTAAATTTGGACCTCATTTGATGTATAAAAAATGTTTCAAAGGTGAAGAAAACTTCTAAAATTTTAATAATTTATACAAGATTGTAATATTCCACTGAACTTAACTTTCTAAAATGCATTTTACATTTTAGATTGTAATAATTTATTAGTTAGAATTTTCTGTGGATATAGTAAGAAATTTATTTATAATAGGACAGATTATAATTGTCAGGGGACTCGAGAGGTCTATATAACATCTGGCTAATCCTTTTTATGTAACCTATTTATGACTTTGAATTTTTTAATACTATATTAAAAATGTATCTTCTATTCTTATATTTTAAATAATTGCTTTTAAAGAGAAAAATTTAAAGTAAAAAATGGGACTTATCGAGAAGTTTTAAGGATTGAGTCGAAAATATTTCCCCTTTATAGATAGATATATATGTATGTATAAGGAAAAGTAAAGGGAGAAACCTCAATATATTAAGCTTCCGAACCAATCCAATGCTCATCTCGTAAGTCAAAGACATTCCATTAAAATCTAACCTAAACGCGTCGACCATAAGGTATTCTATTTTCTAATAGGAGTTTAAGAGATTACCGCCAGATTTTGCCGGCTATAGACCCTAAAATTAAAGAATTTCTAGAACCAAAATACAGTGATTCAAAGACTATAGTATGTTGTTATGATTAATTTGCCAATAATTGGTTTTACTTCCGTAAGAGTTGAATGATTTTGCGATATAAGTTTATTTAACTATTTGTAAAGATTTAAATAAAATTATTATAACTTTTTTCTTTTATGACTGATTCAAATTTTTCATAATATTAGTGTTTTTACTTGATGGACAGCTTTTCTTAAAATGATTTTTGGAAGTTAAAAGTTAGTTGAATTGTTATTTCTCAATTTAATTAAGCTTGACAGTAATTTTTGAATGAAAATTTACTAGTAGTTTTATCATATCATTGATGTCTTGCCTAGTAAAATTGAAGAAACATTTCCTTTCTACTATTTTGTTTATCAAACAAAAAAGAATTGCATGATTTTATAAAAGAAATTGTATTTTTATTCTCATAAATTTATATCTTTTTCATAAAAAAATCATAAGTATTTATGAAGTTACAATTTTTTTATAACATGTTGTAACTTAAAGAATGATAAAGAATGATACTTGTGATACAAAAATAGAAAACGTTAAAGGGTCACCAAATGTCGAAGTGTCGATAGTGTGTTGAAATTTTAAGTTTGAACCTCATTTGATGTATAAAAAATGTTTTAAAGGTGAAGAAAAATTTTGAAATTTTAATAATTTATAAAAAATTGTAATATCTCACTTTACCCTAAAAAATACATTTCACACTTTAAATTGTAATAATTTATTAGAATTTTCTGTGGATATAGTATGTAATTTATTTATAATAGGCCATATTAGAATTGTCAGGGGACTCGAGAGGTCTATATAACATCTGGCTAATCTTTTTTATATCACCAATTTATGAGTTTGAATTTTTTAATAGTTTATAAAGAATGTAATCTTATATTCTTATATTTTAAATGACTGCTTTGAAAGAGAAAATTTTAAAGAAAAAATGGGACTTTTCGTGAATTTTTAAGGATTGAGTTGAAAATATTCTCCCTTATATATATATAGAAGAAACCTCAATATACTAAGCTTACCAATCCAATGCTCATCAAGTAAGTCAATGACATTCAATTATAAAACAACCCAGATGCGTCTGCCATAAGGTATTCTACCTTTCAAATAACGGTTCAAGAGATTCACACCAGATTTTGCCAGCTATATACCCTCAAATTAAAGAATTTCTAGAACCGAAATACAGTGATTCAAAGATTATAGCATGTTGTTATGATTAATTTGTCAATAATTAGTTTTACTTTCATACTCGTACACAAAGAGTTCTTTTGCCAATATAAGTTTATTTGACTGTTTTTAAAGATTTAAATGAAATTATTATAACTTTCTCTTTATAATTGATTCAAATCCTTTTTAATATTAGTATTTTTATTTAATGGACAACTTGTTCTTCAAATGATCGTTGTGACTTAGATGTTAATCAAGTTGTTATTTCTTGATTTAATTATATTTGATAATAGCTTCTGAATGAAAATTTGCTAATAGTTCTATTATATTATTGGCGTCTTTTCTAGTAATGTTGAAGAAACATTTCCTTTCTACTGTCCTAAATATTAAATAAAAAAGAATTGTTTGATTTTATGAAAGAAATTATATTTTATTCTCATAAAACATTTTTTTTCATAAAAAATCATAAATATTTATACTATGAAGTTACTATTTTTTTATAACATGTCGTAACTTAAAGAATGATACTTGTGATACAAAAAAAGAAAACGTTAAAATGTCACCGAATGTAATAAAGTGGCAAGAGGTGTCGATAGTGTATTAAAAATTTTAAGTTTGAACCTCATTTGATGTACAAAAAATTGTTGTAAAGGTGAAGAAAACTTTTAAAATTTTAATGATTCAGTAAGTCATCCAAATGTTGGGAACTTAATTAATAGAACAATAATTGCTAATAATGAAAGTATATAAAACTTTTTTTTTTGCCGTAATAAAACTTGGATCTGTCAAATAAATAAATTTGTCAAAACATGTTAGTATTTTATCAGAAAATAGCAATTTTATTGAGTATAGTTGACTTATTAAAATTTCCCAAATATATGCATTTGAATCGATCAACTCCCATTGTCAATTACTTAAAGCATAAGATAAAAAGTCATCAATCAAGCCTATTTGAACTTTCATGTCGTTGTCGGGAAATACGCAAGTAATATATCAATTTATAGGGGTCACACCAAAAAGTTATTAACTAACCGTTTTACTGCCAAATGTTTAGTTTTTACGAAAATTTAAGAACATAAAATTTGTAATTTTTTATGTGGAACTTTATAATATATTTTATAAAAAAAATTATAAGTATGTATTAATTGAACTACATGCAATAAATAAATAAGTTATAGATTTTTTATTCCAAATTTTAACAAGATATTTTTAAAAAAAAAAATTGCAAAAGTAGGTACCGCTACAATTTGTTTCAAGGCACTAAGGTAGTTGGCATGTGGTGCTGAACATTACTTCATCTGATGTTTATAATCACTAAAAAAATTGAGGACTTTTCAAAGTGTCACTATTTTGATGAAATTACTGTAAAATTGCAGATTCTTTGAACAATAATTGTGATTTAAATTAATCATTCTACAATGAGAATACTCTTATGGTAATAATTAAAAAAGGATAATCACGATGCTGATTATTTGTTTTCTCTTTCTTTCTTGTAAAAAAAACTTATTTCATGAACATATCTATAATTATTTAATTAATTAATAGTCACCTCAGAACAGCACCAGTCCCGGTTCAAATTCTCTTGCCTGCTTAAAATACCAACTTAATTTTGACTTGTCGCCATATGCCAGCCTTGAAGTTCAAGATTAAATTTTTCTGCCAACTCAACACCAATTTAGATGCTTTCTTCAGTAATAAAGCCGCTGTAGCTAAGTCTATATATAGAACAGGACCCCTGATCTCCCTGAATAGAACACACATACAGAAGGTTTCCTTGTGACTTAGGCTTTGCTGCTAAGTCTACAACATCTTCGACATGAAGCCTTTTGTGTTGCTAGCTTGGGCTTTGGCGCTGCTAGCTTCTTCCATGGCGGATGCAGCTACAGTAGAACACACATTCACTGTAATTAACTTCTCTTCATTTTACTTTCATCTTTCATTTTTTATTTCTCTTGATAGAATATGGGCTTCTTCTTATTTCTGTCCACTTTTCATGTTCTGAACCTCCGTGGCGGTTAGCGAAATTTATATAGAAAATGCTTGACGCACTTTCCACCATAGATGGTGGGGTTACAGAAAATGTTTGATGCACTTCGGCCCGGTAGGTAATAAAGGCTATAGAATTATGGAGCTCATAATTTACGAGGAGAAATAGAGTATGGAATGAATTTAGGAAAATAAATGTAACATTACAAGTTCTAGCTCAGTTTTTAAATTGTGGTGATTGTAATAATATTTTTCAGTAATACTATATGTAATAAAAATAAAATTTAAAATTAAATTTTGAATATAAATTAAAGAATGTTAATTAATATAGAATGGTAAGATAAATTTTTAAAGTTTAATCTAACAGATATAAAAGATTCTAAACTAATTTCTATGCATATAGCATATTTGAATATTTTTTGTGTAATATTATTGTTACGTTAAGATCCATAGTTGCAATATTTTGCTGGAAGGATTTCTTACATTTTATACAAAATCATTGCCAATTGCATTGTGATCATAATTAATATTTAAAATCATCCCCTAATTTTCAGAATGTTAAAGCTCCGATTATTTCCTCGAGGATATTTTTCATTAAAAAATATTATTTATGTATAAACAAGGGACTGTCATGTCATCTATTATCTTGTAATTAAAAAATAATATATAATATTATAATAATAAAATAAACTCCCTTTTTAAAATAAAAGATAGGGTGTGAGAGATGACACTGGACGATTAGTATAACTCAGAGAGAATATATTCCACAGTCGGGAAATTTTTGTTGCTTTGCATGGAGCAGAGACAATGATCCTGACAACAGCAAACTTTTAGAAATTATAAAAATCTTGTCACATTCCATTTAATATTTTTATATTTATATACATTCAAATTTATAAAATTTAAAATTTTCACAGAAGTTCTAATAATCACTTATAGTTTAGTACCTCATTATTTGTATTTCATGTGGTATGATTAGTTTAAGGTCCATTTTGGTGGCTAACAACTTTCTGCCGTGACTTCTTATCCCAAACGACTAATTTATACAACGAACTGTAATCAATAGATGCCTACCAACTAAGGATGAGAATATGGTATCTAATAATTTTAATTTGAAGTACAAATACATGAAAAGAAATATGTTTTTCTCAACTTTTAAGGTTATAATGTACAAAACATATATAAAATATGAAGAAGGACACTTAGATTTCTTTTTATCTCCCCTCTCAATTTATTTGGGGGAAATATTTATTTATAATTATACCATTTGATCGAAATTCGGTATCATTACTTTTTATATTTCATCAAGTCAAATATCTTGGCTTCATGATCGAGCGGAAAATAAATTTTAGGAGATAATTTTTTTAATTTGTCAAGATATAGGAGGTAGTAATACTCAAATTCTGAATAGTAAGATAGGACTAGGTATATTTCTATGTTTGGGAGAAATATTTCTAGCTATTGTATAGCATTAAGAATTTTAATATTACTGTTTTATGTATTTTGATAAGTAAAAAAATTAATTCCATAATTTTACCATCTATTTAACCATGATGTTATAAAACTTTCTATTTGTCAAAATTTGAAAACAGTTATAGTGATTGAAAAAGCCTAAATAGATTATAGGACGGCCCATTTATTCGTGGAGTTTTCCAGATCCAAATTTTCAATCTGGAGGCTCATTTAAATATAGGTTGAACTCAGTCTAGTTCATATATTTTAATTTTTAAATTTTTTATTTTTATATAAGTTTTAATTTTTAATTCATATAAAATCATACTCTTATCTCTCACTTCTGATCATATAAAATTATATTATGAATTATCTTTTGAATGATATTTTTAATTTCACGAGTTTTTTATAATTTACAAACATATAGTATTTTTTAAAATTAATATATAAATTTTAAATATATTATGATTTATTTATAAATAAATATGTGATATTTTTAACTGATTTTAAATTTTTTTATTTTTTTTAAAATTTAAAAATTAAAAATATTTAAAAAATAAAAAAATTTACAAACCGACCTGGATTATTTGAGCCTGCAAAAGAGCTGGCCCGTTTCCCAGCTCTAAAGGCAGTTACGCGAGGATCGGCACCTCTTGCTCTGTGTAATTTGATCTCATCAATTGTGACAATTGAGCTAACCTTGTTGACATGGATTTGCGCCTTCTTAATTTCTTTTTCCATAAATTTCTTTTAATTTCAAAGATGATGATATGATCTTTCATTTTTTAATTAAAACTTTTTTCGTATTAAAATCTTATATTTTAATATAATTTTTTTATATTTGTCTCTCCGAAATTTAATTTCATTGAAAAATTGGAGAGACCCATGTTTTGTTGATATCTATCATCTATTATTGAGCATTAATTTTAGTGAAATTTCATGTGATGCAGATAGCAAATATGACCATAAGTCGTTTGTGCCAGACGCAAGTGATCACGGTCGTTAATGGGATGTTGCCCGGACCAACATTGCGCGTAAGGGAGGGCGACACCGTCGTCATCCATGCAATTAACAATTCACCTTACAATATCACTTTACATTGGTAATTAAATATTCTTTCCTATCCCTCTGGCCAAGTCAAATTAATCTTCATAGTTAAAGACCCCATATTATTAAATCACCACACTTGAATTGAACATAACATTTAAGAATTAGGATTTTTTATTTTTGTTTTTATAATTGCTGGAGTGACTAACTATTAGATACACATACATAAAATATTGAGATTGAATTTGAAATGCAGAGAAAAGAAAAGTTTTTATATAATATTATATATTACTTAAATTGAATATTCTAATAGAATTAGGAATTTTTTTTATTTTCTTTCCTATCATGTTTGTATTATATTAGGGAGAAATACTTAAAATATTTATGTGGAGTAAAACAGAAAATTTTTATATACATAAAGTGTATTACATTAACATATTTAAAATAATTTTTTAAATATTAAATTATTTATGAGTTTAGATGCATTACAGTAAGTATAGTTACAAAGGCTACATCTGGTTGACTAAATAAGTGGACTTGCAGAATTTTTATGGATCTCACATAAATTAAAGGTTATATACAACAACCGAATATGAATATGAGATCCATAATAATATAGAGAATTCATGCATTTGAACAGTTAAATATAATAATTTTTGCTACGCAATCCAAGCTCAAATAATTTTGCCATTTAATTTTTAAAAAAATATTTTAATGTAATACATTACTTATGCCTAAGAATTTCTCTTGTAGTAGAACCCAAAATTCCTTTTTATAGTTAACAAAACCCATAAAAAGTTTGTATATGTTTGTCATTTGATATAACAGAAACTTACAAAAAAAAAAAAGGAGCTAAGTCCATCATTTAAAACTACAACACAGTTTTTTTCGCATACAATGTAAATAAGGACAAAAACCATGTGTATTCTTATAACTTTGTGAAATTTTTCTCTGATAATTTTTTTTATAAATTGTATTAGAATGATTATAATTTTGAAGTTTTAAAAAATAAAAAATTGTAAATAAGGACAAAAATCATGTGTATTATTATTATTATTATTATGCATGCAGGCATGGAATATTCCAAATTCTGTCTGGGTGGGCAGATGGACCTGAATATGTAACCCAATGTCCAATTCAACCAGGAAAGAGTTACACATACAGATTCACAATTCAGAATCAGGAAGGCTCCCTCTGGTGGCATGCTCACGCTGGTTATCTACGTGCTACTGTTTATGGTGGCCTTTTTATTCTCCCTAAATCCGGTCCTTCCTATCCATTTGCTAAACCTGACGGAGAAATTCCTATATTGTTGGGTAAGAATTTTTCATCCCACTTATATATATATATATATATATATATATAACATTTTTATTAAATGAAATTGGTATAAAGTTTTAAATTACTTTAATTTTCATAAATTGTTTATTTTATATGTTGGTTATTGGATTTATTACAATTTAAATTTATACATCCTTTTACGTAGAAAAAGCGCGTTTTAATCAAATATTTTAAAAGATTTTATATTGAATTATTGACTTGTATTCATTATATTTGGATAGATGTAGCTCAAAAATTCACACTTTTACCTGTCGACCTGATTTTTACAAAAAATCAATGGCTTTTGTTTGATTAAAATTTTTAATTAAAATAAACCGACTCGTATTAAGTAATTACAATCGATTTTTCGGATCGTGTTTTTTTTCGTACTCTTAACATTAAATTCGATTAGAGAAATGGTTTGCTCACACATTGCTTCGCATAGTTCTCACAATAGCAAGAGGAGTATCTCCTACAACTTCTCACAAGTATTAAAAATATCCTTTCCGGTTCTTTTTCTGTATTGTTTAAGGCAAATATTAAAAAATTAAATAAAGTATTAAGCAGTTCAAATTATAGGAGAAAATAGTCTCATTTTACTATGTTACTCCTGATTAAAAGTTAATTAACGTCTGGATTGGTTGAATATTTAACAGGAATAATAAAAAAAAATTAAAAAGTACTTAATGTATTTTTTATATTCCTGAGTGACATAAAAACAATTTCTCTTTACATGATAACTAAAAAAGAAATGAATGAAAAAATTTGAAAATTGAACTGCATATAAAATTTGTCATATTGCTTTTATATTTAATATATAAGAAAAACAAGAAATCTTCTAAAAACATGGATTAATTGCAGGTGAGTGGTGGAACAGAAGTATTGTGGAAGTTGGGCAGGAACAAAATGCCACCGGGGCGGCCTTCGCCGCATCCAATGCTTTCTTGATCAATGGCATGGCTGGTGACCTCTACCCTTGTCCTCAAAACGGTATGTCACCCTTTCATCATTTAAAACTTCTACCTTTTACTTAAATTATTAAATATCACAAAATTTGTAAATAGTTTACTTTTGTTTAATAAGGAAAATATGATAAAATTAACAATTTCGTGTTAAAATTATAGTAAATTGGCAAAATAGTTCTCAAATTATAATAGTGATTGTAATAATCTTTGAGTAATGTTCCATTTATATAATTTTATCCCTCTGTTTATACAATTTCATCCTTAAACAAAATGGTTGAGGGATGAAATTTTCAAAATAAATTATTATTCAAAGATTATTATGAGTATTTCTATAATTCAAAGATTATTTTGTTAATGTTTTACAATTTCAGAGATGGAATAATTAATTTTATCTAAAATATATTAATTTTTCTAAGAAATGCATTCTTTTATTTGAATATATTTCAGATACATTCAAAATCAAGGTAAAGCAAGGAAATACTTACTTGCTACGAATTGTCAACACTGCACTCAATACTCAACTCTTCTTCAAGATAGCCAATCACAATTTTACAGTTGTTGCGCTTGATGCTGGATACACCAATCCGTACCTTACTAATGTTGTTGTAATCGCACCTGGTCAAACCACTGATGTCCTTCTTAAAGCTGACCAGCCGGTTGGCTCTTATTACATGGCTGCCTCTCCATACATTACAACACAAAACATATCCATAGACAACACAACAACTAGAGGCATCTTAGAATATGAAGGCTTCAATAAATCAAATAGTGCTTTGATGCCAACCATGCCGGCTTTCAATGACACCCCAACGGCTCATAAATTCTACACCAATATAACTGGGCTTTCTACTGGGCCTCATTATTTGCCAACCCCAACCAAAATAGACCATTCCTTGTTTGTAACAGAAGGGCTTAATCTACTACGGTGTCCAGTGAATACCACATGTCTTGGCCCAAATGGGACAGCATTCTCTGCAAGCTTCAATAATGAGTCATTTGTGATTCCAAGTGGAAGAGGAGCTTCTATGTTGGAAGCATTTTTCAAAAATATAAGTGGAGTTTATACCAAAGATTTTCCTCCAAATCCTCCACTAGTATTTGATTACATAAACTCGAATAATAGTTTGAATTTTTCACTAGTATTTGCTCCAAAATCAACGAAAGTTTATAAGTTGGAGTTCAATTCAACAGTTGAGCTTGTGTGGCAAAACACGGCTTTAGTTGGTATTGAGAATCATCCCTTACATATTCATGGCATGAATTTCTATGTTTTGGCTCAAGGATTTGGAAATTACAATGATACTAGAGATCGACCCAAGTTTAATATTGTTAATCCTCAAATGCGTAACACACTTGCAGTGCCAACAGGAGGATGGGCTGTCATCAGATTCAAAGCAAAGAATCCAGGTTAGTTATCTTAAACTATTTAAAGCATTGATTAAATTTACATTAATTAATAAATATTATAACTGCATTAATCATAGTAAAAATTTTGTTATTTGTTAGTAAAATGAGTGATACTTTAAGGATGAGCCAAAAACAATTTATACTCCTTGAGATTCAACTTAATTATAGGCACCCAATTTTGTTTTCATATATATATACACTCACCTCCTTTATTTTTTTGTCCTCTTTTTAGAAACCAGAGGAGAGTCATCCCTTTTTTAAGAATTTCTCAATCAAGGCATTTATTATTACTAGTAGGAAAGGTGCCTAAATGGTGAAAAGGGATGGCAAGTAAGAGATTTTAAACCTTTCCTTTAAGTTTAACTATTAGTAACCTTACCAACAAGATGCCATTATGTTGGTCACCTCCTTTATTTTCTTGCAACAATAAATGGATTGTAGAAGTTTAAAACTAAGATAAAATATGAAAATGTAAGGTGAAATTAGAGGAAAAATTTTTACGACTAATATATAATTTATAAGAAACTTTAAATTTTTTGAATCATATATGACTTTTCTAAAAATAATTGAAAACTTTGGAAAAAAAATTTTAGTCCTCTTAACTAGCCC
This sequence comes from Sindora glabra, assembly GCA_020226215.1. NCBI lineage: Eukaryota > Viridiplantae > Streptophyta > Magnoliopsida > Fabales > Fabaceae > Sindora > Sindora glabra. The sequence continues at coordinate 36,219,438 of CM035234.1, read as the reverse complement.
TTTTATTGTACAATGATGCATTGCAATTAAAATGAGTATATATTTTAAAAACGGGTCATGCTCTCTCCCAAGAGGTTATGTTCTTTCACTATTAAATTACATTTAATACATTGAGATTTTTATTTTTATTTTTAATTTATTTGCTTTGAGATTTGAAAAAAAAAAGCAATCCAACAATGAAACATTCAACCTTTTAAGAAGCGTAGCTTTCCATAGCATTGCCTTTTAAAAATAGAAAAGTTCAAGTATAATGGAGTTGAATTTCCAAAGGAGAAAACATTAGGATAATTTGATCTATATTGGAAAATTAGAAACTATCTTACAAGATTCAATGGTTAACTTAATTATACTTTTAAATTTGACTTGGTCATGTATTGTTGTGTCATGTCACCTTATGCCAAATGGTAATCTCATTTAAGTTGTATTACATGGTATGCAGGTATATGGTTTGTTCACTGTCATATTGATGCTCATTTGCCAATGGGATTAGACATGGCTTTTGAGATTGAAAATGGAAATACTATTTCTTCTACGTTGCCTCCACCACCTCTTGATCTTCCAGTGTGCTAGCTCAACAATACCATGTGAAATATTTATATACTTCAACTATAACATGTGTCTTTACTATCACTCAATAGAAAGAAGTTAGCTATTTGTTATGTAAAATCTACATATATTGGAAATTGTATTTTTCAATTTCCAAGATATTGAAAATTTTAATTGCTTTCTTCTTATTGAGTGAGAACAAGAACACATATTATGATTAGAGTATGTAAGTATTTCTCCAATACATATGCATGTTTAACTTGAAAATGGTCTTTACAATTAATGTCTTGTTTTGATTAATGTCACAATAAATATGATTTCAAAGTCTCTAAATTGATTCTCATTGGTTGTGCTTTTGGTTCTTGGAAAATAATTTGTAATGTGTGTAGGGGGTTATAGTCTTTTCTCCCAACTTCATTGTACCACTCTATTTATATCAAATGGTTTATATTTTGAAGTAAATTTGTTGTTTGTGAATTTTTCAACTTGTAGTCTCTTTATAATTCTATATATGTACCACTATATATTCTTTGCTCTTTTTATGATAAAAAAATTAGTAGATTTATTTTTATGATGAGTTCCATTAATTGTTTATGTCAATAACTTAATTGATAATCACTTTGACATTTTAAATTATAGTATGTATGTGGAGTTTGAGCACCCGTTACTTGATTTTTCTTTTTAAATGAATAAATTTATTTTTAAGTTCAAAAGTGGATGTGGGAATACCACACCTCTAATAGAGATGTATAATAGTGTGATGACACCTTATTTTCTTTTAATATCTAAAACTTAATTTAAGATATTGAATGTATGTAATAAGTGGCTTATCACTTTGTTATTATTGAAAATTTTTAAGAGTTTGGAGTTCATATAGGGATTCATTTTTTTATTATTATCAAAGGATATGAGATTAAAAGAAAATATAAAATATGTGAAGAGAAAAGATATTATCAAATACTCCATCCACCAAACTTGATAAAAAAATAAATGTTAACAAATGTTAGGCCATTGAAAGGTGCATGGCAATCATGCTTGCACACTATTAGCCCACTTACGTTGTTCCTCCAATCTCCTTTCAGCTATAACCTTGCACACTAAAATAGAGATGAATTTTGTTACATATATTCCTTTACCTTTAGAGATACTTTAGAGCCACTCATTCCAATAAAATTTACAAAGTCTTATAGACCTTGCAATTTATTAAAGGAAGTGCATCATGTTTGCAATGCAAAAATATTAAAAATCCATGCTATTATTAAAAATCTCACATGTTCCACTAAAAATTTCTAATAGATATATTTTGTCAAAAACAATAAATAATTATGTTAGAAACTCATTGGAAAAAGGCTGATGAAATTTAAAAGTCTCACTATTTCTGATGGATTTATTTTCATTGAAAATCCATTGCAAACTTAAAAAAAATTCATAGGAACATTAATGTAGATTCTTATGTTAAAAAAACCTGCTATTTACAAAAAAAAAAATTCATTAAAAAGTTCAAATGACATGAAATGGCACGTAAAACTCTTTCTCTAAAACTTCCTCTTTCTTTTGGTGTGCATTTATGCTTTTGAAACTTGTTGAGCTCTATTTCTGCATCTTAGAAGTAATTTAAAAATTCTAAACTAATTAAATTACTTTGAGTACTTTGTTTATTAATTTTTCCAATTAATTTTAACATTTTTTATGATATTTTGTGTAGTTTTTGACCTATAATTTTTAGAAAGCCTTTTCTTTCAGCTTTCCTTGTGCTTAAACATAGGTTACTAGTTTTTTTTCATTTACTTACAAATAAAAATTTTTAGTTTATTTATTTAACTACTTAGTTAATTTTTTATTAATTAGACTAATAAAATAAAAATGTCTAGTTAAATTTATTCAAGCTTTTTTGTTTCATCAAAAAATATTCTGCATAAAAAAATATTATTTGCATGTAGAATAATAAATAAATAATATTTTATTTGTATTGATGGTAAAAAAATAATGCTTAAAATTGCAATAGTGAATGAAAGCAATTTTTTTTAAATAAAGAAAGTTTATTTCATATTTAATATTAAATAAATAAAATATTTTTTTTACATTTTAATATTTTATAAATATATTTTATAGGAAATATTTTCCTTCAAAATAAATGAAACTTTAGTTATTTACTTGTATGTTAATTTTTGTAATAAGTTCTTCTCCACCTAAAAGTCTATCAAATCATTTACTCACATCATAAAGAAGAAATATTATGAGCATTTTTATAATTCAAAGACCATTTTGTTAAGGTTTTATAATTTTGAAGATGGAATTATTAATTTTAACTAAAATATATTAGTTTTTCTTAGGAATTTATTATTTTATTTAAATATATTTCAGATGCATTCATAGTCAAGATGAAGCAAGGAAAGACCTACATGCTATGTATCATTAACTTTGTGCTAATACCTAACTATTCTTCTTGATATCCAATCATAATTTCACAATTGCCATGCTTAATGTTGAATACACCAATCCGTACCTTACTAATATCATCATAATTGCACTTGGCCAAACCATTGATATCTTTTTGAAAGTTAATTAGCCAGTTTGCTCTTATTACATGGTTGTCTTTCCATACATTACAACTAAAAGCATATCCTTGGAAAACATAATAACCAGTGGCATCCTATAATATAAAGGCTTTAACACATAAAATTATGCTTTCATGCCAACTATGATGACCTTCAACAACACACTAATGGCTAACAAACTTTACACCAACATAATAAAGCTTTCTATTATGCCTCATTATTTACTAACCTTAACCAAAATTGATTATCAGTTGTTCATGACATTTGGACTTAATTTTTACAATATCTAGTGAATGACAAGTGTCTTGCCCTAAATAGGACAACATTCTTGTCATGACCTATCCTTAGAACATAGGAAATCTTTATAGATGACAACCTATTAACCTAACTTAAACATGTCTATTGCAATGCTTCATATATAAGAGATGTTATGTTTCCAAAGACTATGTGATCTTTAAGAGTCAAACATAAAATGTATTGATAAATTAGCATGCAAAACCAATCCTAATGCATTTTGTGCCAAAATTTTGCAAGTGGCTCCACTTTCATTTCATCTAATAGTAGTTAGATACCAAAAGAGAATAATCCCCAAAGAAAACAAAATAGAAAAAATAAAGAAATGAGTTTCTTTAAAACTAATTTTGCAAACATTTAAGAGTTGACAAATAAAAGAAAGGTATATGATAATATTTTATTTTACTGATACATATGCATAATCATTTGAGACAACTAAGTTCCATTTTAACTAACACCTACGCTTTTAGACCTTTACTAGGGAAAAGTGAAGATTCCCATAAGGAATAACTTGTTCAGCATGGAAAATAGAAGTAAGCCGCACTATATTAGGCCATAGTCATGAGCATACTTCTTAGTTGTTCATTACTCTTTCTTTCTTTAACATTAATTCAATTTGTAAGGGAAAGTCCCTTTACAAAACAATTACATGTATATCAAAGATTCCATATAATTGACCTACACACAATAATAGTATGAAACAATAAAGAATAATAAAAAAGCATCTAAATCAGAACAAGTATCCTTTTTGTGACTCTTGTCATCTTTATCCCTCACAATCTTTGATCTTGTGCTTTCTAAGTTAACCTTATCTTATAAAACCTGGCACATAGATCTAGTGCATAAGAGTCACAATGTAAGTATCATATTTTCCCTTACATCATCATATTCATTCAACACATAACTTTTTCATAATAACATAAGTGTCTTAACTAGCACATCAACTACATTTAGTTTAATAGTAACATTCACATATTCAATTCACAATTATCTTATGCCTTTTTGCATGGCCATAAGTACACTAAAACAATCAATTCAATTCTTTACATAAAGTACCTGCCAATTATACGACTTTTCTAACATAATCACAATATTCATTTATTATCTTTCTAATACCTATATATATAAACACAATTTCATGCTATCATAACATTACTATGCCTTATTGCATTGCTATTATCCATGTATCTAATTTCCATTTATCACCTACTAACTTGTCTTAACCTTGGAGAGCTATAGGTTATATCTTAGTTCCTTATATAATATGATATCTTAACTTAAACAAAGTATAGTCAATTATATAATCATTTTATTTTTGAACTTTAAATGATATTTTATGAATAACTTAAAAATTATAAAATGATTATTTATGAAACTTACTTCATATAAGAATAAAGTCAATTGGTTTTCTATGAACTAGTCATATACTTAAACTGATTAAGATATAAAGGTGTTATAACCTTTACAATTTAGTCTTAAAAAGTCAATTTCTCATAATCTAGAATTTTTAACTTATGTCCACTATATTTGTGATATCTTAAAAATATACATTAGATATTAACATGAAATTAATTCCATTTGAAATTAAATTTAATTACCTTTCTAATGATAGTTGATATATTAAAATTAAGAGTAAGATAAAAAAGTTATGACCCTTCCAAGTCAATCTAACAAATCTATCCTAACATCGTCCATTGTAAGGTTCTAAATGTGATTTGAAACTTTCATAATTGATCATAGAGTTGATTATGAAGTTTTAAAGGCTATATAGTTAATTATGGCCTTGAAATTATTAATTTTTCTATAAAATCACTATTCATCCACCCTTACATTCATCTAAACTCATTTATTACTTAACCAATCTACAACAAATCATCAATACACACTTACCTTATTTAAGCCATTTCCATCATTAAATTATACTAAACATCACTCACAAGAACAATTTTTAAATATCATAATCAAAACTAAAAATAAAAGATCAACTAATCGAAAACTAATTAAATACTTGAAATGATATGAGATTACTTACTCACCTACTATAAAGAAAGATATAGGAGGTTGGATTTGAAATCCTTTGGCTATAATCATCAAATTTTCAAAAATTTCTTATTAGGGTTCTATTTCACCCTTTTTGATCACTTAGCCAAATTCCTTTGAATTTAGAGAAAACTATGAAGAATCTAATTGGTATGGAGATCTTACTTTTCTTAAGTGAAGAGTTCGAAGAAGATTTACTCCCTAGTTGATTGATTAGAAAGGAATTATGAAAGAAAGGAAGAAGTAGAAGAAAAAAAGGAAGGGTGTAAAGAAGTTAATGTTTGAAAAGGAAAGATTTTAGAACTGAAGTTAGCTTATAAAAGAGTAGAGGCATTTTAGGAAAAAGTTAAATTATGTCTTTTATTCATAGTTGCCCTTTTTTTAGCTATAGTTGACTATATAATCAACTATATCAATCCACAATGCAGCTTGGAATGTTATAATCAACTATATAATCGATTGATTACCTCACTTTTCATATAAATTTTTATTATTGGTCTATCATATTTTCCACCATTCTCATGTTTCACAATGCATTTCACTATCCACCCCTTTTCTATCACATCCATTTAATTTGATTCATTTATAAAATTCAAGATATATTATCCAAATGAAATAGATACATCTAATTGATAAGTAATCCATATTTAGAAAATCAAGTTTAATTTCTTAAGGGTATAATAATACTCCCTTTTCAAATAGAATTCATCCTCGAATTCTTAAGGCATATTAAGTAGTATTTATTTAAAGCATCTTATTAACTTTATTTGGATGCAAGACTCATGTCTAAATCTAACCCTCAAAACTCATACATGATTTGATACTTTCAATTGCAAAAATTATCTTTAATTTCTTTGCAATTAACCTATTCATCACTTCCTTTGCCACTTTCTAGTAATTCTATATATCCTACTATTACTTTTACCTTAGTATTATCAGCATAGAGCTCACATATTAAACAATTTATTTCAATATCTATTTGTGGTAAGGTTAATAACTTAAATATGTATAAGTAAATCCTAGTTAGTTATGCAATTATATTATTATCATTACATGGTCATTAGGTTTAGCATAACACTAACATTTCTAATCTTATGGCACAATAATCTATTTCCTAAGACAAAGCACTTAAGAAGACTACTAATTCTTCTTTTCTCATAACCAAAAATCATATTGTATTCCTAGATTAGGTTCCTTTGACAAGGTTACACATGTATAATAATCTTTCCAAATGGTTTAGCCTTATTATGCACATATACTAATGAATATAACTCCTAAGCACTTTAAGCATATAAATATAAATGATGAAAATTTTGACTTGTTCCTAACTTGAGGATGAATGTCTCAATTTTTAGATGCCCTATAGATGACAAGACATGTTTGTAATCATTGAGTATTATAACAAAATCTCAATTACCTATGTACTTACTCATCTTGGTGAAATGCCTCTATATTATTATGGATTCAAAAAGAAGTTAAAAACCTTATTATTAACTACTTTTTCATACACCCTATACCTTAGATGCATTTATTTAAAAGAAACTTTAAAGATTTTTTTTCAACAATAACTATTTTGCATTTCTATATAATCACAAACTTCATCATGAAACATCTAAGCAATTTGTACATTTTTCATAACATATCATAAACATTCAAGTTCTTTCATTGTGGAAAGTATAAATATAAGTTTCAACATAAACTACACTTTCTTATATGTAAGTGCAATCAAATTCTAAATCATATACAACTTTCATAATTTCATGTCTTGTCTTAATATAGGCATACACACATCATAAAGTAACATTAATGAATTTCAAGCACTATTTTCCTTACATTCCTTCGCATAATTCAATATATATAATAATTGTTAACATAGATAGTTAAATTCATTAGTTTATAAGTCATTTTTGAAGTATAAATCATCTTGGGTCATAAGTTATGCCAAACGCTCTTAAAACCAAATCAAATTCCAATTTTTAAGGAGAGAAAATCTCTTAACATGCCATAAAGTCACAATTCATTTGCAATTTTTTTAATATATTTATACGAAGTTTAACTTTAAATGTTATAGTGCTATGTATGGATAAATAGGCAATGTACATTTATAATGATTACTAATTCTAGAATAGAGTCATTAGTTTTGCCTATAAGTGTAGAGTTATTAATATTGCATAACATTTAAAGACTAGGATTCTCTTCTATAAGGTTATGAGTTTAACATAGACCATACTATATGAATTCTAATTTATATCTAATTAGTTTGATCACTATAGTTTGCTTTGGTGGAATGATCCTATCTTATTTAAATTCACTATAGTCCTAAGCTAAGAAAATATCCATGACACTCATCTTTTGATTTGCTAAGAGTAAAATTCATATGTTAGTTAGTTAGACGTCCAAAGGTCAAACCATTTGTCTCTACTCCCTTCTTCAAGTTATGACACAATTGTACTTGAATTATTTAACTTTAAGCATATCCTTATATTTTTTATTAATTTTTCCACACCTTAACAAGTTCAAGCATATGTTACCTAATTTACTATTTCTATATACCTTTATCATCCACTATCCTTATTATATTTTGTTATTCCATTTCTCTACAAATGTAAGTAAGTTGACTATTAGAATAATTGTTATATCTCTCATTCAATAGATTGTTTGTCATCTTGCTTATTAACTTCAAACCAAGTAATTAGATTACTTCTAAATTAACTACCTTAAGCTCTTTAAATTCAATAAATTTGTAATTAATTATGCTTATTATCTATTTCTTCTATGCCATATGAGTACCATACTCGATGCTATGTAATACTTATACGCTAAACAAATAAGTTTTAGTAATAGTACCTAAACAAATTCTTCAAATCTCAAATTGCATGATGCAAATGTTCATACCTTATACATAAAACCATACATGATTTATCCTTTTGATCATGAAATGAGAGTTTAAGCTCTAAGTTTAATTTGTCATGAATAAATCAAATTATATCTAACCTTTTTCTTATATAATCACAAGTAAGGGCCATAAATAATTCATTTTCATAGATAAAATATTGAGGTTTAATATTGCATTAATACCGCATTACCTCAAATCTCTTCTTATATATCTCTAGGTAGGTTCTCATGCATGTTCATACTTAAAACTGTAGTACATTTAACAATTCAAACAAGTCTCAAAATCTAAATCCTCAAGGTTTTACAACACATTAAACCATTTTTTCATACCTCTTTCTCTTATACTAGTACAATTACTCCTACAATCTCTTTTTATTCCTATTACTTATTATTATTATTCAACTCCATTTTTCATAAATAAGTATATGTAACATCATTAAGTCTCATTAATCTTAGACTGATGTTTAGAAATAAGACCATAATCAATTATATAATCGGTTATAGATGTCCAAAAAGTAACTCTAGCATCTATAATCAATTATATGAAACCAAGAAGCATCTCTAATCAAGCATAATTCACTATATAGTTGACTATATTCTATCTAGATATGATGCCAACTATTTCCTATCATTTCCTTAATGCTTTATTCCCTCTTTATAAGTTTACTAACCATATATGCTTCTTTGTGTATTACTATATAGGTATTATCCTAATGTTAAGTCATCATAAATCATAAGATTAACCTTAATCATGATATAACCAAATGTTTAATCTAAGATAATTTCCTTAATTCCTTTGTTGGGATTCACATTCCTACTTCCTTTACTTTACATCATATATTTTCTAGGTCATAAGTTCACAACTTGTAATCTACCAATTCCTCTAATAATAAAAATGCCCTATAATCCAAGGAATTTTACAATGAAATTCCTATTTACTCAATTACATAGCCTCTCACTAATACCAAAATCAAGGTAGTGCAAGGTTCCTTGTATCATTATCGCCATCCTTTGAACCCTATGATCTGCACTAATGACTTTCACGCATGAAACATATACAAATTTTATTTAGTCAAAACATAATTTGTCCTAATTTTGCACATTTCAAGCTTTTAGCACAATTAAGCTAGTTTAAAGTTTAACAATTTTCTATCAAAATAAATCTAACTCAATTTGATAGTATCTCATCCTATTGATAACTTATGTCATTATGAACCAAACTAATTACAAAGTGTAAATATCTTACTATTATTGATACTGAAATTTGCAACACCTCTTAATTAAGAAATTATCTAGAAATATAAAAGTTAAGAAGATTAATTGGGCTATGATGAAAAATTCCAAACCCTCATAAAGAAAATCCTATGAGGAAATCATAAAATAGATGATTTTAAAAAACCACGATAGCCTATCTGAACAAAGGTTCAAACCATTGAAAGATACCTTAGCAGAGGCCTAAAGTGATCAAAAGACCATCCTATCTTGAAAAGAATACAAATCAGTTCAAAAGATCATTTATTCTAAAGAAGACATAAGGGATGACAAGATCACACCTTTAAAGAAAGTAAATCCAAAAAAAGGTTAAGAGAGATCATAAAATCTTGCCTTTAAAGAGGTCTTTTTCAAATAAGGTTATAAGGAATCAAAAGAATTCACCTTTAGAAAGATTTAGCGACTTTTTTTAAATAGGGTTAAGGAGGATCACAAGATATCACCTTTAAAAAGGGCAACTTTAAGAAGGGTTAAAAGGGATCATAAAATCTTGCATTTGAAGAGATCATCTCTAAAGAGGAACATAATTTGTTATAAGTCTTCACCTTTAAAAAGATCTAGTTATCATCTCCATAGAGGGTATAGAGGAAAATAAAGTCTTACCTCTAAAGAGATGCTATAGAGTCAAAAGACCCCTTTTAAAATGAGGATTCAAAATAGGTTAAAAGACCTATCTTCATTTCCATCTCCATAGAAGACATAAAGGGTCAAAAGGTCCTACCTTTAAAAAGATCTTAAAAGGGTAAATGACTCTATATCAAGTAAGAATTCAAAATAAGTTAGAGACCTTGCCTCATATCATAAAGCATATGAAGGAGTCTATAAAAAATTGCATCCTCTCCTTACCCATACTTAATGACTAAAAATGTCATGACCTGACTTTTAAACTATCATGATTAGCATAAAGATGTTAACTAAATATCTTTACAAGCTTTTCTAAACTAACCAATTTATAACAATTGCTATTTTCTTTAAGAATATTTATAATGTAGAAATACAACTTGGAAAATTTGCTAAAATTTTTTCTCTTTCTTTGCAAATCTTTTTCCAAAACTCTTTCTTCTTCTAAAGACAATTACAAATCAAATTAGAATAACTGTTTTTCACAATTGATGGGGTTCTATCTTTTAATTATATTTCTTGAAAATTAGTAGTAAAATTACAAGACAAAAAATCATATATGTTAAAAAATATTTTTAATTTTTATTATTTTTAAAGGAGTTTCTAAAATCATATTAACGATAACTTCTTTCAGAGTTAAAATCTAAGACAATAAAAGAATATTTTTTTATTAAGATATAGTTCAAATGTAATGACCTTAAAAAATTGAAAAATATTAGTAAAGTAATTTAAAAAAAATATGCCTTCATCAAAAGGTCATTACTTCGAACAAATTCTAAACTAGATAATTTTTTTCATATAAAGTCATTTTCAAAAGAAATGATTTATCAGATAAGATTATAAAAGATAAGAAAATAGAATTATGAAGCTTCTCAGAATAAAATTTTCTTGAAAATATACCTTAAGAAACTAGAAAGATATCTCTAATAGAAACTTCCTAAATACTAAGTAATATTTTTATTTTAGAAGTTTAAACTATGAAATAAATACAATAGAATAAGATCAAGTTAGAAAAACTCAAAAAAAATTAAAAGATTCTATTTTAATTTAAAATACTTTGAAGATAACATCAAGTTTAGATAATAAATCAAAAATAGTTTTAGTTTAAGACATCATAAATACAATTTAAAAGAGTACTTAGAAAAATACTAAGAAGATTCTTTGAAAGAGATTTGTATTTACTTTTGAAAGAAATGGAAATCAAACTTTGTTAGGAAAGAAATCATATAGCTAATTCACTATTCATCATAATATCATTTTTGTTGTAACCATAAGGTAATTGTGACTATATATGTATAGTTGTATACATTATAAATATTTATTAGTTATACAAGAAAGTTACCTAGGCCATATAGTAACCCAATTGCCAAAGTCTCAAAATAATTATATAGACTAAGAAAAGATAGATCATAATTATACAAATTAAAATCTCAAAATAGATATTTTAAAATAAATAGAAATAATAGTTATCATCCTAAATTAATTGTTAGTTTTGTGTATGTTCAAGTCATTAGGGCTAGGATTCTCAAAGTCAACCAAATGTAGTCCTGTACAAGTGTCATAATAGAGATCTTAATAGGTATTATCTGGGTCAAAAGCATTTGAAAAATATGTATCCATAAATAGAGTGAATAACAAATTACTTAGTGAGATAATTATCACATAAATGTTCTAATTAATTTTAATCTAGAAAACTTTTATATAAAAGACATATACCAAAACTCATTTTCTTACTAGAAAATATTTCTCATCAAACCATTCTATATATTACATTACTTAGAATAAAATGTAATTATAGATGCAACATAAGAATTTGAATAATTATTAGATGGCTTAAAGGCATAAAAGGTTCTTCTTTGAAGTTCTAAACTAACCATAACCATGTGTATTCCAACCTTCTGCCTTTTTCCTTAACTGATATCATTTTATGTAACTCTAAAAATAAGGCATCGAGCCAATCTCCATGACAAGGTCTTATAATCTCATAATCATGCCATAATGTCACATATAACATTCAAGCCAACCATATCATAAATGGCATTAAAGTCCATATTTGATATATTTATAGCCATATTTTCACATAAGACATAAAAGCCAATTTCATATTAGGCTTTGATAAAAATCTAACTAATGAATCATCCTAGGATTTTGTGAATGAAAATGAAAATAAAAAGATATTCACACTATAATCTAAATTAGGGAAGTAGGGGAATGATAAGTGATGAATTCGATGTCAAAAAGGATGAATTCTTTAATAAGTCACAAAGTTCTTTTAAGAACTTTGGAGAGAAAGAGAGGGAGCTTCTAATTAGACTTAATTCTAATTATTAAAATTTCAAATCTAAATTGTATTAAAGAATAAGCTTTTTTAAATAATTTTAAAGAAAACCTAAAATAATTAAGCTTAAAATACTTACTTAGACCTGAAGTAAATACAAATAAACTTATTTAGACCTGTAGCAAACACATTAATAACTCAACATATGTTTTTAAAGTAATAAAGTAATTAACCAAAAGTAAAAATGTAAATTAATAGGCTAAATACTACTAAACATGAAAAGACCTAATAATGTTTTAAACATAACAAAAGCACAAATTAAAGTCCAAAATAATCAAATGCCCAAATCAACTTCAAAATGGCATTTATAAGCTCCAAGTTTGTTCCTTGAATTGCATTCTTAATCCTTTTAGTTTTACTCTTCGAGATTGCCCCTTAGGATCACATTAGGCTCTCACTAGCCTATTTCACATAACAAGGTAAATTCAAAATGTCATCCAAGGTCATAACTAAAACATAACATAAAGTATAAGCTAGCAAAATGGGTTTTATAGTTACCTCGTAAGGGTGTCAAATAGGTAGTTCATCATGGATGTGGACTAGGTTTGTGATGGATTGACCTTTAAAACTATAATTGTAAGTTCGTGGATTGGATGGATATGAATTGATTTGTGATAAACCTAATCTATGATGGATCAACCCTTGAAATCCATATTCAAAATAGACTTAATTTTAAAGAGTCCAAACCTTTTAAAACTTGCAATGGACGTAAATCATCCTGTAGACCCTAAACCTATTTGACAATTTATTACCTTATCACATTTCTAATGACCACAAGAAATATAAGTATTTCCATTTTGTATGCTAAATTACTATATATTTTTGAAGAGCTCTACAACATGGAGCTTTAATTATAGATATTTTCACATATGAACATATTAATGCATATATAAGTCATAGAATAATTCACATCACAATTCATGCACTAATCATGCAATATACTTGTAGTTTCACTATGAAACCTATGGAGTAGTGTCCATTTTTTTACAAGGTTTATATTATCATTTTAGCATACTTTTAACACACCAATTTATTATTAGATAAGAAAAATATCATTCTAATATAATTACTAAACTCACGATTTCTTAAACAAAACTTTAGAGTTTTTAACTTGGGTTTTCCAAGTTCCATAACTTCTGTTTCTAAATAAATTTAATCCTCTATCTTTTGTATTATTTTAAAAAGTAAGAAAATTGTCTTTCGTTACTTAATCAAGCACAAATGCTTGCTACCTAGTAGTATTGAATTGCATAATTTCACCATACATTGACATCTAAAAGTTTAGAAAACAATCACATAATCATACAAAATTTTGATAAATGTTCTTTGAAATTATATTTAAAAAATCAAACTTCATCAAAATTTCTTGAAAAACTTCAGATTTGTAAAATAATATTTAGGCTTTATTTTTGAATTTTTCCTTGTTCAAAATAAGCCATATAAGCTTCCCTTGTACTCAATTATCAAAATAGTTCAAAGCAGCATACTTAATTTAAAATTTTCATTTTTTAATATCAAAATTTAATAATTTTTTTCCAAAACAAAACTAGAGACATAAAATATCATTTTTAACCATTTTTACACAGAAAGTAAATTCCAAAAATTTTACACAACTTAGACTATCAAAATAGTTTGAAAAAAGACATATTGAATTTGAAAATATCATTTTTCTATACCGATTTTCCAAAATTTTTCTAAAAAATTCCAACACATTTTTAAATACTTTAAAAATCATTTTTTACTCCTTTTCATGCTAAAAACAAGTTATGTAGGTTTCGAAAATGTTTTGCTTGTAAAAAATATTTCTAGTAAAACTAATTACTACTTGAAATTATTAATTTTCAAACTATTTTTAGCATAATTTCAATAACTTTCAAATGTGATTTTAATCATATTCATGCCACAAAATCTTGGTAAAAATATTTAATAACCTTAATTAAATAGCTTATAATACAATATAGTAAGTTTTTCCTCATAAAATAGAATTTTTCTAAAGAAAAGAGGGAACCCAAAAGCTTGTAAAACTTAATTTAAGTGTTTTTTTTCTTAAAAATATTCAATGTAATCATTCTAAAACATCTATGTAGAAATGAAGTTTAATATTTATTTGATTTTATTGTAAAAAATAGAAATTTTATCTTTTGAAAGCAAGAAAAATCTGAGAGCTTATCATGCTTTCTCATTTTTTTCCATTTCCATGTAAAATCATATTTCCAAAGCTTGTTACTTTAAAGGATCATTTTAGGATCATTTTCCTTGAATCTTTTTCTTTAAAACCTTTTTAAGAAAGTAGATTAACAAGTAATATACCATGAGTTTCATGGCTTCAGCATATCAACAACAAAAAAGAATAACAAATAATCCACCATGAATAATCATGGCTTTAGCATATTATTAACCATAAAAATAAATATATAACTCATATATTAACATCATCAAGAAACAAAACTAAGAAAAAAAAAGAGTGCATCTTTACTCACTTAAAGATACTTGAAGAACTTGCTTCCTTTACCTAGAATCTAAAGTGTAGCATCCAAAATCATATAGAGTTAATGAAGAATTTAAAGAAAAAGTTATAGAAAAAAGAAGAATTCATAGAAGTTTAAAGCTTATACCTACACTAGAAGATAAAAAATGCTTCCAACTTTAACTAGTCCTTTAGATTACTCAAAGATCTAGTAGAACTTACTATAAAATAGTAGGATCTTTCAAGAACACATTCCTTTTTTGTTCTTTCTCACTCAACTATAGGCTTTAAGTGTGGTGTGAGGAAAATTTGAGGCAAACTCCCTTATTTATAGTTTTTGGAAAGTGTGGTGCCTAAGTAAAGTGACATCACCTAATCTTGCATCATTTAGTTACCTCCTAACTAAATAAGTCAAAGTTTGGCTCTCTTAGGAAGGGACCAATTACATTTCAATTCTTTTAGTTACTTCTAAGCTTATCTTAATTAGAATTATGAAAAGAATATTATCACTTAAGAATTATTTTTAGTATATTCTCTTATAAACTTATCTTTAAAATAGAATAATGCAGGGAATATATAATCTCAAGCATAATATATAGCACATTGTTTCCTTAGCTTATCATATGAGCATATATTTCTTTGAATATTCTTATTCCAAATTCCTTAGTATATTCTTATGCCTAATGATCAAGTCTTCTAATAAAATATTATATTTTTCCATTTTATCTTTTTTAATTAATTATAATTATGAAGTTTATTCTATAATTACCTTAAAACCCTCAAATTAAATCAAATTCCTTTCTTTCCCTTTAATGGATGTCCACGCCACCATGTATAGGTCTAAAATTTCATTTTTTCTACCTTAAGAAAACTTCGACATGCTTTTAAGTAAAACTATTAAATTATTCTAAACCTTATCAATCTTTGATCTTGAATATTTTTAATTTCTTGAATTTATCTAAATAATTCCTAATGGATTTTTATCTTCAAAAACTAATGAATATCTCTATTTCTAATAATAAGTATTTTTATTTATTATTTACTAATAGATGTTGTCCAGCTTTGCTTTATCAACTTTTATTTATTATAATTTTACTAGATATTACGAAAAGGGACCATTGATTTTTTCTTAGGCACCACCTCTTCCATAGGAGTTTAAACAAATGAGGTCTTGTGGATACTAACTTCTTAGGAATACTTGGATTATGTGGCTTGGATGGATTGGATAAAAGGCTTCATTGTAACCTATAGAAGTAATAAACATATCACATTTGACCTTTTTGGTTATATGCTTTTTAAATTACTGCAAATGTAAGGGTTTTCATTCTTAATGGATCATCGAATTAACCTTAATCCTATTAGATATTTAGCTATCCCTTGAAGAATCATCCAATTATCCTATAGCAAAATTATCACCAATACCTTTGCACACTATCATCATTACCACTACTTTTGCACACTATCATCACTGCCACCATTAAAAACACCCACTATCACTGTACCACAATGTACCTTTTATCCTTCACATTCCTTATTATCTAACTTTTTGTACTAAAAATTATTCCAATAACTTGTGTCCATTCAGCCATTTGATTATTTATAAATACTCGCTATTAAGCCTTAAAAAAGGAAAGAAAGGAAGAAAAAAAAGAAAAGAAACAAAAAAAGGAAAAATAAAGAACAAGAAAGTAAAAAAATGAAAGAAAGAAAGATAGACTAACAAACATTAGTACAAGCATCCACAATAAGAGAAACTTTCTAGAAACTTTTAACTCTCTTAACCTACTTAACCCTTCACCCTATTAGCTTTAAAAAAAGTTTCAAGAAGTTTAACTTTTTTACCCTATAATTAGGTTATAGAGTGCTTATTTTTTATTCACCCTTATAACCATTTCTTACTTGGCATTATTGTACTTACACCTCTAAATCAATGAACCCACAAAACCTCTTCCAATAAACAAAGAAGGTGTATATAGTGATAGCATTAAATTTGAGTATAGTTAGTTAGAGCATGGGTGGAATTTTTAAGCCAGTAAGCATTCCTTCAAATAAGATTTATTTAACCATTACTCCTGCTAACATAAATCAACCCATCTATAGCATGCCTCTCTCCTTTAGTTCCATCAAACTTGGCTAACAACAAAATTAGTCTATCATGTTAGCAGGTGCCCATAGATAGCTTTTTAGATCAGGTTTAATTAGAGGTTCAAGTTCTAGTGCTAAACTTCACACTTTTATCTTTTTCCAAATTGGAAGTTCCTTAATACAACTAAGCATATCTACCACTTAAAAGGTTGTAAATGATCTTTTTGTTTCACTTTTCATGAAAGTGATTTCTACTTCACTCTTAAAGTAACTTTTGTAAAATTAATAATGCACACTTTAAGCTATTGATAATGTAACATAGCAAGTCAAAATGTCTCTTCAATTGAGCTCTTCTTTTGTTCTTGGTATAAGTGAAAAGTTAAAAATTTACCAAATGCATCATCTTCACATAAAATTAGTCACCAATGGAACTAACACAATTAGCGAAATAAACTAGTCCATATTAAAAAATCCTTTATCAAAAGGACATTCATTGGTAAGCTGAACAAGTTCCCTAAGACTTGTTCACTAAAGAGCATCTTTAATAGCTCATTCAAGAAGTGAAATAGAGGGTAGTGACTGACATTAATTTTTGGCCTGCATTTTCTCATGCCATTTTTGAACTTTGTAAAACTCAAGGATATCAACCATCACCTTTTAAGAAGTTTAATAGGATAAAAATTGCAAAAGAACACATCCATGAGTTCATAGATGATCTTGAAATCTTTTGTTTAGATTATGACTTACAATTAAAGGAATTTTCCAAATCTCTTTCTAGCAGGAATTATACATACCAAGTTATAATTAATGTCTATTCCTAACTAGATAGCTAGGTTATCACCTTCCATAACAAGTTTTTTATTGCCTAAGAAATAGTTCATTTAATGGACCTCAGCAGAATGTAGCAACTGAAAAGTGAAGATGTTATGGCTTTCATTAAAAGATATAACAATCAAATGTAGGATTTCCAAGAAGAAGTTTCCATGTTTACTTTGGTTCAGAGTTCTATTACTAATATAATTGACTTTGTCATTTCACATCTCCATTATTGTGACATCCAAACCTTCAATAACCTAAACACTAAAGTAGGAAGTGTACCTAACTCTTTTAAGCAATAAGCTTGAAGAATATAATCTTACAAGGAAAGAGCTATTGATGTTTCTACAATAGAGGTTGCTAAGAAAAAGCCTACATATAGGTTAGGTTTTGTTCTTGAAAAAGGGGTTACATATTTAAACTCCTTTTTTGATTAATGATTAATAAAGAGGATCTAATACAAAACCATTGTATTGAAAAGGACACCTCCTTTCCTTTATTCTATTGAAAAAGTCCTAGATATTGAGAGCATAAGTGGAAGATGAGAAAATTAAGTTCCTATTGCCTGAAGATCTTATCATTAAACATAATAAAATGCACCTCACTCTTCTCATTATCATCAATCATTAAATTACACCATTGCTGAATGTTTCATACTAAGGAAAAATTTTCAAGAATAGGCTAAAAAATGAGGAAGTATAGCTTTTCTAACTTAAGGAGGATGAAGTCATTTAATAACCTTTTTTCAATCATAGCATGAATACAATCTCTTGTCTTTTTAATCCAATTATTGAAATACTCGTTGAAAGTTTTGAAGAGTAACAATAACTTGAAGAGACATATAATAATCCCTTAACTAGAGCTTTAGTCAAGTTTCCTAGCTTTCATCAGTTCCTTGGCCTTATTGAATTTAATAAAGCTAGGAAGTAACAAGCTTTTTTGGTTATTGTTAAAATTTTACAAGATTGAGTTGGTAATTATTATGCTATAAGTGGAAATTTGAAAATGTGACCTGCTTTCACAATAATATTATCATATTCAAGAAAGCAAAAAAATAAATGGCTTATGCAAATCATAATTGACCTTCATATTTAGAAGCCATGGTAAAAAGGATTAGGATTACTTAAGCTTTAATGGATAAAGGATTCAGAATCAAATCATGTCTATGTTTTTGCTCAATGCAATTAATTTTCTTGAAAGTTGCATTAAGAAAACACCTACAATCTTGAATACTTTTAAAGGAAGTCTAGTTGAAATTGTCAGCTATGTTAATTTTAACCTTGGTATGGAGATTATTAAAACTACTAATAAGTTTTGCCTTATCAAAGGAGTGCTAAGCTATTGTAACTTATTAAGACATCAATGGTTACATTCTTATAATTATGTCTCTTTAACCTTTCGCCAATGCATCAAGGTAAACTTTATAGGAAAAGATATTGAGCTTTACATAATAAAGACCTTATTTGATAAGAATAAGGCTTATTTTATGAATGCAATTTATTTTGATGAACTATCCCAGTCAAGAATGAATGCCATTACTAAGCATCAAGGTACCACTATTAACATAGCTAAAGATAAAGATAAGTAGATATCACTAAGGAAATATCCTATCATTACAAAAAAGATAATATATCTTCTAGCTAGCCTACAAGTCTTATTGGGAAGCCACCTATGGCATCCACTTTGAATAGGCTTAAAAAGGTTATACCACCAAGTCAATGAAATCTATACTAAAATCTTTGGTTTCTTATTACACTAAAGTAGCTAATAGGGCTAATTATGTTTCACTTCTGACAAGATAAAGGTCTTGGGGGGTAAATAAAAAGCCACAATCACTTTCACCTATAAATCTCCTAGATCTTAAAGAACCTAAAGATATAGAGGTAGAGTCATATCATTAGAAGAAAAGTTAATGAAAGTACCACCTACATTATAGTACAATATGAAAACCCCTTGATGAAGCTCAAAGTAGTAAATTTAGGAGAAAAAAGTGAAGATCAACCAACTTTAATTAACATTGTCCTTATGGTGGAAAAATAAGATAAGTTAATTGCACTACTTAAGGTATTTAAGGATTTATTTGCATGTGAGTATAATGACATGCCAAATCCTAGTCCAAGTCTTGTATCTCATAGTTTGGATGTTTATTGACATGAGTTGTAACAAAATCAAAAATAAAAATTATTGGTTGATAAAAAATTTGCAATATAAAGTAACAACTAGGTTAAACCCTAGTAATCCACTTGAACCATCCTATCATAATGATTTATTGACTATGATTATAAATAGAATGCAAACATAATACAAATAAGATGAAAATAAAATGTCAAAATGCAAACAAAACTAAATAAAAGGTTTGATTTGAAATTAAACAAAATAGAATGTAGAAGTAACACAAATAAAATTAGTGCAAAAACATAATTGATCCAAGGGTTTAAGAGGTTTTTAATGGATTAATCATAGATCACATATATCTAATAATTTAATTAATTTTTTAACTTTGAATTATCTAGAACCTTTGCAATAATTCATGAATTTTACACCAAATAACCATATAATATTTAATCAAATTAGATTAATGAAATTAAGTAATCATTATAATCTATAAAGCCATATCTAAATTAATTTAAAAATAGAATTTAACTAAATTAAAATATTAAACTAAAAACTTTCAATTTAATCATTCAACCTTTTATTCCTCCATGAAGAATAATGATTAACTAAGATTAGACATAAATGATTAACTAAAAATTATAAGATTAGACATAAATTATAGCAAATCAACATCCAACCAATGCCATTCCAAATAATTACAACAAAGGATGAGGGAAAGAAAGAAATTAATTAGAAAAAGTTAACAATATAGCTTAGGATTTCATAATCCAAATAGAGATAAGCCTCAAAATCCTTAAATTAATCACAAAATTAGCCTTTTATAGCTAAAGAAGAAGAAACTTGGAGAAGAGAAGAAAGATGTCTAGAGTTGTGTAGAATTATATTGAATTATGCTCTTGTCTTTAAAGGCATAAATCCTATATCTGATTTTCCTCCCCTATTAAACCTAATGAATCGAGATCATATACCTCCTTGAGTTATAAAAAATAAGTCCTTGTTAATTTTAGAAGCACAAAACCTAATTTATAAAATAATAAACTACAAGAATTATTGTAGTAAAATCTAATAAGTTTAACTTCTAACCATTGTAAGACCTCTAAAACTATGTAGTTTACTAAACATAAATATAAAAATTGTTGGACCAGGTCTTAAAGAACTTTGGCACTAGTTTCACCTTGATTGGACTTCTAGAGCTCTAAATATAGCCTAAAACTCAAGAATGTCTTAACTTGAATAAAAATAGAGCATCAAAGTTATGGCTAATTTTGACCTCATGAACATCCGAACTATGCTTTGGCCAAAATATAAAATTATAGAGCTTTCTTTAAGTGTTTCAACGATATAAAAATCAACCAAATATGATGTCTAAAACTCAAAGTATAGCCAAAAATCTAAAATAATATAAAAATATAGTATTAATTGAATAATTTTCAAAACATTGGAAAACTAACATCTAATCACATAACAATGTCAATTTTAAAAAATTTAGCATATATAACACATTAAGAGATATAAAATAGAAGGAAATAGTATAAATAAAATCTTGCATATCATTCACCTAAATAAGAAACTAGTTAAGCAATCACCTTGGTAGTTTCCCCCCTAATGTAGAAATTAAAATAAAGGAAAAGATGGAAAAGCTTTTTAAGATGGGATTTATCAAGCCAATCATACACCTAAAATGGTTAGCAAATATTGTTCCAGTCAAGAAAAAAAATAGACAAATCCAAATTTGTGTAAATTTCAAGAATTCAAACAAGGCTTGCCTAAAAGATGAATTCTCTTTGCCTCATATAGATACATTATTCAACTCCATGGATAGCTATGAAAGATTCTTATTTTTAAATGGCTTTAGTGGTATAACCAAATTTTGTTATATATTTAAGATGCCATCAAAATTGCATTTAAAACTCTTATAAGTAGCTTTTATTATACAATGATGCCTTTCAATCTTTAAAAATATAGGAGCCACATATTAATAGGTCATGATTGCCATATTTCATTATATGCTACATGATTTTATGGAAGACTATATGGATGACATAGTGGTTAAGTTAAAGAAAAATAAAAAACCATTTAGGCTATTTAAGAAAAGTCTTCAAGAGATGCAAGAAATACTATCTAAAGCTTATTCCATGGAAATGTGTATTCAAGTTTTTATCTAGCAAGCTCTTGAGGTGTAAAGTGCAACACAAAGGAATCAAAATGGATAGCGGGAAAGTGGAAGTCATATTGAAAATGTAGTGATCAACCAATTTCAAAACATTAAAAGGATTCCTTAGAAAGGTTCTTGCATTCAAAGGTTCATACCATGCTATTAGAGCTTATAAGCCATTTTAAGCCATTACTCAAAGAAAAGAATCATTTCTTTTGAAATAAAGAGCATCAAGCTACTTTTAATAAAATACTATGTACTATTGGGTCTACTCATACTATTACTAATCCGTAGTGTAGCTTATCTTTTATACCTTACCTCACGTCCATAGCCAAGTTTGTAAAGGTACTACTTGCTCAAGAGGAGGAAAAAGTAGAGAAACTAGTCTATTATCTGAGTAAATTACTCAAGGGGCCAAAATTAAACTAATCACCCATTGAAAAACATTACCTAGCTTTTCTCTATGCCACATAAAAGTTTAAATATTATTTCTCAATGCATCATATCTTTTTGATAACTCGATTAAATCCAATTAAGTTCATACTCAAGAGACCAACATTGACTGGTAAGATGGTTAGATGAATGCTATTTTTCAATGAATATGATATTACTATAAAAGCCTGGAAGGGAATAAATAGGTAAGCCTTGGATGTTCTTTTATCTTAATTTCTTTATAAAGAATACGAACTCAAATAGGAAGAAATATTAAGAGAACTTCTAAAAAAATTATATATGTAGTCTTGATGGATGAGGTGCTTTAAACTTTATGCTTTGATAGATCTCCAACAATTTCGAAAGGAGGCACTGGAATCATGTTAAAGAGTGTCATTGGAAAAATGAAGTCCATAGCCTATGAATTGAGTTTCACTTGCATTAATAATAAAGTTGAATAGGAAGCCCTAATCCTTAGTCTAATGATATTGAAGGATTTAAAGGCATAAACTTTTTCTATATAGGGATATTTAATGTTAGTCATAAAATAAATGATAGTAGATTCTGGTGTGAAAGAACCCACCTTCTTAGCTTACAAGAAACTAGCTCAAATTTAGGTTAGGAAGTTTTGAGCAATTACCTTTCACCATGTTTAAAGAAATGAAAATAGAGAGGTAGATGTACTAACCAACTTAAGGGCCAAGCTTTCTATGAATGCAAAAGATGCTTTAAAATGCCATGATAAAGCTATATCATTGAACCAAACCGATCTTGAATCTATAACCTTTTTAACTAGAAGATGATGATTGGCAATTTAAATAGGTTTAAAAGATTCTTATTCCTACCTATACATTGATTAAGATGTTGAAAATTTTTTATATGTATAAAGGCACTCTCTGTAAGAAAGAAATTGATGGTTTATTGATGAGCCATGTATCTAAAAGTAAAGGAACCTGATTGATGTTTAAAATACATGACCACATTTTCATAAAAGATTACAACAGCAAAGACTTTTTTAACCAATGATAAAACAAGAGTATAACCAGTTTCAAGCTGAGTATTGGGAATGTATGAGAAAAAGATTAGAGATAAAAGTTGTAAAAATAAAATACTAGAGGAGAGACATGATTCAATATCTATAAAGCACCATTCTACCCACCAACCTAAGAGATGCTAGAAAGGTTATTATGCAAGCCACCCACCACTTCTTGAAAGATAGGATCCTTTATTGAAAAGACAAAAGTAATAAGCCATGACAAAGTTTAAGGAAGTTCACTAAAAGGAATGTAAAGAATATCAAGGATATAGGAAACTTTACTAAGAGCTTTTGCATTTAGGGAATTATTGGCCAACCATGGAATTAGATGCTAATTGGTTTGCACAGTAATGTTAACCTTGCTAACAATATGGGAATGTCATTCATGCTTCATTTATGGAATAATAAGCACTCATTATTCCTTAACTGTTTCTTCACTTGAACATTTGACTTAATTAGACCTATCAAGCCTAAATCAAAAGAAAGAATATAGATCCTTATGTAATATTTGAAGTTAATATATAGGTTATCCAATTTTAATACTTATGGTCAGTTATTATTCATTTGGTGAGTATTTAGTTTTAAATTTATTTTTCATATTGAAAGTTCTAGAATATTGAAAATAATATTTATGGTAATGTTCAAAATATATTTATTTTTATATAAATAGGAATTTCTTATAAGATGAAAACATTTTAGCATTCATGAGTGCAAAGATTTATGGAATAATTTGCTTATAATTATAAATTATTTTGAGAAATTGAAGAATATTAAAATATTCATTCTAGAATTTTCAAATTTATCAAGTTATTACTATATATATTTACATCTATAAAGGGGAAATCAAAATTGATGGAGTGAAGATTTTAATAAGTTTTATAAAAATATATTATTATTTAAGTAAAAGGCCAAGATTAATTTTTATAAAACAATGGTTAAGATTTTATAAAGGAATGGACATACAGTGGGGTGTGAAGTATAGGATCACATCCCTTAGCTATTCCTTTTTTTATTTTTTAATTTTTTGAAAATCCCTCACTTTTCTCGATTTTCGCATCCTTCCTTATATTGCCAGTCATCTTTTCTTCTTAATTATGTTAGAGATATTATTCTTATTTTATTTATTATGTCAGCAGCACCTCTCCCTTTTTATTTTTCTTTTGCAGGCTGTTGGTCCAAAAAAGAAATTTTACGGTTCTTTCTCTTCCTCCCTTACCTGCACCACCCTTTTTTTTCATTATTTTTGTTTATTCCTTTTATTTTTGTTCTTGGTACAAAACAACTGAGCTTTTTCTATGACTTTTTTTATCAAAATCAGTTACATTCGAAAACAAAATTTCCAAATGCCTTACAGTAAAAATAATTGCCCAGAATGCTTAAAAACAGACATTTTTTTCAGAAAACATTGATTATAGGATGGGGCACCCCATGATTTAGTCTGACTGGTCATAGGTGGGCCTCTCTCGTGATCAGTTCATTTTTTTTCATTTTACCTAATCTGCATTTAATTTTTTTATTTCAATTTGGACCCTTTTTTTAAATTTTTATTCATTTTTAATTTGTAACCCTCTCTTTGTTTTATTTTTAATTTTTACTTAATTTGTATTTTACTTTTTTTTACATTTTGGATATTTATTTGATACTAATTATTCAAGATTCTAAATAATAATTAATAATCTTATTAACTCTCATAAAATTATATAATATATATAATATAAAAAAATTAGTAACTATCATAAGATCGATAGAATAATAATTATCTCAATAAATACAAATTTTGCATATTTTTTTATAAATTTATTAGTTAAAAAATTTAAATCAGAAAAATAAAATTCTAAATAATATTTTATCATATTGTGATGTATATATCTATAAAAATATTTAACTAAACATGAAATAAGAAGATAATCTGCATCATGAAAATAAATATTTTATTAGTAAACTATGTTAATCCATAAAGTGATATAATTTAAATTAAAAAATAATCACATATAGATTATATATTTTTAAGAAAATTTTAAAAAAGAATCATAATATTATAATATATTATTTTTCATTCTGTGACATGTGATATTCATGTTATATAAATAATAAAAAATGATTATGCATAAAATTTTTTAATTTAATACTTGAAATAAAGTGCTGACTTATGTGCCAAAAAACTAATAAAAATTAATATATTATAATGTTGTAATTTTTATTTAAAAATAAAAAAAATTACATCTTCTAATAAAATATATAATTAATTAAGGTAGCAGAATATTAAGTATAAGTTTAATAAAATTTAATTTGTAAATTTCAAATTTTTTAAAATTTAACAAGGAAAAATTTAATTATTTTAAAGTAAGTTGAAGGTGATATTTAACTTTAACATCTAAAAATTAATAATTAAAATAATTTAGAGATAATAATTTAGGCTTCACTCATTTTATTAGATAATATTTTTCATATAAAAAAATTATAGATATATATTGATAAAGGAGTAACTTGATACTTCTATCCATGATTATTAAAAATGGTACATAAAGTCATAGTAATAAAAGAAAGCAAGTTCCTTTATAAAAAAAACAAGAGGTTATTTTGTCAAATCATTTATATTTAATATTAAATAAATAAAATATTTTTTCTTATACTTTTATTTTATAACTCTATTCTATAAAAAGTATTTTATGTCGAAACAAATGGAGCCTTGGAAGGAAAAGTAATTAAAGGATAAACATATAAAATATAAATATTTATTCTTAATTAAATCAAAATTATATCTATTTTAATATTTTTCTTTAAGATAAAGGACAATAATTTTTTTATTTTTCTACTTGAAGATAAGTAGCATCCGTAAAATGTATTTACTTAGTTTTTTACCTTTAGATGAGTAATCAACACCATTTCCTATAATTACATGTAAGCATAACTTTAAATTAACACCATAACAAATGGTATTTTAGAATGCTCCAAGGAATTTTAAATAACGATGTAATGAATAGAATTAATTAAATAATGTGATTTAAATTAATGAATAAGAGTAAAAGTTTTTTTCAATTTGTACAATTTATCTATAAAATTTGATAATATGATAAATAAAATATAAGAGAGTACTAAATCTAAAGGAAAAAACTTATGAATGAATTAAATAAAAAATTAGATATAACATTATAATATAATGATAAAATATTCAATCATCAAAATAATGACTCATAATCCTACATCGAGGGTGTCGCTTTGCTCCTTATGATCATTGAGCTAAGGATTGATACTGTTCATCTTCATCATTATCCTCATTATTATCTGCGTGAGTCGGGCGATTCTAATCCCTAAAGGGTGGAGAGTTCAAGTTCTAGTAGAAGGATAAAAATGGAGGAATAGGATCTTCTAGGGTGAAAAACCCTTGTTACTACTTGTGGATCCACTAGCATACTCAGTAGTAAATGCAAATAGATCAGCAAATAATATCATTAGAGAACCAAGGACTTGCTAAGTTAATTGTGATGGTGATGAGGTGAAGAACAATGACTACAGAGCATTATGAAGGTGCTATGGTTGTAATGTCATATTATATGATAGGCCAATATCTCTACCTACAAAGAATTACGATAAGGGGGGTATATGTTAATAGACCTACACCTCTTATATCAACTTGCATTAATGGAAGGGTGTAAGAGAAAGGGACATCTACTTATGTCATCAATAGATGACCATGAGGGATACTTTCATCATTATCTCCTTCCTCAAGCAAAATGAGATCTTTAAAAGATATGAAGTTGTGGTCTCTTCCTACCATGCAGCTCGGGAATGGGTGGTCTCAGTAATTCATTAGCTAGATAAGTAGGTTGGGAAGCTATCATGTCTCGATGCTCTCTTAGTGCACGTAGCATGAGGCCACATTTTCAATCCACTATCATTCTAAATTGACTGTACGGTTAAAAGGGGGAATCCTTGACATTGAGCCTGTATAATCTCTTAGCTATATCAACCTTGTACGGTTGAAAGATTATCACAAATCTTATACTACTACTAACTGGATGAATCCATCATCTAGTGTGTTTCCAGCACCTTCTCGTGTAGCTCGAGTCATGACAAAGAGCATCTATTTCCATTTCAGTAATAAAAGTGTGTTGCACCATGCATTCCAAGGAGTAATGAAAATCATATGCTTTTGTCACTAGTATTTTGATGTTTTACCCCGAAGATGCAAGGTATGACAAGAACCAAGATTGAACGGCTCTTGTGGGATTAGCTATCACTTGCCAAATTGGCGAAGCACATGATTTGCATGGTGCCATTCCACAATATAGGAAGCATATGATAGGGATTGATGCCATTTATATGTCAGATGAGGTCAAGCAATACTCTGGTATAAGCTGTTGTACTGCTAGGAATGTCATAAAGGTGCCAAATAATCTGCATTACACAAGTGTAATATAAATAAGCATATCACTACATGTGAGACTGGTTTCGTTAGATACAATAAAATAGGCCTTCCAACCTCATCAGCCCTCAGTTGATTAAGCAGTATTTTATGTTAGCATAAGGCCGTTATTAGTAATCGAAAAGGCAGCCCAGTGTTCTTTCATCTACAAGGAATATAAATTATGTATTATTTATTTGAATGTTTTAAGGTGTTATGAGAAATGCAATATGAAAATCATGTATGATCTACACTTGAAGCTTAAAGCTTAATTGTGGAAGTAAGGGATAGATTTCTAGCTGAGAATCAGGATATAGGGGTCTCATTAATGCTAAAATGGGAAATCGATCACATGCAGTGCAAATATCCACCAATGTTAATCTCATCACATTTAGTGGCAGTATACATTTCTCTATATAAGCATGCCAGAACTGTTGATCCCTAATTATACCGACTAGCATCTGTAAAATTTTCCAATAATAGTAGATACATCAGCAATACTCTGTGGCCTAAAATGTTAGGTATAAGGTAACCACCTATGAGTTTCAATATGTAGGCATGCGCAAAGCATTGTATTTGTTCATCATCTGCATCGTTCGGTAAATGTCCAAAGTTTGCTGCTAACTAAATGATGCTCAGGCGCTAGACTTGTAAACATTCATTAAGCAGTTTAACCCTTAGTAAATCTTTGCACATCCCTGGGCAATCATATCTGGTGTATCCAGAAATGGGGATGCCCTTATTTGGTAAACCTAACTAGATGTAAACATCTTGTGGGGGTAATGGTACACTCCTTCAAGGTGGTGTGGAAAGTATGTGTCTTAGGATACCATTGTTTAATGAGTGCAGAAACAAAAGCAACATTGAAATCAAAGTGACCAAGTTAGCTGGCACCGCAGAAGCCTACTTGTTGAAGATAAGGGACAATTGCAAGTGGTGGATCGAAAAGATGATTCCCATGGGCAATGTGTCATAACTTTAAGATTCGATCCGCCTTCACATGTCGATTGAAAACATAGTTAGCATGTATAAAATCAAGCAATTTTTATTAAGGATATAAACCTACCTGGCTTAGCCATACAGCCTGTGAAATGTGTCTGAACTACAAGTATAATAAGGACTCATCATCGGGCCTAAGGGTCATAACACGACGCTGACTGGCCATTGGAATCGAGTGATATGAACTCTAGCAAAGTGGATGATTTTAGTAAATTGCATAACTATAAATTCTTGTAAGTCTTCCAAAATACAGTAAGAAAATAAATAATTTAATACAATAGGACAAGCACTGTATACTATTTAGATATAACAAGTTATCTAGCATTTATCAATATATCAACAAACTATGCATAGTTTAGAGATATATATAGTAATAATTTTGAAAAAAGGTTATTCATTGACTTTCTAGAGTTGGGGGTGTCATGGCACGTTTCATTGATTAGACTAACAAGTTATGTGATTATACCTAGTTTGCATACATAACTCACACATCAGAGGTTTTGATAGACTCTCTTTCCAATCCATTTCATTCCTAATTTGTGTGGAATGTGGTCGACCACTGGGACACATCTTTATTATACCTAGCACTAGTATTGGTCCACTCAATGCTGACCAATGCTCTATATTGTCGATTGGTCAAAACTCACAACTATAAGCATTTAGCATTGTTTCTGATTGAAAAATAGGATTAACAAATTGTAATGGATCCAATGAGATCTTCACACATGTAGCAAACACATGTTAATAGGGCCAATACTCTACTTGAAATTCTCCACAATCACATGTTCGATTGTACAAGCTAACCTTGCAAGATTGACTAAATTGTTTCCAAGTTAGGTCATATGGCTCTTCCACCTCGAAAGTCAATCTTAGGTGATCAAAACAATACACATAATAGGCAGATGCTTTTTGAATGTACTCTTGAATTTTTTTTGGAGGTCCTTGCTAAGCACCTCTCTTGCTTATAATTGTGCTACAATGGTCTCTACTCGATTTACAAAATATGTATTTAATCAATACAGTGTAACTTTAACTAACTCAATAATTAGTAAAAATCTAACTCCTTTGAATACGCTATTAATACACTCAGCCAAGTTAATTATCATATGACCTTATCGTTAGCCTTCTTCATCATAAGTACAACTTCATTAACTTTTTTGGATATTATTAATCCAATCAACAACTCTTGGATGTAATTGGTGTAGTTCATCCAACTTGCAATCTACAACATGTCGCTCATATTGGTAACCTATACCACATATCATTGTGATTGAATAAATAATAATCATGATAGGCAATAATAATTAATTATATTAATGTAAATAATATGCACTAATACTAGTAAACATCTTCTTGAGCCATACTATCCTAATAGTTAAGTTTAAATTGTTAGTTATGTGTCGAAGGCAGAACATATGATAAGCATAAGGGGGTTGTCATCCTACATATGGGTTTGCAATGGTAGCTACTATTCCATGATGTCTATTTGATATCAAGCAAATACCCTGCTTGTCCTTAACAACATGCTGTCGAACGTTTGATAAGAACTAAGCCCATGTCTTGTATGTTTCCTCTTCTACCATGGCAAATGCAAAAGTTACAACTTTTCTATCACTATTTTATGATGTCACGATAAGTAAGACCCTTTTATACTTTCTATACAAAAAGGTGCCATCTATTTAAACTATCAATTTCAAATAGTCAATCATATCAATGCATGGCTTGAAAGTCCAAAATACTTGATGGAATAATGCAATCAGCTCATCTTTAGAATTGCTTAGCAGACATTCTCTGTTAACAATCTCGAAATAAGACTGAGGATTAAAGTTTTGTATTGTAGCCAACCATCTCAATAGTATAGAGTATAACTTCTCCCAATTTCCAAATGCAAGAGCGATGGCTTGGTGTTTGCCCTTCCATGCCTTCTTATAAGATACTGAGTATTCAAAAATACCATGGATTCACTTAATAACTTCTCGGATGGACACATTTGAGTTTTTAGTCACTGTGACCACAATGTAGGATGAAATGACATCTGTATCCAATTTCGGATGATCTTGAAAAGAGAGACAAATATACATGTATGAGGCCCATTGTATTTTGATATCTGCTAGTGATTCTCTCTCGGCTAATGACATGCCCTAACCTTCCAATTGCATTGTATACCATAGTGAGGGCACTGATTTTTTTATATTTAGCAAAAGAGTAATGTACACAGAATGGGTGATGAGTCTAAATTAAGTATATCTTCTTTGCACGGTGAAATGATTTTTGGTCCATATATAGAAAATCCATATATGGCATTTAATTGTCATTTATATTTATACCGTCTCCCACTTCAGGATAATCATGACTCACGCCAGCTTCTATATTTATTCATGAAAAAAAAATTAGTAATTGATTTCATATATCAGCTTACAGGTGTTATTGAGAGTGTATTTGTAACATCTTCTCCACTATCATCATCACCGTAATTGTCGTTATCACCACCAAACCCTTTAGGAACATCATTATATGCATCTTTCTCTTCAAATTCATCCATTATGTTCTCTATTTCTTCTGAGGAAGAGGGGGATTGAAGTAAGCTATAGTTGGGCCAAGGAAAATATAGCTTTGGAGCATAATGGACAATAGGAGTGTGAAACTGCTAGCCATTTTTAATTCGCTTGTTTATTGGTTCTATACTAGCGAGGTACGAGTTATAATATGATGACCCATCATTAATGTTATGAAATTAGCTAGTGGATGGTAGTGTGCATGGTTCACTCTTATCAATTAGTTGACTTGCTATATTCAAATTGAGTTCCACAGTTGAGATATATGCATACAATTTTAGGCAGGATAGTTGAGTAAGGAATTGTGCATTTGCTTCCCACATTCATTGAATGTCATCATCATCTTCCAACTCACAAACTTTATACTGCGTCAGATGCAGCAAGAGCTGATGCCTATATAACAACTCAGTTATGACTTGATTTTCATCAAGTGCTTTTGCCTAACTAGATTTTTCAGTGCATCCAAGGTGATGTCTAATTTAATTCTTATTACTTTGACCATATGACACTTAAACATATCGCCCTGATTCGTCTCATAAATTTTTCCATTCGCATAAATACAAATATTTTCTTCCTTGGTACTCATTTTGATTTCTATCATTGTCAGGTTTATAAGTCATCTTAGGAAGCAAATTTATTTAATATTAAAAGATGTATCATAATTATAAAAATAACTACAATTAACTATTATTTCATAATTACTCATAATTATTTCATTCTTATTAGTTAATTAACTAATTATTTCACATGTTAATCTTAGATATTTACTTAAATATATATTACTATCATGCACTTAAATTTTATAGTTTATCATTTATTTAACTTCCTATAATGCCACATTCAGATACGTGTAGAATTTTTTATCTAAATTACCCTTGAATTTTTCCACTTTCTTAAATTTTTAATGAAATAGAAAAATTAAATATTTTTAACTTTTTAAGAAGAAATAATTTTAAATGCGCTTCATTATAAATAATTAATTTTATAACTATTTTAAGTGTCTAATTTAACTTATTTATCAATAACTACTTACAAGTTTAATTTAAGTTCAATTTTGAAATTTAAATTTTGTGGAAGTAAATATACTAAAGCAAGTTTATAAAGAAGGGTAATAAACAAGTTATGGGCTTTTATTTGGTGATCTTCAATGTGATGATAATAATGATATTTTATAATAATTTATTATTATAAAATATTTATATAAGTAAAAATAAACATAATTATCAAATAATTGTTTATAATAAAATTGATTAGAAAAAATAAATAATCATATAATAAGTATTATAATAAATATAAAAAATTAATTAATAATATAAAATTTTAATAATATTAATAAAAAACTAATAATTTAATCATAATAATAAAATAATAAATATTCATAATAGAATTATAACTATCATTATTACAAAAAATAATAAATAAATAAAATAGTAATAATTAAAATAATAATAATAATAAAATGTTAATAATTAAATTTAATTAATTATAAAATTAATAATATTAGTAAATATAGAATATTTAAAAACATAAAAATAATTAATAATATTAATAAAATAATAATAATAATAAATATTATTTATGATAATATTAATAAAATAATAATTATAATTAATAATAATTAGATAAAAAATTATTTAATTTTTTATAATAATTATAATATAATTAAATAATATTTAAATACTAAAAAATAATAATTATATATTAATAATACTATTAATATTTGCTTAATAGATAAATAATATTAATAAATGTTATTAAATATTAAATATATAATAAATATTATAAAATTATTTAATTATATTAATAATATTATATTTATTTTAATAATGATTATTTTTAATATTATAATATTTGAAGTCATTAATATTTAATAATATTAATAAAATGATAATAAATACTACAAATCATAATTAAATACATTAATAATAATTAATATCATTATCATAATATTAATTATTATTTATGTATTAATAGTAGTTGAAATAACAAGAGTAATAATAAAAATAGTTTTAATAACATATTATTAATTAATATTAAATAATTATAAAAATTATGATATTGATAAATAAAATAAAAATAATATAATAAAAAAATTAATAATAATTATAAGTAAATTATTTTTATATTAATAGTTATTTATAGAGTAAATTAAAAATATTTAATTATCTTTCCTGCTTAAACTAAACAGATTGGGTAATTATGAACCATTTTTTTCCTTTCCTCTGTTCCTTTTTCTGATTTTATTCCTTTTCCCTAATCTAAACTAAATGGCTTTAAAATATAGAATAGTAATTAATCAGTATTATGTGTATTATAATATTATTTTAAAGGTCAATGAATCAAGTATAATAATATATAGCTTTAATATATTTTTTTTTTTTGCTTTTGAATGAGCACCAATAGCATTTTTCATAACTACATATAAGAATTTCTTTCAATTGTTTATAAAATACATAAACTTATTTTTTATATTTTCTTAATTATATAAATATTTATTTTTCATTAAATCAAAATTACATGTATTTTAATATTTATTCTTAATTAAATCAAAATTAATGGTTTGAAAAAATATTCCAAAATTATCAAAATATTACATTCTATTTTTAACTAATGTTTCTTAATAATAATTTATTATTAACAAATTTTACTATTTTTTTAAGTTTTTCAAGTGTTGCAATTTTTTATTTTCTTTTTTTTAATGCCTAACCTACAAGCATAATAATTCTAATCATAATATGCACAAGATGCATAATTTAGTCAGATTACAAGCATAATAATATACTCAAATATCATAATAATAGAAGTAAATTAAAATAATATAAGCAAATTAAGATAATACTCACAAACATAATAATATAGAGAAACTAAAAAAATACAGATACCATAATAAATAAATGAGAATAACAAATACAAATAAAATAAAAATACTTAATCAAATAGAACAATAGTAATCTAATTAGAATGCCTAATAATAATACAAAATAAAAATAAGAAATATTTGTAAAAAAATATTGCACTTAACATATATTATATTTCCATATCATCTAAAAGATTTTTTCCTATATAAATATCTTACTTGGATTGGTAGATTTTATTTTCTAATCTATACAAGCAAAATAAACTGGAAGATTTACTGTAGGGAAATGAATCTCTAAGCTTGTATAACGAGCTTCTAAACTTCTATATTCACAGAATATATGCAATATGAAAATAAAATCTAATCAAAATGTGAGTAATAAGTAATATGCTCGATAGTGTGTGGGTTATAGTTGGTGGGGACGAGATATATATTGAAACAATGGGTTATGGCTGCTAGGGAGGGGAATACTTTGTTTATGGCTGTTGGGGAGGGGGATATATATTGAATACTCATGGGGGAATAGTACATTGGTCACGAGTTGCAGTTCTCTGTGACCAGCAAAAGTCTAATCACGGGAGCTAACCTAATGTGATTAGGCTACTACTGGTCAGGGTTACAGCTTAACATGATCAAGCTGCTTTGGTCCAATTTTATAAAAAAAATTAAGCATTTAGGGCATATATTTTTTTGGCACAGTATTACGAATATTTTTTTTCAAATGAAGAGGCTAACAATTAAAAAGCCCTTTTTGCACACTTCTCTCAGATCTTCTTTCTTATTTTTTAATAGTTCCCTTCACTCTTTTTTGGGTTCTACTCACACTTCCTTCTCAACTTCCCTTGTTGTAGTTTCTTTTACTATCGTCCTTCCTATCGAGTAGAGTGCTAGGTGTTGCTACTATTAAGAGCAGCTCCTCCTTAGTTAGTTGTGTTATCGCAGAGAGGAGCTCCATGAGCTGGTTTCCTTTTATCTTACACCTCACCCAACCTTCCACAGTCCTCATGTTGTTCCCCTTTAGCCTTGGTGAATTCAGGAGTAGCAAAAATCTTAAGTCGTGCTTCATGTTGGCAACTACAATCTGCTGCCTTTTTACGTCCTTATCGAAGTTCTAGTGGTACTTTTGTTACCGTTGAGCTCTGATTGGACCTAGAGAATCTGGGGTAAGTTTTATAATATTTTTACTAGATTTAGATTTGTACGTTGTGCTATTATGTGAGAAAAAGTTCTTATTTTTAAGATTTATCTAAATGCAATCAAAAATTCATTTTTAGAACATTTATTTCTATACAATGAGATTTATGAAGGATATAAACTTAATGATATAGAACACTAGAATGAAAGGAATAAGGGTATGGGAAGTATTATTTTTAGTTGTTTTAAGGAATTTATATAAATTTCGAGAAAAGCAAATTTTAAATATTAAGTTTTTACTAATGTTTCAAAAATATAGCATTTTTATGCTATAGATGGGCATATTATCATGATTTAAGCTTTTCTGGGATACTATAATTTAAGATTAGGGAAAATCTAAACTAGATTTAGAAAACTTTGTCTTATTGGGATACTAGATATAACAATGAATAAATAACAATTTTGTGTTCAAAAGTTTTATATTAGTAAATTTGAAGTATATTTATATCATAAAGGCAAAATATTTTAAAGTTAGATTTTAATTTGAACATTTTCAATGTAGGTGATTTTCCTATTCTTTAAAGAAAAATTAAAAATAGAAGGAGATAAGTGTTTAATTTTATTCACTTATGTGGAAAGAACCCTTTAAAGCTTGAAATTCTAATAGTTTGATTGTTTTATATTTTCATTTGAAATGCTCATTATTTATGAAAATTCTCGATTGAAGAAAGTGATGAATTGAGATCATGAAGTATTAGAAAAACAAGCATTTTTAGAGCTTGGAGTTCTACTATTTAAATTCACATAGTTTTGATTTGAAAGTTATTGAGTAATGGTATATTCAAGTTGAAAGTTAATCTAAGAATTATGAATATAAGAAGCAATATAGAATGTTATGATATTATGACTTAAAATAAGGATTGTAATATGTGGAAAAGAAATAAGTAATATTCATATAATTATAATTTATCATTGTAAATGGTGATATTAGGAGCGAAATGTGAAAAGATGATTATGGATCTTTCAGAACTTCCAGGTTAATGAATGGTTATGAAAGCACCAAAGTGGCCTTGAAATTAGATAATGGCTACATGTATGACCACTATAACCATTACATAATGTTATATGATATTAGAGTTTCTGTTTACTTTTTAATATCATTATTTATCATGATTGCAAAGACTTAATGTGATTGTGATGGTTTGTTTGTATTTAAGCCTTAATGACTGTTTGTGCATGGGTGATGCCTACTCAGAATGGATGGTATATGGTATTGAGATCTAACAAAAAGTTAAGGCTTATATGATTGTGATATGGGAAATAAAATTTTGTGCAAGTGAATTCCCTTTTTAGAATATGGTTTCATATATTTCAAAGAATTTAAGAAATGGGTTGCTATCACTTTTAATTTGATACCTGATCAACTCATGACGATATATAAAATTGATCACCTGCAAGATATTGGTAAATATATGCTCATTGAGTTCTTATAACTCACTTCATTCTATCTTCAATGTTTATAGGTTGTGGTGAGCATATTTGAGCTCGTTGCATTTATAAAGATCCAAGATCACCTTATTGAAGAGATTTAACAGTTAGGATTAAAATCGACTTTTCAATAAAAAATCTATTGAATTACATGATGTGTTGAATTGATTGTATATGAATATGGGTAAAATTGTATTGTACTGTGTGTTTGATGATGTCATGCCTAAGAATATATAGGTTTTAATAATATAGGGCATGTGGCCTTGGGGAAGTATTCAAAAATTGGAGAGATTTTATTC
Source organism: Sindora glabra (assembly GCA_020226215.1). Classification (NCBI taxonomy): domain Eukaryota; kingdom Viridiplantae; phylum Streptophyta; class Magnoliopsida; order Fabales; family Fabaceae; genus Sindora; species Sindora glabra. Next base: position 36,182,031 of record CM035234.1, on the reverse strand, counting down.
ATTTCTTCATAGAAAATTTGAAATAAATTTTCAAGTCCTCCTAAGATTTTGAGATTTTCATGGATAGAAAGAATGAAAATTATGAAGGCTTGTGAAAACAAATAATAGGTTGTGACATCCCAGTAACAATTGAGTTATTTACAAAATGAGTGGAAGCCATTGAATTAAAGACTGCACGTGGAGAAACCCATTGCCAATTTCATCAAGAAAATATCATCTTTTTAGAATCTTGAAGTGAATCATTTTAGGCATTGCACACCTTTTATGAATAAATTTGTCACAACATTGTTGAAAAAGTACATAATTAGGCATGATAGGTCCATTCCTTATTATTCACAAAGGAATGGCAAGGTTAAATCTATGAATAAAATATTATTGAAAATCATGACTTGAATGGTGCATGACAAACCTAAGCATGGGTTAATCATTTGCCACTTATCTTGTGGGCATATCGAATAGTTAAAAAAGAACCGATTCAAGCAATCCATTTTAATCTAGTATACTAGGTTAACATGGTAGTACCAATAGAATTGCATGTTGAGACTTCATAAATCATTTTAGGAAATAAATTTGAAGTCAATCTTAAAACATGGATTGATGCAATGACAGAATTGAGGTTAAAGGCTTAAGATGCAAATACAATTTATATCAATCATGTTGCCAAGGCCTATTGGAAGATTGTGAAGCTTCAAATTTTCCAAAAAAAGAAAGCAATTTCTTCACACTAGTGAATCATGCTTTGAAGTTCATTTCGAAATATGATGGGTTGTATATGTTAGGAATTTGGATTATCATATGCAGCGGAAATTCAAAATTTGATCCGAATTCTACCTAAGATCCATGCAAAAAAACATAAATTAATGATTAAGGTTTTACCTATCGGGCACTCATGTTTCTACTGATCAAAACTTGAGAGCGGATGAATCAAATGCCGGCCGGAAGGTACAGCGTCTCTACGGTATCCACATGGAGTGAACAACGAACTCTCACCCTCCATGAATCTGCTAGGATGCATTTTTCTCTCTAGGAATTAGGATTGGATATTTTCTGAGTGATTTAGGGTTTGTATGGAAGCTTTGAACGTATTGTTAAAGTGCTGCCCTTAAGTTCCTTTTTATAGAACTTAGGCAAGTCATAATCCTAGTCCAACTGGGATAATGCTTCTAAAATCCTAATCATACTTAACAACTCATCTTATCCTTATCCTAGAGATAATGGGGAGGGATAGGACTTATCTATTAATTATCTAATATTAGATAATAATATTATCTCATAATATAAATATCTTAATATTAGATAATTGTATATAGTTATCAAATATCAAAATAATATTATCTCATAATATATTTATCTAATATCTAATAAGATAATTATTTGATATTATTTAATATATATATATATATGCACGAAAATAAGTCCAATTAATTGAATATTAATATAATTAAAGTTCAATTAATTATTATCTTATTCTTACTCCTTTTATGTGACCCTGTAAGTTCTTACTACGTTGACAATGACTCATTATTGAGCCATAGATAGTAAGCAGTATCTAGTAATACATCACTGCTACTCAAGTAGTAAGAATGTTTGTGATTCGACATCCACCTAATACATGATCAACGTTTTGTATCATAACTCCTTTTGTAATAATATCCAAATTGAACTGAAGGCATGGAATGTGTCATCCTCGTCAATGTTCAATTTATATTTCTTGATACTGAGTAAACTTAAAATAAATGATTAATATCACATATTAATTCAATTGAGCATGGCCATGCATTTCTAAGTCTCACTCAATCAAGGGGCCCAAGGATATTTCTCTTTTATACAAGAGTAACAAAATCCCATCTGCATCACTCACTTCCCTCTGCACGATTTATAACACACCCAATCAATGCCCTACTTGTCATCCTGATTAAAGGTGACATAAGACAATATTAAAGTGAGTAATTCCTCATGTAAGGAACCGTAGTGACTTCAGGTCAAAGGTTTATGTATATTTGTAATCATATGAGAATAACTTATGACACGTCTATCCATGCAATATTCTCATAGTGGGTCAGTTCAGTACATTGTTCACTAGCAATGTACTCATGTATTGACTTGATATCATATATTTATGATTCATAATCATCAGTCACCATACATGTTAGTCTCGATGTATCATTACTATCCTTTTCGTAATAATACTTGACTGGAGGCATTTTAGGAATAGCGAAGCTATTCCAAGGATAATTATTATATTAAGTTATAAATTGCGCATAATAATAATAAAATTATAAAAATAAAATATAATAATTAAATTGCCTAAAATAAAACATAATACATTGTGTATAACTTCAATCATCTATATGATTGGTTCTAGGACACACACAACAGTATATAATTAGCAAGGTTAGTGCAACTAGTTATTATTCCTTGTTCAACCTAAAAACTATATCTGAAATAAGCCCATTCAATTTCAAATATATTAAGGGGTCGTTTGGTTCATACGGGAATTAAGTTCCCATGGGAAATGAAATTTCACGGGAAGTTAATTTCCCATATGAACTTCCTGGGAAATCTTAAATTTATGTTTGGTTGACATAGAGCAAGTCACACTCCCTAGTAAATCCATTTCCTATGTTTTGTTTGGTTCAACTTTGTATTTCCTAAGAAATAATAATGAAATGACCATAATAATGTCCAAAATAATATATTAATAGATATTAATTAATTTTATTTTTTTATGTGAAAAATGAGAATCCCAAGTGTTGTTACTCTTCTCTGAGGCGGGAAAATGAAAGGACATGACATCAAAAGGACAAAATGCAATGGCTTAAAGACGGAATGATGCACGCGATTACTATTTCAGGTGGCACAAAAAGGTCAAAACAATAACAACACTTCGCATTCCAACTCAAAGTACAGTATCAGTGAACTTAAGACGCAGGAAGACACCGTGCAAATCATCGGCAAATACGTAAGAAAAGACTCTAATGACCCTGAACAACCGAAGAACATCATTTCTCGACATCAAAAGCTTAAAACAAGTTCAAATAGTAACTCCGCACAAATGGGTCATCCATAGGTAAACCTACCTCCTCTTTAATATTCATTCTAGTACAGGCATTATACTTCAATTAACTTAAAGAAAAATATTATAGTTTCCTTGGATTTGTATTCCTGTGTAAGTTCAAGGGAAACCATAGAAGTTAGTACGGTCACAGTATACCAAATATGTTGTTGCATGTTATTGTCACTCCATATAATATCTGTTTGTATGAGAAACAGAAAAATGGCACTGTGCATATTTCATTATCTTTTTGGCATTCTGTTCACATAAAAACAAATGGACATTAAGGAGTCATCTGATGCCCAAAAGTAATGTTCTTTTCCATCAGCATTGCCTTTAAACACGTTTGATTTGTGAGTTTATTACCACAATTTGGTGGGTGTTATTGTTCTCAACGAAACAGTAACATCTCATTTCATTAGTCTTTGATAGGGTAAACACCTTAGTTTTATCAAGGCTTTCTGTTTAGTCACGTATCATCTTGTCTATGTCTTGTGTTTTTTAGGTTGGCGTCTCTGTTTACGGATCAAACACAACCATGTCACCATAATAGAGTTTTGTAAAAGAGTTATACTTGGTTGTTGTCTCATGTTACTATTTCTCGGTGAAACAGAAACACACCACTTCCACGAGGTTGTATTATTAATTATACTGCATTTTGTCTGCTCATGCATGTTTTTGCTCGTTGTCAACACAGTAGAGCTTTGTTAAACATGCATATCTTATTTTTTGGTTCATGTTATGGTTTCTTGATGGAACATTAACATATTATTTCTCATAAGTTACACTGTTAATCATACCTCATTTTGTCAACTTATGTTCTTTTTGTTCCTTATCAATGCAGTTAAGTTTCCTGAAAGAGTTTTATCTCAAATCTTGGTTCATGTTACTATTTCGTGGTGACACAGTAACATATAATTTCTTCAATGAAACGCTGTTAATCATGCCTTATCTTGTTAACTTATGTTCCTATTAGTCGTTATCAACGTAGTAGAGATCCGTAAGATAGTTATATCTCAAATCTTGGTTCATGTTATTGTTTCTTGGTAAAATAGTAACACACCTCTACTATGAGGTTGCATTGTTAGTCATACCTCATATTATCTACTTGTGCATGTTTTTGTTCTTTAGCAATATAGTAGAGTGCTATTAAACACGCATATCCCATTTTTCTGGTTCATGTTATTATTTTTTTGATGAAACAGTAACATATAGTATCTTGGAGGTTCTACTGTTAATTAAGCCCTATCTTGTCAACTTATGTTCTTATTAGTTGTTATCAACGCAGTAGAGATTCGTAAGATAGTTATATCTTAAATCTTAGTTCATGTTATTGTTTCTCGGTGAAATAATAACACACCTCTACTAGGAGGTTGCATTGTTAGTCATACCTCATATTGTCTACTTATATATGTTTTTATTCTTTGGCAACATAGTAGAGTACTATTAAACACGTATATCCCATTTTTCTGGTTTATGTTACTGTTTTTCTGATGAAATAGTAACACATAGTATCTTGGAGGTTCTACTATTAATCATGCCCTATCTTGTCAACTTATGTTCCTATTAGTCATCATCAACGTAGTAGAGATTCGTAAGACAGTTATATCTCAAATCTTGGTTCATGTTACTGTTTCTTAGTGAAACAGTAACACCTCTATTAGGAGGTTGCATTGTTAGTCATACCTCATATTGTCTACTTATGTATGTTTTTATTCTTTAGCAACATAGTAGAGTGCTGTTAAACACTTATATCTCGTTTTTCTAGTTCATGTTACTATTTTTTTGATGAAATAGTAACATATAGTATCTAGGAGGTTCCACTGTTAATCATGCCCTATCTTGTCAACTTATGTTCCTATTGGTCGTTATCAATGCAGTAGAGATCTATAAGACAGTTATATCTCAAATCTTGGTTCATGTTATTGTTTCTTGGTGAAACAGTAACACGCTTTTATTATGAGGTTGCATTGTTAGTCATACCTCATATTGTCTACTTGTGCATGTTTTTGTTCTTTGGCAATATAGTAGAGTGCTGTTAAACACGCATATCTCATTTTTCTAGTTCATGTTATTATTTTTTTTATGAAATAATAACATATAGTATCTTGGAGGTTCCACTGTTAATCATGCTCTATCTTGTCAACTTATATTCCTATTTGTCGTTATTAACGCAGTAGAGATCCATAAGATAGTTATATCTCAAATCTTAGTTCATTTTATTGTTTCTTGGTGAAACAGTAACACACCTCTTCCACGAGGTTGCATTGTTAGTCATATCTCATATTGTCTATTTGTGCATGTTTTTGCTCGTTGTTCATGTTTTTGAACGTTATTTGTTCAGTAGAGTTTTGTTAAACATGTATATCTCATTTTTTTCTAGTGTATTACTGTTTCTTGATGAAACAGTAACACACTAGAAAGAATTGGAAGTTAAATTGCTAATAATACCTCATTTTATCTATTTATGCATGATTTAACGATTGATTTGACATTTACTTGAGCAGAAAGGCACTAAGGTACTCACACAAGCAGAAGATTCTAAAGAAATCCAAAAATTCCAGCAATACAGGTCCAATCTGTTAGCGTGTATAAGGTAGGTTGATCAGCTTCAATTCGATGACAGACACATGATGGTGTTGAGACAAAACCCATTTTGGGTCATAATAAATGCAATAATAACCAAGGAACTGAATCACAGCATGTGTCAGAAGAGCGATGTTGAAATCCAGTCCATAATTGCTACCTTCTCAGACAAGAATAATCATTTAATTATCGGCGGCGAACATCTCAGAATAACACCAATATCAGTGAAGTTGATCTTTGGAATAAGGGATGGAAACCAGCCTATCCAAGCAATATCTAGCAAAAGGCCACGATCAGACTTTGACATATGGTGTTTCCATTGCAAAGCACGAATGAGTAAACTAATAATATGTAACGCACTTGAAAGAGCAGTGCGAGGAACATCGAAGACTAATGTGCAGGATATCTCCTATCTTATGACATTGATGCTTCTAGTGATCCTATTCGTACCAAATAGGGCCTACACATTGGGCTGGTTATATATCAAATACGTAGAGGAAGTAGATGCAATAGCATAATATGAGTGGTCACAACACATTCACGACTAACTAATGAATTCTCTCAAAAGGGACAGCACCCCCAATATAACCGGTTGTGTCATGCTATTGCCAATAAGTTAAAGATGTCAAAACTCCTTTTTACTTCATGTCACTACCTTTTATATTGTCTTCATTCATTTCCATTCATTTGGGTGAATGTTCCTGCCTCCTTTTTGTATGTTTGTCGGCACTCTTAGCTCATGTTACTGTTTTCGATCAAAAATAGTAACATGTACCTGTTTTGTCTATGAATGGTAACCCAAAGTTTTATGGCATTTTGGTTGTTAATGTGATTTCACTTAATAGTTATTTTGAGTCTTTCTTTCATGTTAATGACTACGTAAAAGAATAACTTGTTTACCTCCAGTTTCTTGCGCCTTTTATTACTCTGTCCTTGAATGCAGCCTCCAAAGGAAATTAATGTGACAAAATGAACAATTTATTGTCGACAGTATTGGCTGTGTGAGATTACAAGCGTGCTGAGCGAGCATCACATCGAAAGAGTTCCAAGATGCCTAAAATGGGACCTAAAGCTCCTCACATGCCAACTGAGGGATCAACTTATCAGCTAGCTTTAGGTAACTATATGAAAATATCAACTTATTGTGAAGCCCAATACATGTCAGTACAACAAAATATGTTACTGTCTATTTCCATGAAAAACAGGCTCATCGAACAAGATGTTATTGTTTCTATATGAAATAATAACATGTCATTCTCTCCAGATTTCTATGGTTAATTTGATCCTCATTCCAACAATTTATTTTGTTCTACAAATGGTATTGCTGTTTCATAACAAACAAAAGGATGCCATAGTTACAATGCAACATGTTACTGTATTTTTTGAAAACAGTAACATGCGCCCCTTATCAGTTTTAACAGTTATTTTGTGTATTTAATGTGTTTTATAGTTAATAATTTACCCAAGGTTATTGTTACGCTGTAACGTTATCCTTTATTTTCATGTTTATGTTTCTCACATAAATAGAAATGTGCCGACTTACCACACTAATAGTAGAAACACTCTTATGTTTCAGGTCGTAAACAGAGAAATTGAGCCAATAGTATAAGAATATGACCTCCTCCACACAGTTGAAACAAATCTACAATTAATTAAATTTGTTAACAAAACAAAATTATAGAACACATCCTCCCAATTCAAGGATTCGAGAAGCGATACTGAGATAGCATCAGCCCAGCACGTGATCTAACCACAATCAACAAAGCTAAACCAATTTACAGATATTTTACTGTCCCACAAAGAGCAATATCAACAACACAACGATGAAGTTCTACGGCTTAGGGATCAGTTCTTTAGTGCAAACACAGAAATACACAATTTGAAGGATGAATTGACGTCCTTCACTGAGAAACTTCAGATGTCAGAATAACAGAGACAACAAAACACAGAAACAAAATCAAAACTCAAACACGATAACGCACAGCTACAAGAACAACTATTTACTGCAACAAGTGAGGCAGAAAACTTTAGGGCGGTCAATGCTAGTTTGGAAAATCAGAATAAACAACTCAATGCACAACTATCAGAAAAAATTGTGCAGGTGGTTATGCATGATGGGGTAGAAACCACCGGATCCGATGAAGAAAATGAAGACGAGAAAGAACAGCGTTCGATGATAGTGAAAATTAAAGCAAAAACAAGAAGAATAAAATGGGATGAAGAGTTCACGTACTCAGGACCACTGAAAAAATGTAGAAGACAAACAGCTACACGACAACAGACAACAACTGCTGAGGAGGTCTCTGGGTAGAGCAAAGAGGTCCCTGTTATAATTGAAGATGATACACCAACAGATAAAATTAAAAAAAAGCAAACTCATAAGGGAACGAAAACTACAAAGATGCCAGCGATGGTGCAAATAAAAAAGGTAGGAGACCTACAGTAAGTCATGTCCTGTTTTCTTCTCAATTCTTTGCATTTACTAGAAATTATTGCCTACCGCCTCGTCTCATCCCCATGCCAAATCACCATATGCAGTATTTTTATCTGATCAATCCCCGAGTAGGATTTGTTCATAACCTTTTAGGAGTTGGTGGGAGTAATCAAGGAAGAGTCAATCATGAACAATGTATGTATCCTCTGATCGTTTAAACACATTATTATTTTATCCTATTCCTCCCTGTGGTTATGTTACTGTTTCTTCCCAAAACAGTAATAGGAACTTACTGAGTCTATTCGGGCTCAGAAAGCATGGTGCTACTGTGTAGAGTGCAAACAGTTACATACAATTATTCTTTCTATTACAAATGCTAGATTCTTATGCTACTATTTGGAGTTTGCCACCCTAATCAATCATCTAAAAAGAACTAATCAATCAATGCAGATCATAGATGGCCATGCCTACACTCTGAGCTTAGCTTCCACGAATAATAAAAGGAAGATATTTGCATTTGACAGCTGTGCTAGGTAAGATCCTGAATCCATTTCCCAAATATGAATTACAAAAGACAGTATTGATACTGACTTGGGCTCAAACTATATTGATAGTCTTACATTGTGAGCGACGTCAAGTTACTCTAGGAAGCCAGACAGTTCAAATTCAATGCACATATGGAAGAGGCAATGGTTGCAGATGTTGTTATATTCCCAATAAACTCCATGAATGACTTCAGAAACCCCAATCACTTCACATTTCTCATCCTAGATAATAAAGAGTGCAAATGGACACACTATAACTCATTGCGGCCGAGAAGAGAGGGGGCACTGGATACATACTTTCGTGATACTACAATGGTGGTGAGTGATATTAAATACTACGATAAAATAGCAAGTGATGTTACTTTGGGTTTGACTGAAGTTGCATTGCTAGCCATATTCTAGAACCCTCTTACTTGTGCATGTTATTGACGTTACTCTTTCCATAAGAGATAGTAACATATCATACCATAAAAATTCTACGTCGTATCTCTCGTATATAGCTTATAGCATGGTTTTCCGTTAGAGAAAATATGTCAAGTGTCATGCTATTAGATGATAAGCTGTTATTCGTTGATGTATCCGTTTCTTGTCAAAATAGTAATACTTTGTTTTCTCAGAGTTTTATTTTTTAATTAAACTTAATTGGGTTATTTGTATGCTGAATGTATTTTTTGCTAATATTATTGTTGCCATAACAAAAAATAATAACTAATAACAATACCTAGATGTTACAGCCAGTAGTGTAGACAGTTACACGGAGTTTTTATTTTTCATTTTTTTTTGGTTTGCTAACAATAGAAAGACTATTACGAGAAAAAGATGAATGAAATCCTTGCACAGAGTGAAATGGATATGAGGGTAGAGCCAGCCACCATAGGTCCATCTTTTGAGATAATATCATACGAATAGGCACCTCAACAGGAAGAAACGTCATAAGTAGTAAGTTCTTTTCTTATCCAAAGGTAACATGTTTATAGGTACCAAGCTAACTCATGTTACTGTTTTCTAGGCAAGACTGTGGAATTTTCATTTGCTTGCATATAGAGAATATATTCAACAATAAAGAGATTTAAGAATAATTTCCGATAGAGGAAGTGAGACAATACAGAGTAAAATTAGTTACTAAATTCCTAGAGAATTTCAGTCTTCCCGGCTGAAGTTGATTATTATGCACATATGTAACACTAAATTCATGTAAAATCATGGTCTTAGATATATTTAAAATTCAATTGTATGTATAACTCAATTGTAAATGTTAATCTTCTGTACAGTTTATGTTAGCACTCAGACAACACGTTGCCATATGAATTACGAACACCTGTGTTGATGTTACTCTTTTTTTATAGATGCAGCAACACCCAGTTATGTGGTATTATTCATAAGACCTACCACCAAGATTAGTATGAACGAAGTACATTCTTTAAAAAAGTTCCCTAGCGATAGACATGCATCTCTCACACGCATCGGGCCATTTTCTTAAATGTTACTGTTTTGGACCAAAACAGTAACATCCCATAAAAAGGCATTTCTTGGATCTTATCGAGCTAGAAACTTACCAAGTGACGTAATTAACCACCCAAACACAGTTGCCGAGCATCATATGGGATGTTATTGTTTTTGGTTTAAAACAAACAATAACATCCCCCAAATAAGTAGTTATTTGATCTTATCCTGAGAAGAACTTGTTAAATGACATAACTAACCACCCAGACCTAATATCCAGCCACCTGAAACCTCCCGAGCTCAAAACTCCAACAACCTCGATGATGTTGATATTTTGGTCCAAAACAGTAACATCCTCCAAATAGGCAATTCTATGATCTTATCCTGAGAGGAACTTGTCAGGTGACATAAATAACCACCCAGACCCAACTTCTAGCCACCTGAAACCTCCCAGGCTCAAAACTCCAACAGCATATGGGATGTTACTGTTTTAGTCCAAAATAGTAACATCCCCCAAATAGGTAGTTCTTTGATCTTATCCTGAGAGGAACTTGTTAAGTGACATAACTAACCACTCAGATCCAACATCCAACCACCTGAAACCCCCTGGGCTTAAAACTCTAACAACCTCGATGATGTTGCTGTTTTAGTCCAAAATAGTAACATCCCCCAAATAGGCAATTCTATGATCTTATCTTGATAGGAACTTGTTAGGTGACATAAATAACCACCTAAACCTAACTTTCAGTTACCTGAAACCCTCCGGGCTCAAAACTCCAATAGCATATAGGATGTTACTGTTTTAGTCCAAAATAGTAACATCCCCCAAATAGGCAGTTCTATGATTTTATCCTGAGAGGAACTTGTCAAGTGTCATAACTAACCACCCAGACCCAACTTCTAGCCACCTGAAACCCCCCAGGGCTCAAAACTTTAACAGCCTCGATAATGTTACTGTCTCAAACTAATACAGTAACATGCAGCTTGTTGGCCTGCTTTTTCTGGCGATATAGCTAATGCATAGTAGGCTCTACCCCAGAAGTTGAAATGCATCCGACTGACGTTCATGAGCCACATTCTTGAGTGTTACTATTTTTGTCCAAAATAGTAACATGCCACAAAGAGGCAGTTGTTAGGTCTTATCCAAAGAGGAATGCGTCAAGTTACATAATTAACCAACAAGATCTAGATTCCAGCCACTTGTAACCCATTAATGATTTCAATTCTCCATCAACCTCAACGATGTTACTGTTGCTACCTAAAACAGTAACATGTAGCTGGTTGGCCTGCTTTCCTAGGCGAAGTGGCCACTTAATAGTGCCTAAACCCCCAGTAATAATCATGCTTCTCTCACACTACAACAGGTTGCATTCTTGGGTGTTACTATTTTCATCCAAAACAGTAACATCCAAGATAATATGTAATCATGTTTGGAGATGATGCATGAAATGAACTGAACTATACTACAGGAGTCTTAATAGAATTGCCATAGGAAAAATGAAAATGTATTGTTTTATTCCATCAAAAGCTTGAGGAATTCCAATTCAATAGTGCTGGAAATCACGCATCATACATGCACAGTGGAATAAATATTTTACACGATTTCCATCAAGGATCCATGCGAATTAAGAACGCCATAAATTAGGGATTAGGGTTTATACTTTTCGGCTAAAAATCTTCTGTCCGCTACACAGCAAATCCGATCTGCTTCTGTCCATTTTCCAACCCAATCTACTTTCCAAATCACGAGCCGGGATAGAAACTAGAAGATCATATCACCAGTGCAACGTTTAATGTGGCTGCACCTCTATGGTATCCACACGAACCTGTGAATCACCGATGAATGTCCACACAAACACCAGTTGGAATCGATCTCCTTTCACCTCGTAGTGCTAGCTATGCCTCTTTAGGGGTTTGGTTAAGGAAAGGTGCTAGGATTTTTCTATGCCTTTTTTCGGGGTGCGTGAATAATGACAGTAATTCTATTATTACCCAACAAGCCTATTTAAATAGGTGCATAGAAAAACCTAACCTATTTGGGCTTTATTCCATGTACAATTATAGGCTTATTATTGAGCCTTATAATTATAATATGAATTCCTAAATATTAAGCCCAAACAATTTGGTCCATTAATTCCAAATTCACTTGCCTCTAGGTGTGCGACCCTACAGGCTTTCATTACGTTGGCAATGACCATTAATCATATTAATGATCATAAACAATGATTGGTGTCTAGTAACACATCATTGTTACCCAAGTAATGAGAAAGTCGGTGATTTGACCAAACCTTTACATGTGATCATCACTTATGTCCTTTTGTCCTATACATCTAGATTGAGTACGAGACATAGACCGTGTCATTACCGTATAACTCAATCTTAAGGTTTCTTGATTCCTAAGTAAGCTGACTGAAACAAATGTAATCGACATCCCATGTCATTTCATCTGAGCATGGCCATGCATTTTCTCAGCTTTACTTAATCAAGGGGCCCATAGATGTTACTCCTAATATATAGAAGGGACAAATCCCATCTTGATCACATAAATCCCTCCGCATGATATGTGATATATCCAATATCTACCCTTGCATTCACTCAACCATTAGTGACATAGAATAGTATCAAGATATGAAACTCACATGTAGGAAACCTTGGTGATCTCAGGTCAAAGGACCATATTAATAATTATCACTAAGAACCACTTATGACACTCATATAATGATCCATGTAGTGTTCTTAATATGGGTCGGTCCAGTATACAAGTTCTCTAACTTGTACTCATGTGTAAACTTAATATCCCATATAAGTCTTCACACATGCTAGTCTTAACATATCAAAGCAACCTAATCTATAATGATATATGATCAGGGACATTTAAGAATACAATTATTCTAAGGTTATTATCATAATTGAATATATTACGCAGACAATATATATAATTATAATAATTTGAATTGCCATTAAAATAACATGATTTAAAATTACAATCACCAATATAATTAGTTTTAGGGCATATACACTAACACCAGTTTGAGCAATAAACACTTTTTGCTCTGTTGCATTATAGAAATAATATCCTTTTGTTTTCTTAGGATATCCAATGAAAAAATATTTATCAGATTTGGGTCCAAGTTTATCAGAAGCCTGACGTCTTACGTAAGCTTCGCAGCCCCAAATCTTCATAAAAGACAAACTAGGACGTTTCCTAGTCCATATCTCATATGGTGTCTTTTGAACTAATTTTGATGGAACACGGTTTAGTGTGAAAGTTGCAGTCTCTAGAGCATGTCCCCAGAAGGAATTTAGAAAGTCAGCCTGACTCATCATTGACCGAACCATGTCTAACAAAGTTCGATTCCTCTTTTCAGAAACACCATTCCATTGAGGTGTTCCTGGTGGAGTGAGTTATGATACAATACCACACTCCTTTAGATGATTAAGGAACTCTCGGTCTAAGTATTCACCACGTCGATCTGATCGAAGTGCTTTAATACTTTTACCAAGTTAGTTTTGTACTTCATTTTTGAACTCTTTGAACTTTTCAAAAGATTCAGACTTGTGTTTCATAAGAAACACGTAACCATATCTACTGAAATCATCAGTAAAAGTAATGAAGTACTGATAACCTCCTCTAGCTTGTGTGTTTAAAGGTCCACATACATCACTATGTATAAGGCCCAATAAATCACTAGCCCTTTCACCTTTCCCAGTAAAAGGGGCTTTAGTCATCTTACCTAATAAACATGACTCACATACCTCATATGATTCAAAATCAAATGAGTCCAAAAATCCATCCTTATAAAGTTTAGAGATGCGTGTCTCATTTATATGGCTTAAACGACAATGCTAAAGATAGGTTGGATTTAAATCATAAGTTTTGACCTTCTTTGTGTTTATGTTATAGATTGGATTTTCAAGGTCCATAACATAAAGACTATTCATTAATTGTGCACTGCCATAAAACATTTCATTTAAATAAATAGAGCAACATTTGTCCTTTATTATAAATGAAAAACCTTTCTTGTCTAAATAAGAAACAGAAATCAAATTTCTACTAACAGTAGGCACGAAATAACAATTGTCCAATTCTAAAACTAATCCACTAGGTAAAGATAAATAATAAGTCCCTACAGCTAATGCAGTAACTCTTGCTCCATTTCCAACGTGCAGGTTCATTTCACCTTTGGCTAATGATCTACTTTCTTTAAGATCCTGCACATTTACACAAATGTGAGTACCACATCCAGTATCTAATACCCAAGATGTAAAAGTAGATAAATTAACCTCTATAACATAAATACCTGAGTTAGAAGTCCCGCTTTCCTTTTTCTTCTTAAGCTCTTACAGGTAAATCTTGCAATTTCGCTTCCAATGTCCTGGTTCTTTACAATGGAAGCATTGCCCTTCCTTGGCCACGCCACCTTTGGGCTTCAGTACAGAGGAACTTGACTTGGACTTGCCATCAGTCTTGTCCTTTTTCTTTTTATTCTTGGCCTTAGACTTGCCCTTTCCTTTGCCCTTTTGAACCATCATAATGGAATTGGGCTTAGACTTTTTCAAGTTCTGCTCAGTAGTTCTTAACATGTTAAGCAGTTCAGGCAAAGTCTTATCAATTTCGTTCATGTTGTAATTCATGACGAATTGACTATAGCTCTCAAGCAACGATTGCAGAACTATTTCAGTAGCCAATTCTTGCTACAAAGGAAAACCCAATCTTTCAAGGCTATTGATGTACCCAATCATTTTAAGCACATGTGTAGCAACGGGTGTTCCTTTAGCCATCTTACACTGAAACAATGCTTTAGATACATCATATCTCTCATGTCTTGCTTGCTCTTGGTAGAGCTGTTTAAGGTGATCAATCATATTGAACGCCTCCATGTTCTCATGTTGCTTCTGAAGCTCAGAGTTCATGGTAGCAAGCATGAGACAACTGACATCTAGAGCATCTTCTAGATGCTTCTTATAAGCATCCTTTTCTACTCGAGGAGCATTAGCAGCAGGCTCATCTGGAATAGGTTGCTCTAGGATATACTGTTTTTTCTCATGCTTGAGGATAATCCTCAAGTTTCGATACCAATCGAGAAAATTCGTCCCATTCAGTTTATCCTTCTCAAGGATAGATCGCAGTGATAAATTTGATGCATTTGATGCCATAATTATCTACAATAGAAAAATATGCAAAATGAGAATCGTGTATTTTATATATTTAATAAGGTCTTTTATTAAATAATCTCCCACTATTTTTCTCAAAATAATAGCCCTCACTATTATTTCAAAAAATCGTAGCGTTTGAGATTTTCTAGTGGGCCAAGATCCATATTTCACCTAGACTTAAGTTAGCTTTGGCTGATCGCTCAAGTTTTGGATATTTAGGTAGGCAACTCCTTGCTAATTATATCTTATGTAACTCTTGGATAGTTAGGTGAACAACACTTGTTCAAATCCATCTCATGGACTTAAGCCCAACTCCATGCCTCTAGGCCCCCAAACCTATTGAGATGGCCTAGTTAAGTTAAAAACCCCCAATTATTGGCATTTGGATATCACTATTATCCTATCGTGTCTCACCAAGATAAACTAGGCACTTTGCTTTAGCAAACCTACCTTATGTTGATCAAGGCCTTGATAAGTGCCATTCATTGGAAGGCATCACTTTTATTACTGACTTAATATTTGCATTGAGGGATTTAAATGTCTATTTTAGATCTCACCATTATTTGCCATCCATACATGCCTATATCTAACATATCATATACATTAATATAAAGCATGCAATAAAGCATAAAATAAATGTGCATAGTTATGGCCCAACTATATTGGTTTTCCCAAGCCAATGAGAAAACCAAAAGGTCAACCTAGGGTAAAGATATCTTTTTTAAGCATCTTCCATGGTTGTCCTCATATTGATTTTGGCTCCTTGTCTCCATGACAGCAAGCTCCAGGCTTAAACATGTTGTACATTTGAAAGTAAACTATTCTAGCTTTACAATACATAATGAAGGAGAAAACTCGAGTTACATTCGAGGGGAGTAAGGTGAGAGAAAGAATGTACAACTAGAATTTATAGAGAAAGGCACAACACGCAGGCAGTATTTAATTACAATAAAACCAAAAGCAATAAGTGAAAGATAACCATACATTATGGTGTAAGAGCCATAACTATGCATCATGCAGCAAACATCACATGTAAGCATACAAACAACCATAGGTATTCATTGAAATAGATCTTGTTTCCAATTTTAACTTGTTTAAAATTAGAAGGTTATGAAAAGATTGATTTTAAAACGCAGCTTTGATTTAGGCTATCAATTATTGTGCTACGCAGAGCTAGTACGGCGGTCTCGCTACCGGTTAGCAGGAGGGGGTCGAAGGGAGGCTGCCCCTCACGGGGGTGAGGGGGCGGAGCCCCTTTCCCAAAAATTTTCATGCATCTTACATTCAAAACTTTGAAGACTTTCGGGCAAAATCTAGAAAATTTTGAATGTTTCAATTTCTGTATTAACTATTAAAACAATCGGCCATAATTAGAATTTATCAAGAACCCTAATTCCAGAACTGTTCTGAAATCCTACTTCTTGATGTTCCGCCATATTAACTCAAACATTAGTCTATGTTTTGTTTAATTTAATCTTATTAAATGAAACAGAATGCATACATCACATGTATACGATCAGACATGTTTTTGTTCGAATTTTAATCTCATTAAAATTGAAACCTTCATTAGCTACGTTTCCAGTTTTTAATCTCATTAAAACTGAATCATTAATTATGTATGTTTCAATCTAATTTTAATCTAATCAAAACTGATTCATCAACATACAGAATTACATTGATCTAGAACCTTAATTGCATCATGCATGATCTGATTAAACACGAATTATCCAGATTTAAACGCATAACATAGAAAACTAATCTATGGATTTGCAAGCGGCTCTGATACCACTACTGGAAATCGTGCATCATACATGCACAACGGAATAAAAATTTTGCACGATTTCCACTAAGGATCTATGCGAATTAAGAACGCCATAGATTAGGGATTAGGGTTTATACCTTTCGGCCAAAAATCTTCTGTCTACTACACAGCAAATCCGATCTGCTTTTGTCCGTTTTCCAACCCAATCTACTCTCCAAATCACGAGCCGGGATAGAAACTAGAAGATCAGATCACCAGTGCAATGTTTAATGTGGCTGCACCTCTATGGTATCCACACGAACCCGTGAATTACCGATGAATGTCCACACAAACACCGGTTAGAATCGATCTCCTTTCACCTAGTAGTGCTAGCTATGCCTTTTCAGGGGTTTTGGTTAAGGAGACGTGCTAGGGTTTTTCTATGCCTTTTTTTGGGGTGCGTGAGTAATGATAGTAATTCTATTATTACCCAACAAGCCTATTTAAATAGGTGCATAGAAAAATCTAACCTATTTGGGCTTTATTCCATGTACAATTATAGGCTTATTATTGGGCCTTATAATTATAACATGAATTCCTAAATATTAAGCCTAAACAATTTAGTCCATTAATTCCAAATTCACTTGGCTCTAAGTGTGCGACCCTATAGGCTCTCATTACGTTGGCAATGACCATTAATCATATTAATGATCATAAACAATGATTGGTGTCTAGCAACACATCATTGTTACCCAAGTAATGAGAAAGTCGGTGATTTGGCTAAACCTTTACACATGATCATCACTTATGTCCTTTTGTCCTATACATCTAGATTGAGCACGAGACATGGACCATGTCATTCCCATATAGCTCAATCTTAAGGTTTCTTGATTCCTAAGTAAGCTGACTGAAACAAATGTAATCGACATCCTATGTCATTTCATCTGAGCATGGTCATGCATTTTCTCAGCTTTACTTAATCAAGGGGCCCATAGATGTTACTTCTGTTATATAGGAGGGACAAATCCCATCTTGATCACATAAATCCCTCTGCATGATATGTGACATATGCAATATCTACCCTTGCATTCACTCAACCATTAGTGACATAGAATAGTATCAAGATATGAAACTCACATGTAGGAAACCTTGGTGAACTCAGGTCAAAGGACCTTATTAATACTGATCACTATGAACCACTTATGACACTCATATAACGATCCATGTAGTGTTCTTAATATGGGTTGATCCAGTATACAAGTTCTCTAACTTGTACTCATGTGTAAACTTAATATCCCATATAAGTCTTCACACATGCTAGTCTTAACATATCAAAGTAACCTAATCCACAATGATATATGACCAGGGACATTTAAGAATACAATTATTCTAAGGTTATTATCATAATTGAATATATTACGCAAACAATATATATAATTATAATAACTGGAATTGCCATTAAAATAACATGATTCAAAATTACAATCACCAATATAATTAGTTTTAGGGCATATACACTAACAAGTAGCTTATATACATTAATCGAAAGCCACATCAACTAATACATTATGGGCTCCGATGTCAGATGAGTATCCAAAAAATAGGTGCACATACAAAAGTTTAATAACATAACATGAGTTCAGTGAGTGTGTTGGCTCCTAATGACTACTAGTTTTCATAGAACTTCATTAATCTAGAAGTAACAATCCTTGAACATAAACAGCTTTGAAATCTTCTGGAAGGCTAAAAAAGAAATCAACTTCTAGGGGGTTGAGAGCAATTTTTCTTGCCATATTCATAACTTGGGTAGGAGTTAACCCATCAATCTTCATAATCTCACTAGTTACTTGCATCCTTCTCCCTGCATAATCAGATTCATGTTGGAAATAAGAAGTTAAGCGGCCTATATATTTACTTGCATCCTTCATCATATCACCCATTTGTGCAAATCTAGAAGAAAATTCTCTCAAAACTTTCGAATTTTTTGTCTTTGCCTTCTTTGACCTACGGTTTGATGGGGTGGTTGAGGAAGAAATTCCCATCGAGGCACATGGAGGGACTGGGTAAATGTCCTGTACGGAAAAGATAGGAATATGTTCTTCTTGCTCTTCTTCTTCTCTATCCCTTACTTCGGCTTCCATCCCCTCTAATGCATTTTGTGGATTTACAACCTCGTCTCTAATGGCTCTATCTTTCCCAAATATTTTGGCTAAATAATAAAAAAATGGAAATGGCTTGTTTCTTAACCCCACAGCATTTTTGTGGCTCTAGCATAAAAGAAAGGAAAACATAATAAGAGAAGAAGGTAAAACTTTAAAAGCTGTCACCAATAAATAGAAATATACATAGACACACACACATATGTGCATAGAAGAAAAAGCATAATATAAAATATTACCTTCACCCATTCATCCCAGACTGATTTTGAGCGTGTTACGAACTTCTCTTCAT
Organism: Sindora glabra; assembly: GCA_020226215.1. Taxonomy (NCBI): domain Eukaryota; kingdom Viridiplantae; phylum Streptophyta; class Magnoliopsida; order Fabales; family Fabaceae; genus Sindora; species Sindora glabra. The sequence goes on along the minus strand of CM035234.1, from coordinate 36,162,619 downwards.
TATTCCATCCAAATCTGCTAGCAACTGGACCAAGCATCTCCGCAATAGCATTATATTAATTCCTCAAATATTTGATACGGGACACGATGTGTGATTTAGCCTTCATACCACACCCAAGAAGCTTTTGATCCATAAGTTATTCTAACCTGTTGTAAGCACCATTCTTAAACTGGCCATTGTCCGTTTTCCAACCACCCAACTCCACAAGATTGATCATTGCACTAATTAGTACACGATCCTTAACGTTTCCCTATCTTATGCATCCTCTGGATGGGTTCACACCATTACCACCTTGGTTGGCATTTCTTTGAGCTTTTGGTTAACTCATTTGTAAAGAAGGAAAGATAGAGAGAGAGAGAGGAAACATAAGAATTCGTAAGAGTAGCATTTTGCTCATTATTTAGCAATTTAGGATAATCATACTACTAGTTCAATAAAAGGCGAAGTCATTAATTAGATCTTATTATAAATTCAGATAAAAATAACATAAGAATAAAGTGTATATTGTCTATCAATCTATAAATGCAATACAAGTAAAACACGCTACATAATTTTTCCTAAACCCTATTCAATGATGTGGTGTCATGCAACCATGCATTGTACATCTCATTGGTAAGATTATGCCTGAATGTACTCCATGCAGCACTAGATTCCATAATCCTAATATTAAGTTCACCATTTTCTTCTTCCTCACCATCCACAAGCAAGGGCTCTATGGGATCCACACTCATATATGTTCGAATGAAATTATGCATCAATGCGCAAGCTAAGATAATTCTACCTACAGTTCTCCTAGAGTACCAAGTTGTACATTTTAGAATACCCCATCTCATTTTTAACAATCCAAAACACCTCTTAATAACATTTCTTGCTTGAGAATGCTTCATATTAAAATATTCCTCAGCAGATATTGGTTGAGCACCACTCTTCCATACACTTAGATGATATCTCTGGCCTCTAAATGGTGTTAGAAGTCCCTCATAATTCATGTATCCAGTATCACACAAATAGTAGTTGCCTATAATTAACCAAGATAAGTGTTAAGTAGTTTCATCTCAAATAAGTTCCTTGGTTCAAATTGAATAATGTCAAGATGCCTATGTTATTACCTTGTGGAACTATCAAAACATTTTTTTAGAAAGTGTATTTAGAAGCACTCTATTGTCATGTGCGGACTCTTCCCAACCAAGCAATATATAAATAAATTGCAAATCCTGCGTGCACGCAGCTAACACATTAGCAGTGAGTTCTCCTTTTCTATTCCTAAACCTAGCTTTATCTTTATCCCCAACACGAACCTTAATATAACTTCCATCCAAAGCACCTAAGCGATTCTGTAGTGTGTATATATATAACTTGTTAATAGATACTGTATATATTTATAAATATTTACACATTCATCTAATCTTCCTAAAAATTCTAACTTACCTTAAACCATTTCCACCTCTCATCTTGGCAATTCTTTATCACTAGCTCAGGTTTCTTTAGTAGAATATTATGGCATCTAAAGATAGCGTAGAGAACTAAATTGAAGTACCTAGATATTGTCTCACCACTTCTCCTAAAATACAATTGAGTTCTTCAATTTTTTATGTTATGAGAAAGTGTGAATAGAAATAAAGCAACCATCTCCTCTAAACTAGTATTCTTATTTCCTTGTAACTTACCAACATCTCTAAGCATATCACATAACTTAGAAAAATAGGTTCTATTCATCCTAAGGTTATCCAAGCATGCTAAGTCACTTTCTTGAATCATTGGCTTGAGATTTAAAAGCCTAGCATAATATATTTCTTTAGCACAACTGTCAAATATATAGGATATAAGCTTGGGCAATCTAATGTCCAAAAAGGACAGAAGATACATAAATTCAGCAATAGCCTCCAAAATCATGAGCATCATCTGTGTGTATAACACAATACATGTAATAGCAATCTTCTTCTTTTTACTTGATGGTAAGCGAGCCATAACTGTATGACATAGGCAAATTACACGCAAGAATATTATAAATTAGAAGAGTAATGAAAATATGGTCAGCCACTTTTAGTAATTTGAATTCAACAAATACCATTCATCTTTTTCAAGGTAGTTAACACGCAAACAATAACGATATTATATCCAAAACCTCTTAGAAGCTCTGTTGTGGGGGGTGGATTAAACATCCTAATTTGCTAAACCATGAGCATACACCCTTTTTTGTCAAATTCTACCATTTTTTATTACTATTCGTATTTCAATGCTACAGGTCCTTTTCTTTGACAGAAAGTCGGGTAGGATAAAAATTTTCAATTATGAAGGTTGTAGCTTACATAATAGAAAAAAAAGAAATATAATGAGAAAAGTTATCAAGGCTTACCAAAAATCGCTAGTATCGTTGCCGAAAACTGCTGCTAGGGTTGAGAGGAGATGAGAGAAGTTCGAGACTCAGAAATCGCTAGTACTGTTGCTAGAAATTGTTGCTAGGGTTGAGGGGAGACAAGAGATGCTCGAGAAATAACAACATACACGAAGAAGTGAAACTTGATATTTAATTAAAAGGGCAAAATTGATATTAACTAATTTTAACAGGGTCGTTTTTGTCTATAAATTCATTAAAAATATAGGCAATAAAACTTACCCAAGGGGGGAGTGGGTAAGTGATCTCCTATGTTTTGTGGGAAATACAAGTTCTCGGGAACATCCATTTCCTCCCATTTGTGCAACCAAATAACTTTATGGTAATTTACATCTTAGGAAATCTAATTTCCTATGTTGTTGCTGCGAACTAAACGACCCCTAAGTATTATTATCCATAAAGAAAAAAAGGCATTATGAACTAAAAATTGATTTGAAAATTTATAAACTTAATTATACTATTACACATTTAAAACTAAGGAAGCAAAAAAAATGATGACAAAGGTCATTTGAAAAAAAATTGTGACAAAGATTATTTGAAAGAATGCAGTAAACTAAATAAAATTTATAATAAAAGCCCTTCCAAAGAGGAAGTTTTGAGTTAACTAGATCCATGAAGAGTGATGACCATATTGAGATCATGATCCTTCCTTTTGGTGACCATCACCAAAATAGTCTCTTTATTCTATATAATCCATATTCTACTAATCGCAACCATAGTTAAGATCAACTCTTCATCACTAGAAAGAACAGTGGCAGTGATTACATCGGCTCGCAATCCCATTAAATAAGTCTTTGTTAACACCAACATGGAAATTTGTTTGTAATGCATAAATTTAGTAATAATGCAATTGAAGCACCCCTTTACATTCTAGATATCAATACCAAAGGAAGGCTGCTCAACATTATCTTAAGACAAAACAACTTTTGTGGCAATAATTGATATTGCATGAGTAACTTAGCCATGTCTACCTTATCTTGGAAAAAAAGCTTTCCACTGATCGTTATACCAAATGATAGGGTGCAAAAGAACCTCTAGTGCATTGGATAGTGATAGGATGCCATAATATGTATTTCCTTTGGACTCTCATTTAATGTTGCCACACCTTTAAAGCAATAACACTACAACTTCCATCACCCTAGATCCTGTATCAAACAAATTTATAGGTTACTTGACAAGTACATTAAAAGTTTTCTATTCAAGCAAGTCACCAAAATAAAGAATAATAGAAGGAATAATATTAGTCTCTATGTAAAAGGATAAAGGATATAGTGTAGAGCTCTCATGATAGCGCTAAAAAAGATGTATTTTTTCCTAGTTGAAAGAACGAAAAGCATTGAACTAACCGTTTTTACTCATAGGGTTGCAGTGAATAAGTCCATAACATTTTCAATAAATTCAATAAACATCCATCTTTGATAAAATCCCTATATTAGAGAAAGGAAAGGATTTCTTCCTTTTCTGTCAAAGAAGGTGATCAAATGCTATTACCACCAATAGAGTTCATGTTTACAAGAATATCTGGTAAGTAAAAGATTATAAAGAAAAAGAGATGAATGCACGAAGAAGAATGAAGGGAGAAGGTTAGTTTTTATAGCCAAGGCTGCATAAAGATGATTGGTTCGTACCTACCCTATCTCAGTCAGGGCACGTACCAAGTATACAAAAGAATAAATGCACAAATGGCCAGGATGTGTGATTTCTTATCACCAATAACAAAAAATGAGAATTCTAACCCTAAAGTCTTTTATTTAATTATAATTTTATACATTAGAATATTAGAATTATGAGTTATTTCTTATTTTCCATTGCTTATTTTTCATGTTAATTTTGGAAATAATATTGTTTCCTATTTTCCTGAAAATTGAAGGTCATGTGAATTTACAAAAATTGTGTGGCAATGTAAAATGGCAAAAAAGGTACTATCATTTATACAAAAAAAAGTACAAAAGGTACAAAAAATAGAAGAAAAAAGCAAGTCAAACGTCTATGATGAAGAGTAATAACCCTTTTAAGGAATTTTGCTCAAGTCTTTTGCATCTTAAAGCCACAGCTTCTTCCCTCTACATGATCCAAATTTCACCAAGAAATAACTCCGGCTCGATATTTTCTATATATCCATGAGGAAGCCTCCTCCTTATGGCTTCAATGTGGAACCTTTGATTAAGTTTTAGTAACAAACAATATTCATAGCTACTAACGAAGAGCCATTTCCATTGCTAAATGTTAAAAGTTGGATGCATCATGCCTCTTACATTCCATACGAATATTGACACTTTTGAAAAAACACCATAGTACCCTAGTCCACTCACTACTATTGAAATCACACTTGCATTCTGTTCTAACCTCTATATTAGCCAACACCTTGCTTTGAATCTTTATGAAAATTCTCAAATGAATTAGGAAAGTAGCAGGAATGTGATAAATTAAGAAGAATGGAGCCCCACTATGGAAGTCAAGATCAAAATTTCCAAAAAGAATTCATACCACACTCATTTTAGTTCATTATTCTTGAAAAGTAGTGAGGTGAATATGGTTTACAGAAGAGTTTTCAAAGGTATCTTGTCTTTTTATCAGTAGAGGTAATTTAGTCAATCAGGATTATCCCTAAAATAAACTATAGAGCATAGCACATGTTCACCTTATTCAATGTCTTTTACTGAAATTGCTACCCAATATGCATATAGTGATGGACGAGGCAAAGTTCCCATATCAATTCTACTTTATAATAATCTACTAGCTTGTGAGCACGCCATAGATTTGTTCTAATGTTGTAAAAACGGTTATTATAAAGAGAAATGAAGTTTTAACCTTAAAAAAAATCCCTAGACCAATATGTTCTTTTTAATATTCATTAAATGGGAAGAGTTCGAACCAACACTCGCCATTTTTAAAAAGGTATGAGAAGAGACGATATAGTGTTATGCTTGTATGTGTTTAACTTAAGAGGTAGCATGGAACATTCAAAATTATGAATTATATATTTAATAAAATAGTTTAATACTTTATAGATAGCCAGTTACCAAAGTGCCCCTACATATGAAGGTTAGTATAGCTATTAAAGTGCCGCATCCATATAAGGATATGGGAAGTAAAGATAAAGCACCGCCACCTTTCTAATAAAATAATCAAATGAAAGTAATTAGAAGATAATGGTCAACACGCAAATCGACAGAAGAGAAAAAGTAGGTTTCATTTAAAAACTATTTATAAGTCATCACTTATACAAAATATAAAAAAAAAGCTGTCAATCATGATAAGTGTGATGGTTCCTTCATAAAAATTCATGTCATGCCACCTACAATCTACAATCATTGCTTCCCTATTCTATAAAATCCAAGCTTCACCTAAAAAAAGCACCGATGTTATTAACTAAAGTTTGGTATAAGATTGCTCTTCAATCATAGATTCAGAGCAGGTGCCTCTAATATAGTTCTCTGTCGTAAGTAATATTGACAATTGATGTCGGCATGTCATTTCCATCACAAACTGCTGAATACTTAGATGAACAACTCCTCTAACATTCCAAATGTCAATGTTAATTTAGCTAAAATCGATTGATATTGTTTAAAATTAACTAAGTCCTCTTACAGATAAATAGTTATATAATTATGGTAAACACAGAGACTTCATTATGTCATCCCACTACTATGGAAAAGTTGAAAAGGAAAGGGAAGTTGGCAAGAATTTATATAGACAAAAATGAGGGTGTCCACCTTGAATTTTTAAATCATAATCCTGAAAGGGAAGTCACTCCACCATCATACTATCCTACTAATATTGAAAAGCTGCTTGAAGAAGGTTATCTAGCTTCAGGTCAATATAAGCATCTTATCCCTCTAAAGGCTAAGATAAATATATGCTCAACTAATCCCAGAATGACATATCTCCTCGTCAGTTAATAAAAAGTGATACTGATAAATTTTCGTAATAATGAGTCATAGGAACGATCACTTTCATCTAAATAAAGCAATGGAAATGTTCTATAGCAATTCATAACTATGTTGAACTAATGACTCATGGGCTTATTGTGCATTACATTTTAATTTATCGATTAGTGATCATTTACAGTTACAAAGTTTTGAATATGATAGAACCCCCAGATCAGCTCCCTAGGATCAACTTGCATGTTAACTACATGGATTGGTCCTTCATCAACGTCTTCGGCTACTTCTTTGATAACCTCATCAGCTTCCATTTTAATGACTTTTCTAACCATCTTAATTTTATGAGATGAATTTGAGCCTTGGTTAGACATATTTATATAAAACTATTAAAGAAGGAAATATTAGAGTTGTTTAAAGAAAAAGTTTGCTCAGATAGAAGGGAAGTACACTTGGAAGACGGAATGAACAACTGAAAAGAATGCTCAGGCCTTTATAGAAAGAACAATAATAAAGAGGCATCACCAACATTAAGGCATTGTGTTTTAGTAAGTTTTATTAAAGGTAAACATTGAGACATTAATATGCTTAGTGCAACCAAAGTGAACATGCATCATAAAGACAAATTAGTAAATGAAAAGGTGCATTTATTGAAGTTACAATTTATTATTTACATAAAAAAAGGGAAAAGGGAGTTAATGCCATTCCGGCTTGATGACCTATACTATATTGTTTTCCTCTCTTAGATATTTACCACTAGAATTTGCCACTAATTCTAAAATACCTAAGCACCCCTAGCATAATCTGTGGTTGTATTTCCTCAAAGTTGGCAAATGGAAGATTGTTTAAGATAGTAACTAGACATATACCTCCTAACTATATTTCAATAATTATCAACACCTATGCCCGGTATCTTGCTATTATTTTCATAGCCATATCTAAGAAACTTGGATGAGCAATGCTCCTAGCATTCTTAACTTAAAAGCCTTTTAGAAGAAGAGTTAGCAAAGGAATAAAGTGCACTCTCCAATTATAAATCTAGTAGAGTAGGCTACTTGGACAATGCTCTGTCCCTATGTGAAACTATAAATTGGTAAAGTAGGAGTAAAGGTATAGATGAGGGATACCATAGTGAAAGGTGAAATTATGAGAAATAGTATGGTCACTAACATGATATGCTTGAATCTGATTCCACTAGTCATTGAATGCTAACATGCAATTATGATCTATGATGGGATTATAAAAAATTTCTCCCTTTACCACTAGTAATGGTAAACGTCCTTTTAACCTATTTCATTATCGGGCATCCCTATGCTAGTAGATAAAGAAGGGGAAATGTTGTGTCTCCTTAAAAATAATCAAATGAGTATAGATGTTGTTATTTAAATAATGATTTAAATAATGAAAATAACAATAGATCTCCCATTGAATTTCCTCTAAAAAGTATATTACCAATTCCTCATAGTTATGAGGATTTTTAGAAATATGGAAAAGATGTTCTGAAGATAACTAAAAAAAAAAAAACTAGGTTGTCATGCACTCCTTATAGTTGTTGCTTTTTTTAGCCTCATTTACAATAGGGCCCTTTACCAAATGGGAATTGGAACATAGTTGTTGTTTTTTTAGTCTCATTTACAATAGGGCCCTTTACCAAATGGGAATTGGAACTAGAAGCAACCATGGTGACATAAAGAAAGTTTAAAAAGAAATAATTTGTTGTTTAACATTTCTATTGGAAAAACATTTCCTAATTTGAGTCATTTTTTATTTGGACCATTTTACCTTTCATTTGATTGAAAATTACCTCTAAGCTTAATGACTCATAGGGTATAATTTTGTGCTTTTGTGTGTGAAGCCTAATTGTGTTTCTTGTTCCTTAATGACTAAGGTTTATTCCTTGTTTAGGCTTATGTTAATATTTAGTCTTTTAGATTTTTAATGCTTCTAAACAAAAATGGCTAATGAAGGACCTTCCTAAAACTTTTCAAATTATTGAGTCCTCAATAAAAAATTTTCAAACAAAGTTTCCCTCTTCTCTTTTCTTCTTAATGGCTCTATGCTAGTTTTTCCTAATTGGTTATCTTAATGGATGTCATATAGAGGAATAAGACTTTTGAAGCAACCAAGAAGGAGTTATCCTTGCACATTAATAGGTCCATTCCACTAGTTGAGCACTAATTTTACATGATATCTAACTCTCCTTATATCATATTTTTATAAAGTATAGTAATAATTGCATTAATATTTTTCTTGTTGCATATATAAGTCATTGAGACTAGGGCTGAGCCTTCCGTGGATGGATTATTTCATTACACCTATCCTATAATGAAAGATCTACAATGTGTGTCCTCAAAAGATGCTTAGTCATAAGTAAATTCACCTATGTCTTTTCATATTTTTTTCAATTTTAAATAATTAATTTGTACGAAAGGCTTTTACAAAGAAAAAGGAAGAGTTAACTTAAGTTAGGACATAGTAAGATGCAAATGAAAGGTGGTCATCCATTAGTGGATGTCTTGGCTTTTCAAACCTTGACTTATGAATGGAGATAGTCAAAGGGCATAAAGAAAGGTTAGGTATGTGGGTTGGAGTCAAAGGCCTTCATTGTAAGGATGATAACTTCTATTACTATGGCATATACTAATTATGTGCTTTTAGTTCAAATGACCTAAATATAGGAGAATATGCAAGCAATAAGGTGCGAGATGCCATAACTTAGGGCCATATAGCAATAGTAGACACAATAACCTTAACTGCCTCCCTATAACTAGTATGCCACCACTTCTACTAGTGCACTTATCACCTACCTATGCAAAATAAATGCTTGATGGATGGTCAAGAGCTCCCTCTTACTATTAAGGTCCTTGGTCTAACATGATCATGAAATTAAGGACCATATTATGAATAACTTTACCCATTTAGGCTTTAATTTTTTTATTTAGATTATGTACTTTCATTTTTTATATTATGAATATTGTATTTAAATATTAAATTTTATGATTTATATATTTTATATTTATGTGCTTCATAATTTATAAATTTTAAATATTAATATTTTATAATTTATAAATTTAATATTTATTTTATATTTATATATTATTTTCATATTAAAAAATCTCACTATTTTCAATGGAATAATTCTAAACTCACGACGAGCACTTTTCTGACAAACAAAATCCATTAGATAATATGATTTTAGATTGAAAATCCTTTGTTTCCTACAAAATCTTTCATTAGAAATAACATGATTTTTTTATGGCATACTCTTTTGAGGACAAGCCGCGATTTGATAAATGGTATAATGTAAATATAAGCCTTAGGATAGTAGTGCATATTAATATGGGTTATTCGAAGATAGTTCCATACTAGTCATGACTATAATTGGGTTGTAAGAATTATTAACCAAATTTTAAAGAAATTTATTAAGTTTAGAAACATATGTCAAAAAAGATACTACATTAAGAAAGTAAATGAAAAAGATATTAAATATCCTTATATTATAATGGTTATCTTAAATGAGAAAAATATATTGAAAAAATTACTATATTTTTCTTTTAGGTTGTACTACACATATAACAATCCATTTGAAATAAATACTATAATAAGCTTGAAATTTGCCTACTTAAATATTTTCATTATTTAAAAAGATTGATTGAGCCATCTTTGATTAATAATGATGCAAAAAAATTAATTACAATCCACATATGTCATCGATTAAAAAACTAGAAGATTCTTCAATCTAATGAATTTCCATATGCAAATAATTCTTAAGGCAAATTAATTATAAGATAATCATTACTTGAAGTTAAGTTCAAATCTCATGCATTTTTGGAATGAATATAAGTTAACATATATAGACCTATTTATCTAATATATGGATCATTTAGGTATTTTTTTATTTTAATTTATGTTTCTATAATATGGTCACATATGTATTAATTATCAACTTGCAATTTGACATTTGCAAGATTACATGCTTAAATAATTTATGCTTCTACAAGATGGTTACACATATGTTTTAGAGATATGTTATGAGTTCTAGAATTAGGATGTGTAAGTATAATAATGGAATACTAGAGGATGGTTTTAGAGTATGAACAAAAAATAAGCACTTTGTGATTAGGCTTTAAAATAGGGTAAAAGGACCCATTTTCATGTATTCACTGAACCCTAGGACCTTTTTAGGTTTTTAAGAAATTGAAGCTAATGGATCTAAGTATCATGAGAACTCTTGTAAAGGATTTTCCTCTTTTTTTTCTCCTTCTTTTCCCTTCCTTTTCAAGATTTATAAAGGGTTATTTATAGCATGGTAAGTTATTGATATGGATACAAGTTGTAGAAATAATGCTTTTGAATGAAGGATTAAAATGGTAAGGAATATAAGGGACAAAAACACAATAAAGTACTAAGTAGTAGGTGATTTTATGGTAGTGGCGATGGTAGTGCTCTTATAAAGTAGTTAGAAGTATTATGTTAAGGTTAAGTTTTCTTGATGGTCTATTGAATACGAAGGTCCATTCATTTGTCTTAATCCAAAGGGTGCATGACCAAAGAGGGTTAGGTATGACATGCTCGATTTTCCTATAAACTATGACAAGGCTTTTATTATTCCAATATTTCTAAGCTATAAGCTCCAAGTATTCCAAAGAAAAGGGTAAGAAAGAGTTACTCTATTTTCATGGCCAAAATTATTTTTGCCCTTAGATTGGATGATTGCTAATTTGCTTTTTAATGTCTGTGGGACCTTATTCATTTAGACTCATGATAAAAATGGAGCCAAAGGCAAAAGAGATAGCCTTTTCCTAGCTTAAATGAGAGTCGAGAGGGAAGTAATTACATTAGGTTCCCTCTCACGTTTAATAGTGAAGTTTTTTAGCTTTTTATGTTTCATAAGCCTCTTTTTAGGTCATGTTTTCCGCAAAAGCTAGGGCTTTTTTTGGCAACCTAATTAGCTTCTTAGAATTTTTTATTTTTAAATAATTTTCTAATATCAAGTCTTATGACCTTAGGTATTAACATTAGGCCTTTTACTCATAAACCATTGTGATGAGAAAAAAAAAAGGCATTATGAGGCATTAATTTTCATCACAAGGCTTTGGGTACTTTTATAAAAGGTATAATGGTCCTTGCAAGTGATTGTGACATTTTGAACAAATTTCTTTGAGGATGTATCTATTAGGTTTCACATATACTTAAGCACAATAGATTTTCAAAAATTATGAAATATTCCAGAATCAATATGCAGGGACATAAATCATTAATTATTTATACAAGGAATACCTCTTGGAGTGTAAATCTTGAATCATAAGCACAGTCAAGCGATGATGCCTTTATGGTATTCACATGGAGTGAAAAATGACTTCTCTATCTCCACAAATTTGCTAGGAAGTGCTTCTCTCATATGAGACTAGGGTTTTAGCATGATTTTCTTGGTGGCAATTTCTATTCCATTAGCAAAGTGATGCCTTCATGCCTTTTTTTTATAGAACTAAGGCACACCACTTTCCTAGTCTCACTAGGAAATCAAGTACACTTTTTTTTTATTTCATTCAATCATTAATGCCTTATCCATATCATGCAAGAGTGAGGAGAGGTATAACTTATCTATTAGTTATCCAATATTACATTAACATTAATAACTAAATATTATTAGATAATAATATTATCCCATAATATAATTATCTAATAATATTATTATCTAATATCAAATGACATAATTATCTGATATTATTTTAATATCAGATAATATTACATAATATACCATATATTGCATGAATAATATATATTATTACTTTAATGATATATATATATATATATGCACTAAATAATAAGCTTAATTAATAAGATTTTAGTCTAATTAAAACTCAATTAATTATTATCTCATTTTTACTTCTTTTTATGTGACCTTATAGATTTTTATTACATTAATAATGACCCCTCAGTGGACCATAAACAGTGAACGGTATATAGTAATAAATCACTACCACCTAAGTAGTAAGAATGTTTGTGATTTGATATCCATCTAAAATGTGATCAACACTTTACAACATAGTCTTTTTTTATAATAATATCCAAATTGAATTAGAGACATGGAATATGCTATCCTTGTCAATGCTCAATCCATATTTCTTGATACTGAGTAAACTAACTTAAATAAATGATCAACAATCACATGTTAATTTATTTGAGCACGGCTATATATTTCTTATTTTCACTCAATCAAGAGGCCTAAAGATATAACTTTTTTTATACAGGAGGAACAAAATCCTATCTACATCACTCATATCCCTCTGCATGATTGGTAACACACCTAATTAATGTCCTACATGTTATCTTGATTAAAGGTGATATAAGACAGCATTAAAGTGTATAACTCCTCATGTAAGGAACTATAGTGACTTCAAATCAAAGAACTACGTGCACTATTGTCATATGAGAATAACTAATGACACATGATAATTCATGTAGTATTCTCATAGCGAGTCAGTCTACTATATCTGTTCACTAATAATGTACTTATGTATTGACTTAATATCACATATCTATAATTGACAATTATTAGTCATGATACATACTACTCTCAATGTACTATTGTTATCTCTTTCACAATAATGCTTGACTAGGGATATTTTAAGAATAATAAAATTATTTCAGGAATAATTACTATATTAAGTTATAGATTATGCAAATATTAAAATGAAACAAAATATAATAATTACATTATCTAAAATAAAATATGATATATTATGCATTATTATAATCATCTTATGATTAACTCTTAGGACACACATACTAACAATCTCTCACTTGAACTAGTGCTAATTACTCATATATCTAATATCAAGTGACTTAGTATGACTATCATATTTTTTATGCCAGAGGCTTTATTAATGAGTTAGTGATGATATTATCGTTTATTAGTACTTTACTCTTCATATCTCTTCTATCAATGATTTCATAAATAAGATGAAAATGTCAAAGTATATGCTTAATCGCTGGTGAGATTTGGGTTCTTTGTCTTGTGCAATTGCCATGTTATTATCACAATAGAGATCCATTTGATTTGTAATGCTAAGAACAATGCTAAGCTCAATAATGAATTTTTTAATCTAATCAGCCTCTTTTGATACCTCAAAGGTAGCAATATACTTAATCTGTGTAGTAGAATCGATCATTATTTCCTACTTTAAACTTTCTTAGCATACAACAACATCATTTAGGTAAAATACATAACCTATTTGTGATCTAAAGTCATCCTTATCGAATTAGAAACTAGCATTGGTGTAACCTTTTATAATAAGTTCTTCCCCACCTTCATAATTTAAGAATGAATCATTAGTCCTTCACAAGTACTTAAGGATGTTCTTGATAGTAATCTAGTGTTGTTTACCTAGATTTAACTAGTACCTACTTGTCATGCTTAGGGCATATGAGACAATAGGATGAGTACATAGTGTGGCATACATGATAGATCCAATTATTGATGCATATAATATCTTATTCATGTGATCCCTCTCATCTTGTATTGTAAGACATTGATCTTTGGATAGATTTATACTATGTGACATAGGCAAAAATCCCTTTTTAGATTCTTGCATGTTAAAATATTTTAACACTTTATTTATATATGTACTCTGACTTAGGCTAAGCAATTTCTTGTTATATCTCTATAAATCCTAATATCCAATACATAGGCAACTTCTCTTAAGTCTTTCATTAAGAAATAATTTCCTAACTAAGTCTTTATAATATGTAGTGTAGGGATATCATTTCTAATGAGTAATATGTCATTCACTTACAATACAAGAAAAATAATTATGCTTTCACTAACCTTTTTATAAACACAAGATTCATCCTTATTTTTTATGAAATTAAATTCTTTAATTGCCTTATCAAAACAAAGATTCTAACTCCGTGAAGCTTGCTTCAATCCATAAATAGGTCAATGTAGCTTACATACCTTTCTATCATTTTTAGGAGTGACAAAACCCTCAAATTGTGTCATGTACACATCCTCGAGAATCTTTTCATTAAGAAAAGTACTTTTGGTATCCATATACTAGATTTCGTAATCATAAAAGGTTGCAACAGCAAGTAAGATTCAGATGGATTTAAACATGGCAACTAGGTAATAGGTTTCATCATAGTTTATACCATGAACTTACCTATAACCTTTTGTAACTAAATTCTTTTGAAAGGTTTCCATATTACCATCCATGTTAATTTTCTTCTTGAAAATCCACTTGCACCTAATAGGTTTTACCCCTTCAGATAGGTTAACCAAAATCTATACTTAGTTAGCATATATGGAATACATTTCAAATCTCATAACCTCAAGCCTCTACTCACAGTATGGCCTTTTAATAGCTTCTTGGTAAGTTGTGGGCTTATTTTGATCTATGAGTAATACATCGCTATATTGAGTAATAAGAAATCCATATCTCTTAGACTCATGACATATCCTACTAGACTTATGTGAGCCTTGTGTTACTTAAACTAGTTCCTGAGCTATAACTTCTTGTAGTGTTTGTTCAAGCTTTATTATAAGTTCAGTGTTACTTTGTAAATTTCAAACTTCTTTAATTTCTACTTTCCTCTCACCATTTTCCTTCGAGATAAACTCTTTTTCAAGAAAAATGGCAATTCTTGCAACAAACATTTTGCCTTCAAAAGGATTGTAGAAATAATATCCCTTGGTTTCCTTAGGATACCCTATAAAGTAGTACTTATTCGATTTGGGTCCAAGCATATTAAAAGCTTGATGCTATACATAGGCCTTGTAACCCCAAATTTACATAAAAGATAAGTTAGGATGTTTTCCAGTCTATATCTCATATGGAGTCTTTTGAACCATTTTAGAGAGAACACGGTTGAACATAAAAGTAGTTATTTTTAAAGAATGCCCCCAAAAGGAAGTTAGAAGATTTGTATAAATCATCATAGATCATACCACATCTAATAAGGTATGATTCCTCCTTTCTAAAACACCATTCCATTATGGCATTCTAGCTGGAGTGAGTTGTGATATTATATCATACTACTTTAAATAGTCATCAAATTCTTAGTTTAAGTATTCTTCACCTTAATTTGATTGAAGTAATTTAATAGTTTTCCTAAGTTAGTTTTATACTTCATTCTTAAATTCTATGAATTTTTCAAAGGATTTTGATTTGTGTTTCATAAGACATACATATCCATATCTACTGAAATCATCAATAAATATAATAAGTTATTGGAAATCTTCTCTAGCAGATGAACTAATAGGCCCATATACTTCACTATGTATGAGACTTGATAGATCGTTGGCCTTTTCACTGTGTCTAGTGAATGGAGCCTTAGTCATTTTGCTTAATAAACAAGATTCCCATACCTTATATGATTCAAAATCAAATGAATCTAAGAGTCTATCTTTATGCAGCTTGGATATACACTTCTTATTTATATAACCCAAATGACAATACAAAGATAGGTTTAATTCAAATCACTTGGTGTTTATATTATAGACAACCATTTCAAGATCAAGAATATATAGTCCATTGAATAATTGTGCATCACAATAAAATAATTCAGTTAAATAAACTAAATAACTTTTATCCTTTATTAAAAATGAAAAATCCTTCTTATCTAAACAAGAAATAAAAATAATATTTCTACTAATAGCAGGCACAAAATAACAATCCTTTAATTCAAAAGGTATATATAAATGATATGTTCCTATAGTTAGGGCAGTAACTTTTGCTCCATTACCAATTCATAGGTCTACTTAACCTTTAGTCAGAGTCCCACTCCTTTGGAGTTCTTGCACATTGATACAAATGTGAGAATCATATCCAATATCTAATACCTAAAATATAGAAGAACAAACATTAATTTCTATAACAAAAATATCTAAAGCGAAAGTTTCACTTCCTTTCTTCTTTTCAGATCTTCCAAATAAATCTTGCAATTTCTTTTTTAATGTCCACTCTCACTGCAATAGAAGCATTTCCTTTCCTTACTTACACTCCCTTTTGATTTTAGTGTGAAAGACTCAGAATTAGGCTAGCCTTTGGATTTGAAATTCTTCTTGTTCTTGCCCTTGCCTTTGCTTTAACCTTTTCCTTGGCCCTTGCCCTTTTGAACCATTATTATGGTGTCAAGTTAGCTTTTTACAAGTTTTGTTCATCAATTCTTAACATGCTTAATAGTTCTGGTAGTTGTTTGTTAATTTCATTCATATTGTAATTCATGACAAATTGACTATAATTATGTGGCAACGATTACAAAATTAAGTCAGTGGCTAACTTTTGGCCTAGTAGAGTACCCAATCTCTCAAGGTTCTTAATATACCGAATCATCTTGAGCACATAAGGTCTGACAGGGTTTCTTTCTACTAGTTTATATTAAAATAATATTTTGGTCACCTCAAACCTCTCATACTAAGCTTGGCCTTCAAAAAGCTTCTTAAGATGCTCAAGCATGTCATAAGCTTCCATGTTCTCATATTGCTTTTGAAACTTAAATTCCATGGTAGCTAACATAAGGCAATCAATGTCTAATGTGTCATTATGATGTTTCCTATAAGTATTCTTTTGAGCACAAGGGGCATTAG
Organism: Sindora glabra; assembly: GCA_020226215.1. Taxonomy (NCBI): domain Eukaryota; kingdom Viridiplantae; phylum Streptophyta; class Magnoliopsida; order Fabales; family Fabaceae; genus Sindora; species Sindora glabra. The sequence goes on along the minus strand of CM035234.1, from coordinate 36,145,749 downwards.
CTTTAGGGTTCTTAAGGAATAGATTCCTCTAGGATATATATTTTTCGTTCATGTTTGAGGACTATCCTTAAATTCTTGTACCAGTTTAGGAAGTTTGTTCCATTCAATTTATCCTTTTCAAGGACCAATTGTAGTGATAAATTATTTGATGTATTAGCTATTAGTTATTTATGACAGAAATATGCAAAGTGAGTATCAAGTTTTATAAATTTAATAAAGTTTTTTTATTAAATACAACTTCCACTATTTTATTCAAATTAATAGCCCTTACTACTAATTCAAAAAGTCATATTGTCAAGACTTTTTAGCAGGCCAAGATCCATATTTCATTAAGTTTTAAGTTAACTTTAACTGATCACTTATGATTTGGTTATTTTGGTAGGTAACACTTGCTAATTGCATCATATACAACTTTTGCATAGTTTGGTGAACAATCTTATTCTAGTCCATCTCATGAACTAAATTCCAACTCTATGCCCTTAAGTCCTAATCTTATTAAGATATCCTACTTAAGTTAGACCTAATGTTTGATAGTTGAATATCACTATTATCCAATCATATCTTACCAAGATAAATGAGGTACTTTACTTTAGCAAACTTACCCTATGTTGATTGAGGCCTTAATGAGTGCAAAGCATTGAAAGACATCATTGATTATTATTGACTTAATATTTCAGATGATGGATTTAAATTAATTAAATCTCACTATAATTCACCTACTTTTTCATCAAAATTTTATTAGATTTAGCATGGTGGTCCTATTAATTGGTTAGCAGAGGGTTAAGAGGCAATGCCCTTGCGAGGTATCAGTGGCAAAGCCCCTGAAAGGGTAGACAAAATTAATTTCTCACACTCAAAGAACATAGATTCATGGCTTTTAGGGACATAAATAGATGAATCACTATGATTTTTTCTTGTACCATGGCAATGGAGGAGTAATCCATGGCATAAGAAATAATATATATACAAAACATATACACTATATGTCCAATGAATACTGCATAACATCATCAAGATCATGACTATAAGGTATACAACATGAACATTTTATACCTTTAAAATGCCACATTCATAAAAAATCACTAAAAAATTAAAGGATGAAATCGCATAAACAACCTATACTTCCATTTTGTGTCAATCACACTATATCAGCATAAACATTTTATGTCTTTGGAATACTATGTCCTTTTTGAAAAAGCGCATAAGAAATTTAGATCAACACAGAAATCATGGAAATAAAAGATATAATCTATGTATATGCATCCAATGCTCTAGTACTACTGTTAGGTTTCACATATACATAAGCACAACGAATTTTCAAAAATTGTGAAACCTTATCAAAATCAATACATAAGGATATAAATCATTAATTATATATACAAGAATTACCTCTTAGAGTGTAGATTATGAATCATAGGCATAGTCAAGTGGTAGTGCTTCTATGGTATCCATATAAAGTGAAAAACAACTTCTCTACCTCTGTGAATTTGCTAGGAAGACTTCTCTCACACAAGACCAGGGTTTTGGTGCAATTTTTTTATGTTAATTTCTATTCCATCAACAAAATGATGCCTTCATGCCTTTTTATAGAATTAAGGCACACTACTTTCTTAGTCTCACTAGGAAATAGCTTATAATTTTTTTTTATTTCATTCAATCACTAATACCTTATCCCTATCATGTAAGAGTGAGGAGAGATATAGCTTATCTATTAGTTATCTAATATTACATTAATATTAATAATTGAATATTATTAGATAATAACATTATCCCATAATATAATTATCTAATATCAAATAACATAATTATATGATATTATTTTAATATATGATAATATCATATAATATACCATATATTATATGAATAATATATATTATTACTTTAATAATATATATATGCACTAAATAATAAGCCCAATTAATAAGATTTTAGTCTAACTAAAACCTAATTAATTACTTTCTCATTCTTACTTCTTTTGTGTAATCTTATAAGTTCTTACTGCATTAATAATGACTCATCAATAGACCATAAACAATAAACGGTATCTAGTAGTACATCATTGCCACCTAAGTAGTAAGAATATATATGATTTGACATCTACCTAATATATGATTAATACTTTACAATACAGTCCTTTTTGTAATAATATTCAAATCGAACTAGAGACATGGAATATACCATCTTTAACAATGTTCAATCCATATTTCTTGATATCATGTAAGCTAACTTAAATAAATGATTAATATCACATATTGATCTATTTGAGTACAGTCATGTATTTCTTATTTTCACTTAATCAAGAAGCCTAAAGATATCACTCCTTTTATACAAGAGGAAAAAAAATTCTATCTATATCACTCATATCTCTTTACATAATTGATGATACACCCAATCAACACCTTACTTATGATCCCGATTAAAGGTGATACAATATGATATTAAAGTATATGACTCCTCATGTAGGGAACCATAGTGACTTCAGATTAAAAGGCTACATGCACTGTAGTCATATGAGAATAACTAATGGCACACAATAATTCATGTAGTATTCTCACAGTAGGTCTGTCCAATACATCTATTTACTAACAATGTACCTATATATTGACTTGATATCACATATCCATAATTCACAATCATTAGTCATGATATATACTAGTCTCGATGTACTATTACTATCCTATTTACAATAATGCTTGGCGAGGGACATTTTAAGAATAGCAAAATTATTTCAGGGACAATAATTATATTAAGTTATAGATTGCATAAATATTAAAATGGAACAAAATATAATAATTACATTACCTAAAATAAAATGTGATACATTATATATTATTATAATCATCTTATGATTGACTCATAAGACACATACACACCAATAGTATCCTATAAAACGATCCAACATTATATTACTTTTTTTAGAAAAATATATAATATGAACTATTTGATTTGAATTGACTTAAAGCATCACAAATCAAAGCATTTGAAATCATTTCTTAGTGAATCACTGTGATCCTTTAATCCTTATATTAACTAAGCTTCTAAAAGCCAAATCCATCACTTTTTTCATTTTGTTTTTCTCTTTCTAGAATTTAAGGCCTTTGAAAAATCATTCATTTTCTTAATTTTCTACTTCATAGTTTTTTTCTTTTTCTTTTTTTTCACAATGATACCTAAAATAATAGAAAAAAGATGAAGTCTTTATCGTTATTAACTTCATGACCATAAAGGCTTTAATGCTTATTTTTGTTTTGGATGAATTAATTGTTGGTGTGTGTTTTAGGAACTCATCATATAGATGATTGAAATAATATACAATGTATTATATTTTATTTCAAGCAATGTAATTATTATATTTTATTTTTAATTTTTACAGAATTTATAACTTAATATAATAATTATTCCTAGATTAGTTTTACTATTCCTAAAATGCTCCTAATTAAGTATTATTACGAAAAGGATAATAATAGTACATCGAGACTGGCATGTATAGTGACTGATGATTATGAATCATGGATATGTGATATCAAGTCAATACATGAGTACATTGTTAGTAAACAGATGTACTGGACTGACCCAATATGAGAATATTGCATGGATAAGACTTGTGTATTAGTAGTCTCATATGGTTACAATTGTATATAGTCCTTTAACCTGAAATCACTACAGTTTCCTATATGAGAGGTTACTCACTTTAATGCTATCTTATGTCACCTTTAATCGGGATGATAAGTAGGGCGTTGATTGGGTGTGTCACGAATCATGTAGAAGAAAATGGTGATGTAGATGGGCTTTTGTTACTCTCATAAAAGAGATATATCCTTGGGCCCCTTGATTGAGTGAGACTTAAAAATGCACGGCCATGCTCAAATGAATCAATATATGATATTAATCATTTGTTTTGAAGTATGCTTAGTATCAAGAAATATAAATTGAACATTGATGAAGATGACACACTCCATGCCTCCAGTTCAATTTGGATATTATTACAAAATGGATTATGATGCAAAATGTTGATCATGTTTTAAGTGAATGTCAAATCATAAACATTCTTATTACTTGAGTGACAATGATGTATTGTTAGATACTGTTCACTGTTTATGGCTTAATAATAAATCATTGTCAACGTAATAAGAACCTATAGGGTCATATAAAAGGAGTAAGAATAAGATAATAATTAATTAAATTTTAATTATATTAATATCCAATTAATTAGACTTATTTTTGTGCATATATATTATTATTAAGAATAATAATATGTTGTTCACGTAATATATATATATATATAATATTATGTGATATTATTTGATATTAAAGTAATATCAAATAATTACATTATCAAATATTAGATAAATATATTATGAGATAATATTATTTTGATATTTGATAACTATATGCAATTATCTAATATTAAGATATTTATATTATGAGATAATATTATCTAATATTAGATAATTAATAGATAAGTCCTATCTCTCTTCATTATCTCTAGGATAAGGATAAGATGAGTTGTTAAGTGTGATTAAAATTTTGAAAGCATTATCCTAGTAGGATTAGGATTGTGGCTTGCCTAAGTTCTATAAAAGAGGGCTTGAGAGCAGCACTTTTAATACAAGCTCATAAGCTTCCCAAAACCCTAAATCACTCAGAAAACATCCAATCCTAAATCCTAGAGAGAGAAATGCATCCTAACAGATTCATGGAGGGTGAGAGGTCGTTATTCACTCCGTGTGGATACCATAGAGACGCTGTATCTTTTGATTGACGTTTGATTCAGCCACTCTTAAGTTTTGATCAGTAAAAACACAAGTGCCTAATAGGTAAAAGTCTAATTATTGATTTATACTTTTGCATGGATCATAGGTAGAATTCAGATCAAAATTTGAATTTTCGCTGCATGTGATAATCCGAATTCCCAACATTAATGCCCTATTTTTCTCCTTCCAGTAAAGAGAGGCAAATAATGCATAATTACAATCACGATCAAAATTTTGGCACTATTCTTAAGGGATTTGAGGATGTAAAATAGCTAAAGGGGAAAATCATTAGCAATAATAATATGAAGTATTGTTATCTAAAAACTGATACTACCAATGCCATGAATTGTGCTAGCCATGTGTTATTTTTCAAATTAGCCAATCATGATGTTTCACTCAATATGGTAAGATTTCTAAGTATTCTCCCATTGAGGGTTTCAATGCTTACATGAGATGTCTTTAAAAATGAGGATCATGCAAAATTTCTAGATAATGTAAGCATTATAGAGATAGTTAAAGTTTTTGTTATACTTCATGTAAAGAAGGATACAAATGACTTGTGCTACCTTATCAAAAGATGGGTGAATGGAACTTATGTTTTTGTAATTATAATATCCCAAGTTAAGAATTAAATTTTTCTAAATTTTGATAATTATGGATAATTATTTACTAATTTATTCAATTAATATTTGATTTTAAATCTTATTTTCTATATTAATAGTTTTGGAATATTGAAAATAATATCTTTGATAATATTTGAAAATTTATATATGATCATTGTCAATACAAGATTAAACTAAAATAATTTAATAAGAATTTCTCATAGATTGAGAAATTAATTGTAGTAATTATGAGTATAAACATTTATGAAATATTTATATCCGAGAAATTATTTTTGAAAATTTTGAAAGTTTTCATAATTTAAAAAATAATGGAATTAAGCTTTAAAATAAAACTAGTTTTATAAAAATAAATTTTTAAAATAAATGAATGGTTAAGATTGGACTTAAATTCAAATAGATGACTCGAATTGAACTTAGAACCAAACTTATCATATGCGAGAAGTATGGGATCCTTCAGTTTCACTGCTTTTTATTTATTTATTTTTGGGAAACCCGGTCCCCTGCTTTTAATGTGTCGGGCTTCCTTTTTTTTTCCCCCAACCTTGAGACCCGATTCTCTCTCTTTCTACTTCGAATTTTTGGGTTCTCTCTCCTGCAAAAAAAAAATCTGGATAGCAGCAGCACTTTCTTTTCTCTTTTTGCTTCAGCACTCTCTTCTCCCACACTCCACGACCTTTTAATTTTTCTCATGCAGCCAGCTCCCATTTTATTCTCACCGACCTTACTTTCTCTCAACACAATACACATCCAGCCAGCTCTTTTCTCCTTTCTCTGTCTCACCTTTCTTTTTCCCCTTCCTGTGCACCAGCGTATCACACCGTTCAGTTCAGCCACGCCTTTCTTTTTCCCCTTCCTGTGCCACCAGCGTATCACACCGTTCAGTTCAGCCACCGTGTGCGCTGTTGCAAGCTTGTGAGCTGCTCCTCTCGATCCAACAGCTCTTAGGCGCGAGGAACGTCCTTAAGTAATGGGTTCTATTCTTCCAATGGCAGATCGAAAGTAAAAGTGAGCTGGGCGGAAGACGTTCCAGCAAGCTTTTCCGGATGCTCCTCCGCCATTCTCCTCCCTCTTACGGCCAAGGCGTGAGGAGTCGCTGGGTTGTAGCTAGAAGAATCGCTGAAATGCTGCTGTTCTGCTGCAACTTTGTTGGACGCGTGAGAAAACTGGACTAGCTGCGAATGGTTGATGGAGTCATGATTGTTAGGATGGTTTTTCTTTGGTTGTTGCCCACTGTTCGGAGCTCACCATGCACCTCCTTCCATCTTTTGTCAGCTATGGCACGTCTGAGAACCAGTGGATGGTTCTGATTTGACTTTCCTTTTAATAGCCTTGAACTGTTGCTTTCCTTGGCCACCACCAGAGTTCCGGCAGCATTTTTGCTGCCGTTGAGCTCCTGTTGATTCTGAGAAATTCTGGGTAAGCTGTTTTAAGATACTGGATCTTAGTGCTTTACTATCTTAAGTTCAATTTGAAGAAGAGAAACTTAGTGTGTTTTGAAATAAATTATGATATCTTTAAAAAAATTAATAAAACAAATAAAATAATAAAATTTTTATGCTATTAGGTGTTGAACAGATATGAGCAAGATCCTTTTAAAATATTAAATCATAATATTTTTAATCGAGAAAAGATGATCCAAGCTCCATTTATGTGAGGTTTGGAGGATATGATAATAACCCAATAAATTTAAGAATTATTTTAAAATGTTATATGAAAATATTTTTAGTAGTTACATATTTTAGAAAACTCATTTTTAAGATATTTTTTGAGATATAAAAGAGAGATTATACTTAAGAGTTATTAAGGAAATATGATGAGGGATTAAATAAAGGGTAAAGTCATAGAAATGAAATTTTTATACTCTTAATCTGCATATTCTTGAATGTTGGACGATCTTTAGAGAATATATATATATATATAGACAACCCACAATTTATTGAGATAAATGTGGGAATATAGAATAAAAAGTCTATAGTTTCATGAAACTAAAATAATGGGCTATCCTTACAATATAAAATTTTAACATTTTAGTCTTGAGAATTTAGTTTGAGGAAACCCTCATTTATGAATGCTTTTGATTTCTATATGGCAAATCTTGAATTACAAGAAAGTGACGATCTTAGGTGACAATGTGAAAAAAAGGTCATTAGAAGATTTGTATAGATTTAGAAAATAAAAAATCTAGAATTTAAGAGAATTAAGAAGCATACGCTGTTTTTCTATTCATATTAGAAGCTATAAGAAGCAAATAATATGAATTCATAATATAAGGAAAGAAAGTAAGTAAGGTGAATGTAATAATAGTTTATTATCTTAAATTGATAATAGGAGGAGATGGAAGGTGAAGGCAAAAGAGTTGAGAATCTTAAAGTGATGAAGTGATTTCATGTGAGTATATATCTCACCACTACTATTATCTAAGTAAAATATGATTTAATTGTTATGAATGGTACTTCTTTTATTGCAAGTATAGATTTTATAATCATTATATGAACTTAGTTTCATGATGTAAAGGTAATTAGTTATTAATGAAAGATAATTGATTAGAGTGTGCAGTAAAAGTATGGTTATGCCCTTATTAGCTATTGATTGATTGATTGTAATAGGATTGCAATAGATCATATTACTCATTTGTGTTATATGCTTTGATGGCATGTAACTATTGACTAATTATTTATGTAGGCTTGTGTTGGATTTGGTAATATGAATAGAGTGAAACTTTAGGAAAATGACTACATTATGAATTGAGCTTTATAAGGCATTAAAAAAATATGAACTATACTAGAATAATGACATCGAATATTGTAATCTATGATGAAGAAATAATATGAAAGTTAGAAAAGAGATTCCCTGCAAATAAATGTGAAAGATATAAGGTTGACCTAAAAGTTAGATAAGAAATTTCTGACAAATTATATGAGATTGATGTAAGAATGATCAAGAAAAACCTGAAAGATGGATACAGGCACAATTATTTGAAATGATTACGTGATGTGATAGAATATCAAAATCTTTTTTGTGTTTGAATATCATTGTTTAATATAATTGCAAAGACTTAGTATGATTGTGACAATTTATTTATATTTGAGCTTTAATGGCTAGTTATGAATGTGATGCCTACCCAGAATGGATAAATAGTGATATTGGTTGAGAATATAATATTTTGTGATGCAAGATATGGAATCTAAGTTGTATGCATATGAAATTCCAATTTGAGACTAAGTTATGTGATGAGAAAAATATTTACTATATTATTTTTTTTCATTTTATATCTCTTAGGTTTACATGTGTTTAATTTTACAGAATAGGCTTTGTTTTATAATTTTGGATTGATTTTACAAGTTTGTGAATCTATTTGATAAATGTTGAATTTTAACACTATTTCTATTTTTCAATCATATCTTAGGCTCTAGGTGTTGGATTAAGGCAAACTTTATATTAATGGAAAGTTAAAAGAAATAGTTACAACTTTTATGTTTCGATCAAAGCTCAGTTCAAACTTCTTCAAGCCTTTACTTGGTTAAGAAGCTGAAACCGTGTTTTTATCCCAACTGAACCCATTTTTGTATTTGGGTCATATCTAGAGTTATAGTCGTCCTATTAACCTAAAACCAGTGCCCAAATTCTCAAAAGACACAGGCCTACAACTTTCACATTTATGGATCTTCCAAAATTCATCAATTTCGTAGTCTTATTTTGCTTGGAAGACAAGTATATAGGAATCACTAATTTATCTAATGGAGTTAATTGACTTGTAAAATAAGTCTATCTGAGCTTATAGAAATTAGGAAAGCCTTCTTTTGGAAATTGTAATATTAGGAATCATCTAATCCTAGTCTAATTAAGATTTAGGCTAATTAGGTTATATAAATAGGTAAGAGAGCTAAAGAGAAGAACACATTCAGAATTACAAACAAATTCATTCAACAGCTAGCTCCCTTCTTCTTCTTCTAGCTCTCTTTGTTCTTCATCAATGGAAGTCTAAATTCATGGTTAATTAAAGAAGTTGAGGCTCTCCTATTGAGGATTATGAGATCATGATTTGTAATGTTAACCTTTTTTAATTAATTTTCCTCTTTCTCTATTTACTTGTGTTGAAAGTCTTGAGATTCCTTATGTTAGATGTTAATTTAATATAAAAAATATTCACCCATGTGATTTCTAATTTCTTTGTTATTTTATAATGAAATTATGATTAATAAATCGTAGTTTCATACATAAGGACAGAGGGTTAAGGGATTAATTTAAAGATTTCTAATTTAATTTCTTAAATCAATTAAATTCTATTCATAAATTAATTTCAATCTAGTTTAGGGATTATAATGATTGCTTAATTTGACTAATTTTAAATGATCAAATCCTAGGCGATTATTTAGTGTAGAATTCATGAATTATTGCAGGGATTCTAGGTAATTCAAGGTTGAAGAATTAATTAGAAAAAGTTAAATCATAATTGATCTATGATTAATCTAATTTAAGGCTCTTAATTTCCTTGAATCAACTATTTGATTCCATTAAGTTTCTTCCAATTTTACTTCTGCTTTGCTTTTATTTTGTGCTTGTTTAATACATTGCTTTTAGATTAATTCATGTAAGCAACCCCCTAATTCTTATTCCATTATGCATACAACATGTTATTGCATTCTGCATACTATTTCTATTTCTATTTTTGCACAGCATTCTATTTCATTGCATTATTATTCTATTTGCATTGGTTTTCTTTGTTTTCATTGCATAAATAATTGAATTATTGTGTAGATATTATTAGGAAATCATCTAGGAAATATAAAATTAAAGGATCACTAGGGGGTACGACCTAGTGGTACAACTATATAACATTATTTTTTAGTAACTAGTATTTTTAACTAATTTTGGTGCATTGTGATGTGTACTCATTGTATATATTTCAGAGATCTAAGAAATGGGTAGCTAATATTTATAATTTTATACATGATTAGTTTGCAAGTATTATTTCTATAAAACTAATCACTTATAAAATAATGGTAGATGTATGCTCACTGAGTTGTCATAACTCACTTTGTTTAACTTCCAATGTTTTCAAATTGAGACTTGAGCTTGCTGCATATTTGATGTTTCTGTGGAGATCAAAGGTCACATGATAAAAAGGATTTAACAGATGGAATCTCTTTTGAGTTAATATTAGCATTTAAGATAGAAAATTTGCTAATCCATTAGTTAATGTATTGTATTACTTATTTGTGTATAAGCTTGTGATTTATATAGCCTTATATGGATGTTTAATCTATTGTACTTGAAAATAGAACAAGTTTTAAGGTATGTAACCTTCAAAAAGTGTTCAAAAATAGGGAATATTTTATTCATTTTTCCATAGAAATCTCAAAATAAATTTTTAAGTTCCCTTGGAATTTGAAAACTCTTATTAGATAAAAATAGTGAAAAAATAGTTAAAGCTTATGAAAATCGATATCGGATTCCACATCAATCATAATCAGGATAGGTCGTGATAGTAATCAAGTTAGGAGAGTTTACTGTTACCTTAGAGGATATTGTTGCTTTGTATTGAGTTTTATTTCTTTAGGGAAGTTGACATGATGTAACTCTCTCAAGAAAGTGATGAGTGTGAAATCATATCTCACTTGAAAGAATGTTTTGTTATTTGTGATTAATAAGACTTTAGGAAAGAAAAGTCCACTTTTAAGAGGTGGTTGAGGTATCTTTTTAGAAAAACTTGTGAAGAAGATTGGTAATGATGAAAGGGAATTCTTTGTGAGCATTAATGTTTTCATGTTAATAAAAAGGTAGATTTATTTCTTCCCACATTTGTAGCTCATTGATTTAGTTGCTTCATTTTTTTAAGTCCTCTAACTAGGTCATTAAACCTTAACATCTTCCTTATTGTGGCTTATGTTGCAATAAGGAAGTTATTGATTGTAGCTGTTACTTTTTTTACAAGCTTATACCTTCACATTAATAGCTTTAGGGGCAAATTATATGCTTTAATAACAAGTATTTTGTGAATAGTTTTGTGAATGTATCACTTTTTTAACTAGACTGTTTCTAATAGCATACTCTAAAAGAAAAGTTCATCCTTGTTGGATAAATTTAAGTTTCATAAAATAGAGCTATATTTCGAGATTATTAATGATGTATCTAGATTTTAGTTTAGGCCTCATTTGTTAAGCATTCTAAGCTATGCTAGTATAAGGTTTTATGTAAAAAAGACTATAGAATATGTCAATTGTGTTTTTGGTGATAAGGTATAGATGGAAGGTGATTTTAACCACTGCTTTACAATTATCACTTCCACTAATAGGGTTTCTACCTATGGATATCTTCTATTAAGCTCATAGTGCATTGTTCTGCTACAATTATCATTTAGATAAAGTGCATGATAACTTAGACTTAACTAATCATTTCATGATAAGTGTGAACCTCTTTCCTTAAAGAAAATAAAGTGATGGGTTACTTTTAAAGGTTCTAATCCTTTTGTTTTACAATAGCTTACTTGATTGACCTTCTTCCTTTTACCTCTCTTGGTAGAAGTTATTCAAATTTATGGTTGGATAAGTTAGAGGAGCTAAAGTGGGAGATTATCTTTCATTCCACTCTAGTAGGCACTTATGATGATCCTCTAAAATAGATATTGAAAATAAATATTTTATACAGCTAAGCTTCTTAATCAAAAGCTAAAAGGAAAAGAAAAAAATAAAGGCAGTCATTTTTAGGCATAAATCTAAGAAATCTATATCAAAGATGTCCAAGTTCAAGAAGTCTGTAAAATCTTTAATAAAGAATAAGATTGTAAAGGAGACATCAAAGCCTCAAAGTAAGACTTCAAAAAGGCAATCTAGTCATAGAAAAAGGGTGATTACTCTTACTGAAAGCAATGAGCATTATCCAAGGAAGAAGATAAGGACAATTAACTCTTAACACTCATCCAATAGACTCCAATTTTAAGGTATAGACATTATCTTCTCATTACCTTTTTACTTAAAATTAACTACCAAGCTTGTCTCCCTTCTAATTGTCTAACCCTTCTTTTTTCTACTATTTTAAAGGAACATAATGCATGAGCTCTTTAAAGAGAAAATGGTTAAAAAAAAACTCAAAATGATAATGAAAGGTAATTAAACACTTTGATGCTCTCATGATTAACCTTTTGGTTCTCCTTATACTCTATCGACTTTTGCAAACTAAGTCATATCTCCTACTTAAGGTGATTATTTATGTTTTGGAGCCACATGCCTTAATATCATCTTTCTTTATGTTACTAGATTATAATGCACACCTTTTTTAAGCCCATCTCATTCAAAGAGCAATGCATCACTATCTTCATCAAAAATTAATTTCTTTTTTCCTAATCTAAGGCTATTGAGACAAAAGAAAAGAAAGTGTCTATTAGTTATGTCTTAGGCTAGCATTAACAACATGAATTCCTTGCAAGCTCAAGGGATGCAAGTTGATCTAACCTTTCCAAAAGTTTCCCATTTAGTCCAGATGGAGAATATCAATGCAATTCATAATTTAAATATTTTATCAAAAGGTTTACAATAGAAGAGCCTAGGACTTACTAGCGAACCCAATTTAGAATTAGACTTAACTAGAAATAAGAAGTGAAGTGACCTCATGGTTGAACTAGAGTCTTCATTAGAGACTTAAATAATTAAATATGAGATCCAAGTTCTAACTAAGGTGTCTTAGTTCTCTATTTTGGAGCAAACTAAGGGAGTTTTTAGCAAATATGCAAGAGATTGAAAGGATTTCAATAAAGATCAATGAAACTCAAAAGAAAACTAGTCACAACAATAAAGGTAAAGGAACGTAAATATTTAAAGGTAAATGAACTCCTCCTATAGAGGAAAAGCCCTAACAAGAAAAGTTAAAAAAAGTCATAATAAAAAAATAACATTTTTAAAGGTAAATTTATTTCATCTACCTTATGCAGTTTTTTTAAACTTTAGTAACCTTTATCTTTTTTTATGTAAGAGGAAAAGAAAGTCACCAAGGAACTTTGAACACTATTGCCACATTATGAGAGAAAAGCCTATTAGGTGATTTTTTATTTAGCTTCTTATTCTTTATAATCTTTCATCCTTTTTCCTTTTAAAACTTTTTATCCTTTGAATAAAGAAGAAAGTCTTTATTTCCTTTGTTGTAAAGGACTTTATAGGCTATTTCTAAATTGAAGATAGTTGTGGGCAAATTTTGTCCAACTTTTCATAATATTTCTTTTTTTTTTTTTTTGCTTCACCTAAGTCTAATTTAAGCTTGGAAGCTCTTATTGCATTTTAAATGCTCCTTTGAGAGATAAGGAGATTATTGGGGACAATTTAGACATGTTCATGATAGTAGTATGTTTGATTGCAATGCCACTATGCACTAAAATGAAATTTGAAAACTAGTTTACTATAAAATAATGTAGTAAAGTGCAGTTAAGTGGCATAACAAAGTTACATCCCCAATGATCCCTTAATATTATCTTTTACTATAAATTGCTAATAATGTACAAAAATAAAATGCACAATAGAATGCAAAAACAAATATAAAAATAAAATGCAACAAATGTAAACAAAATGAATGCAATATGTTATATGAATGTTGTATACTATAAGTAAGATTATGCAATAATAGAATGTAGAATGCAAAATAGAGGGTCTTTGGATTTAAATTGAATTGAATGTATTAAACAAATTAAAAATGCAAAGCAAATAGCAAGAAGGAAAATCAATATATTAAAACACGTGATTCAAGGAATTGAAAGCTCTAGTTTGCATTAATCATTAATCAATTAGGATTTAAATTTTCTAATTAATTTTTTAACTTTGAATTACTTGGAATCCTACAATAATTCCTGAATCCTATGCTAGATGATTATCTAGGATTCAATCAATTATGATTAGTCGAATTAAGAAATTGTTATAATTCTTAAGTTAAATCAAAATTAATTTAATAATAAAATTAAGTTAAATTAAAAAATTAAATTAAAATTTTCCAATTTAATCCGTTAACCTTCTGTCCCTATATGTAAATAGTGATTTATTAACCATAATTTAATATCAAAATAACAAAGGATCAGAAATCACAAGGATGAACATCAAGTATATCAAATCAACACCTAACATAAGTAATTTCAAGAAATCAATACAAGTAAATAAGGAAAGAAGGAACTTAATTAAAGAAAGTCAACATTATAATCCATAATTTCATAATCCTAAAGAAGATAGTTTTAAACTCCTTGAATTAACTTTGAATTTAAGTTTTCATTGATAAGGAAGAAAAGAGAAACAAGAAGAAGGAGAGTAAAATTGTCTGTTGAATCTATAGAAGTATCAAAGTATAATGAGTTCTCCTTATTTATTTAATCTAATTAGCCTAAACCCTATGGGACTTGGATTGTATATATTTTAAGATTACAATAATAGTACCTTCTCAATTTTTAAAAGCCTAGACCTATTTTAATAAGACAATTAACTCTAATAGTTTCATTAGTAAATTCTCATAAGTTTGACTTCTAACTAGTTTAAGACCATTAAAATAAGGTAATTTGAGTAATCCATAAACATCCAAGTTGTAGGCCTATCTTATGAAAATTTAGGCACTAGTACCTTGTTAATTTGGCCTTTATAGCTCCAAATATAACCTAAAAATTAAGGCAGGCTTAGCTAGGACAAAGATAAGATTTCAACTTCTTCGCCACATATGACTTTCAAAACATCTGAGTTAGGCTTAAACCAAAATATAAAAGTTGTAAGTCTTTTTTTGACCTTTCTAACAATACAAAGATCGCCTCAATGCAATATCCAAAACTCAAGATATAGCTAAAAAATAAAAATAATGTTAAAATCTAGTATTAACTGAATAAATTTAAAATATCATAAAATCTACCCAAAATTATAGAAAACAAGCTAATTTTATAAAATTAAGCATGTATAGTCCACTAAGAGATATGAAATAAGGAAAAATATAATAATAAATATTTTTCTCATTAAATTCCTCCATATTAAACTCTTACATGTCCTTAGGAAAGATATAACTTTATTCAAAACTAAGAAATAAAAAGCTTTACTTTCCAAAACTTTAAAATCACAAATCCATAAGCAAAAGACAAATAAAACCTAACAAGATGCATAACATTTCATGAAGAAAAATCTTAACAAACTTAGATCTAACTAACATAGCAACTTCATCCAAAAAGAGTAGATTAAATTGTATATTCTCATAAGTTTCACTCTTCATCGCTCAAGTATTTAAGGCAAGTGTTTCACTCAAGTTCTTTCCATGAAATTACCTTACCATAAGCTTGGTAATTATTTAATCTTTACTACTCAAGTCACATGTACAACACAAATTAAAAATACTTTATTCAAGGTTATAATTAGGCTAAGGGAAAAGGGAAGGAAAAATAAGGATATAAGAGGTTAGAAACTAAAAAAATCAATACTACACTTGAATCAAAACATATAAGCTAGTTATAAACAATTATAACTCAACACATTAACCTAAATTCAAATTTAAATACTCATCAACTTTTTTTTTACTTTTCCTTTTCTTTCCTTTTTTTTTCAATTAAGTTCACTTTTTTCATTTCATTTTTTCTCACCTTTCTTTCTCTTTTTTTTATCTTATCTTTTTTTTTCTTTTTAACTAACCTTTGATGACTTTTCACAACATATAAACTTACATACCCTTACACTTATTCAAAAGCATATCTTATAAAAATTCAAATGCTTTACTAGTCCCTAAGGTTAGGTAAAGACATTTATTTTTTATTAGAAAAGTATACTCATGGGTTAAGTAACAAAGAAAAAGCAATGAAAGCTCAAAAGGGGCTAATAATGATAAAAACTTTAAGGTTGACTTTATAGTTCTAGTTTAAAAGAAAGAATGCCTTTATCATTTCTGTGCATGCATGTGTAAAATGTAATCTTAAAAAAATTCAAAGCAAGTTTTAGAGAAACAAATCATAAAAAAATATCACATAAGAAGGAAAGAGAATAGCATAAATTTTTTAATATAAGGCTTAAAATCTCACGAGATAAATCATGCTACTAAGTTCAATCTATCAATTCAAAATCCATTACTACATCAATCAATTCAAAAGGTAAAATTATTCATTCAATTATGTTATGAATTCTATCTAACTTCAATTGAATCCTACTCATGAAAATATAAAATTTCCATCAATGGAAAGCAAAAATGACTTAAAAAAGACTTAAAAACAAGTGAAATTTTTTCTATTTTTTAATTTTTTTTTAAAACATTAAAAAGCATTGAATGAAAACACAAAACATTAAATCCTAAAGTCCCCCTCCTACGCTTAAATTTTATATTATTCTCAATGTAAAGTATATCAATATCATCAAAAACAAAATAAAGAAAAATAAAGAATATAGAAAATAAAAGAGAAGGATAGAAGAAAGTAAATCTAAATGGCTTAGGTTGCCTCCTAAGAAGCACTTTTCTTTAACATCTTTGGGTAGACCTTGGATCAAGCTCCTCCATCAAGAATAAATCAGGGTTCCCAACTTCACTGCTTCCACCACTTACTCTTGAAATACTTCATAGAATTGTTTAAGCTTATACCTATTGACTTCGAACACTTTATTGCTCTCTAAGCTCTTATCTCAACTATACCATAAAGAAAAATGTTAGTAACAATAAAAGGTCTATCCTAACAGGAATAAAGTATACTTGGCATCAATTTAAGATTTGAATTAAATAACAAAACTTTTTAGCCAATCTCAAAATTTTTCCTAAGAATGAACTTATTATGTAATGCCTTTATTTTCTCTTTATAAAGTCTAGAATTCTCATAGGCTTTAAGTCTAAGTTCATCCAACTTTACAATGATAATTTTCTTTCTTTCCCACATTCTTTCAAATTCAAATTGCATTTTTTATAGCTCAAAATGCTCGATGCTTTAACTTCACCAAAAGATGACAAGCTTTCCTAAAAATAATCCAATATGGAAATATCCCAATATGAGTTTTATATGTGGTCCTATAAGCTCAAAGTGCATCATTTAATTTATGGCTTCAATCTTTTCTATCAAGCTTTATAATTTTTTCTAAAATTGAATTCACTTCTTTATTAAAAATTTCTGGTTGCCTATTTATTTAGGGATAGTGTGGTATGGAAACTTTATGACAAGTCTCATATTTTTTCAATAAATCCTCAAGTGTTCGATTGCAAAAATGAATCCCTTGATCACTAATCAAAGCATATGAAATGTTAAACCTACTTAAAATGTAAAACCTAACAAAAGTTACAATGACTTTGGAATCATCAGTCTCAATGGCTTTAACTTCTACCTGCATAAAAACATAATCAACAATAAGAAAGATGTAAACAAAGCCAAAAGATAAAGGAAAATGACCCATAAAGTCAATGCCCTACACATTAAAAATCTCATAAAAAAAGTATAGGAAATTAAGGCATATCATGTTTACAAGTTAAATTTCTTGTTCTTTAACATTGTTTACAATTTTTACAAAACATGTAAGCATCATGAAATAAAGTTACCTAATAAAAAGCAAAATTAAGCATTTTTCGCACTATTCTCTTGGGTCCAAAATGACCTCCATAAGCATAACTATGACAAAATGCAAGTATAGAATGAAATTTAGAATCATGTACATATCTCTTAATTATTTGATTAACACAAAATCTCTATAAATAAGAATCATTCCATATATAATACTTAACCTCAATCTTTAACTTATCAATTTAAGCTTTCTTAACATATGTAGGCAACTTATTAATAAGTAAATAGTTCACTAAATTAGCAGACTAAGGTTCTTTACCTAGCAGTTGAAAAAGCTATTCATTTAGAAAGGTGTCATGGATAGGAAAAGTGTTTACATCTCTTGGAATCCTACTTAAATGATCTACCATTAAATTTTCAGCTCTACCCCTATCTCTAATATTAATATTAAACTCTCGTAAAAGTAATATTCATCTAATCGGGTAAGTTTTACCTTGGGTTTCTTCAAAAGAAACTTTAAAGCTTTGTGATCATAAAACACAGTCACTTTAGAACTAAACAAATATGATCTAAATTTATCTAAAACAAAAATAATAGCTAAAAGTTCTTTTTCTATTGTGGTGTAATTAGCTTGGGTAACATCCAAAGTCCTTAAAGTATAATAAATCATATGAGGTTGTTTTTCTACTCTTTGTGTAAGAACAGTACTAATTATACAGTTAAAAACATCATACATTAACTGAAAAGGTAAATCCCAAGATAATGAGAGCGGTGTTGAGAGCTTGCTTCAATTTATCAAAAACTTCTTTGCAATGTTGATCAAAGTTAAATTCTATTTCTCTTTAGAGTAGATTGGACAATGGAAGGACAATCTTGTTGAAATCCCTAATAAATCTCCTGTAAAAACCTCCATGATCAAGAAAAGGTTGCACTTGTTGCATATAAGTAGGGTACGGTAAAATAGTAATAACATCAATCTTAATAGGATCTATTTTAATGCCTTTGCTATTCACTATGTATCCTAAAATTGTGCTATGCTTTACCATGAAATGACATTTCTCAAATTTTAGCATAAGGTTAGTTTCAAATGCATTTGTCTAACACCTTAGAAAGATTATCTAAACATGCATCAAAGGAGGAACCATAAACAAAAAAATCATTTGTGAAAACTTCAATGCAATCTTGTAAAAAATAAAAAAAGATGCTCACCATACACCTTTAGAATGTAGCAAGTGCATTGTATAAGCCAAAGGGCATCTTCCTATAAGCAAAAGTACCAAAAGGACATGTGAAGGTAGTCTTCTCTTTATCTTCAAAAATAACGTGAATTTGGAAGCAATCAATGTAGGTATTTAGGAAGCAATAATGGGATTTCCTAACCAATATCTCTAATATTTTATCAATGAAAGGCAGAAGGAAATGGTCTTTTTTAGTTGTTTGATTCAGCTTCCTATAATTAATACAAACTTTTCAACTATTCTGCACTATAGTAAGAGGCAAATCATCATTCTAGTTTTTTATTACTATTAAAACAATTTTCCTCAAGACAATTTGGATTGGACTCACCCATTTATTGTTTAAAATTGGATATATAATACCAGCCTCCAAAAGATGATAATCTCCTTTTTTACCATGTCCAAAATTAGTAGATTGAATCTTCTTTGTGGTTATCTCATTAGTTTGACTCCTTCTTTTAGAAAAATTTGATGCATACAGGTGGAAGGGCTAATACTAAGAATGTCTACAAATGTCCACCTAATTGCTTGCTTGTGAGCTCTCAAAATTTATAACAATTTCTACTTTTATTTAGGTTCCAAATTCCTTACTACAATGATTATTAGCTTTTCATTATCTTCTAAGAATGCATACATGTGGAAGGGCTAAAACCAAGAATGTTTGTAAGTGTCCACTCATTTGTTTGCTTATAAGCTCTTAAAATCTATAACAATTTCTACTTTTATTCAGGTTGCAAATTCCTTCCTATAATGACTAGTAGCTTCTTATTATCCTCTAAGAATACATACTTTAAATGTTTTAGAAAAGATTTGAACTCCAATGTTAGTTACTAGATAATATAAGGTATTAATTTAGTGGTAGAAACCACTTTAGCAAGGTGAATTTCTTCTTGGAAAGAAAATTTTGCATCTTTATAAACAACTTTGGTTTCTTCGCTTAAAAAAATAGAAAATTCTCTATATATGGTACACTAGTTATCACCATCACAGTAGGTACATTCATGGTCATCAAAGCTATCTAAAAATTTAAAGATGTGTGGGAAATCAACATGCATATCACTAAGGGAATTTTCAACAAATTCATCAAGCACATTTATTAGAAAGACAAAATGCTCTTCTGCAAGGAATTTCATGGCTTCAAAAAGGTTAAATATCATTATTATATCTCTAACTTCTATAGAAAGAGTGCCAGCATCTACATTAATTTTCACTTTTGTTGTCTCGAGGAATGGTATTCTTAAAATCATAGGTGTAGGGCTATTTGAAGACTTATTTTTCATTAGTAGAATATAGAAATCCACTGGGAATACTAATTCCTTAACTTAAACCAGCATATCTTTAATAACTCTAACAAGTCTGCAATGCTTTTGTTAGCTAATTGGATAATAACTCCTATTTGCACTAAGAAACTGGACTGTAGAAAGGAGAAAACTAACAATGGCATAACAATTATAGAAACTCTCAGGTTAATTAGAGCATGTTCAAATATATTGTTGCTTATTACATAGGGTATGTCAAAAGTCCCTAAATCTTTGCACTTCTAAGGTAAGCTTGGTTGAAGGATGACTTATATTTTCTATCCTAAGCTCACTTTCTTGTTGTCATGTAATTTTCTCTTGCATGTGCATAGCTCTTTAAGGATATGAACAATATCTTCTATCCTAAGCTCACTTTTTCGTTGGCATACTTTGGAATTTTCTTGATAGTTAATGTGAATAATATTTTATTAATATTTTTCCTCATATTTAAGCCTCATAGGATGAGATGATACTTAATTGAATCAATTCTACATTGATTTGAGACTAATTGCATTAATTTGAACTTGATTGAATTTCGGGTTTAATGTTAAATTTTTTGCACTATTTTAGTTTTCTAATCATAACTTAAGTTCTAAATGTCAAATTTGGATGATTCTTATATTGTTGGAAAGCTAAGAAAAAAGTTATACAACTTTCTAGTTTGTTAGAAAGCTTAATTCTGCCATATTTGAGGTCAAAAGTAAGTACAAAGTTAGTTAAATGTTATTGTTGTGATCCAAACCCGACCCTACTGCAATAATTAATTCATATGTAGAGCTCTAAGTATCCAATTAATGCAAAGCCAAGTCTAATTATTCCCTAAGATCCATACCTTATTATTCATAAAGCCTTTTTGAAGGAACTAAGTCATTTTTAAGGCTAAAGAAGATAGATTAATGGCTAATTATGTTAACTTAGACTAGATTAAGCTGTCTGTAGTATTTTGACTATAATTTGAACTAAAAATGTCAAATTGGGTTGAAATTTTGAGGGTAGATTCTTAAGACACTAAGATTGTAGTTAAGGCCCAATCCTAATTATGCCTCGAAGGTTGGTAATAGTTAAAAGGCAGATCAAAATGAAAAGAAGGAGGAAGAAAAAAATAGATAATTTTCTAGTTCTTTGATTTATATTGTGTTTTCTCTCTTCAATGGAAGGCTAATTCCTTATGAGTTGATTTAATGAATTTCAAGGCTCTTCTCCTCTTGGATTATGAGATTCTGAATTGTATGGTGATATTTGTAATTAATTTCTCTTTTACTTCATCTATCTTTTCTAATTTACATGAGTTGGTTAGTTTAAATATTGATTTGATATAATCTAGATTCACTTCTAAGATTCATGATTTGGAATCAGTAGTGAATTTTAATTAATTAATCATAATTCTTTATAGGAGAAAAGGGGATGAATGGATGGTTTAGGATTTTGAATTAATTCATTTAATTTAGTTGAATTCTATCTTTAAATTGATTTTGATCTAACTTAGGAGTTATAGCGATTGTCTAACTTTGCTAATTTTAATCAATCAGACTCTAGATGATTATCTAACTTTGAGTTCATAAATTATTGCAGGGATTCTAGATAATTCAAGGATGAATATGTTAGAATTCGGATTATCATATGCAGTGGAAATTCAAAATTTGATCAGAATTCTACCTAGGATCCATGCAAAAGACATAAATCAATGATTAAGATTTTATCTATTGGGTACTCATGTTTCTACTGATCAAAACTTGAGAGAGCGGATGAATCAAACATCGGTCGGAAGGTACAACGTTTCTACAGTATCCACACGAAGTGAACAACGACCTCTCACCCTCCACGAATCTGTTAGAATGCGTTTTTCTCTCTAGGATTTAGGATTGGATATTTTTTGAGTAATTTAGGATTTTATGGAAGCTTATGAGCGTGTTTAAAGTGTTACCCTCAAGTCCCTTTTTATAGAATTTAGGCAAGCCACAATCCCAGTCCTACTAGGATAATGCCTCCAAAAAATCCTAATCACACTTAACAACTCATCTTATCCTTATCATGGAGATAATGAGGAGAGATAGGACTTATCTATTAATGATCTAATATTAGATAATAATATTATCTCATAATATAAATATCTTAATATTAGATAATTGCATATAGTTATCAAATATCAAAATAATATTATCTCATAATATATTTATCTAAAATCTAAAACGTAATTATTTGATATTATCTTAATATCAAATAATATCACATAATAATAATTATATTTATTACGTGAAAAATATATTATTATTTAATAATATATATACAAAAATAAGTTCAATTAATTGGATATTAATCTAATTAAAGTCCAATTAATTATTGTCTTATTTCTACTCCTTTTGTGTGACCCTGTAGGTTCTTACTGTTAGTGTATATGCCCTAAAACCAATCATATTAGTGATTGTAATTTTGAATCATGTTATTTTAATGACAATTCCAATTATTATATTTATATATATTGTCTGCATAATATATTTAATTATAATAATAACCTTAGAATAATTGTATTCTTAAATGTCCCTAGTCATATATCATTGTGGATTAGGTTGCTTTGATATGTTAAGACTAGCATGTGTGAAAACTTATATGGGATATTAAGTTTACACATGAGTACAAGTTAGAGAACTTGTATACTGGACCGACCCATATTAAGAACACTACATGGATCGTTATATGAGTGTCATAAGTGGTTCTTAGTGATCATTATTAATATGGTCCTTTGACCTGAGATTACCAAGATTCCCTACATGTGAGTTTCATATTTTGATACTATTCTATGTCACTAATGGTTAAGTGAATGCAAGGGTAGATATTGGATATGTCACATATCATGCGGAGGGGTTTGTGTGATCAAGATGGGATTTGTCCCTCCTATATAACAGGAGTAACATCTATGGGCCCCTTGATTAAGTAAAGCTGAGAAAATGCATGGCCATGCTCAAATGAATTGACATGAGATGTCGATTACATTTGTTTCAGTCAGCTTACTTAGGAATCAAGAAACCTCAAGATTGGGCTATACGAGAATGACACGGTCCATGTCTCGTGCTCAATCTAGATGTATAGGACAAAAGGACATAAATGATGATCACGTGTAAAGGTTTAGTCAAATCACCGACTTTCTCATTACTTGGGTAACAATGATGTGTTGCTAGACACCAATCTTTGTTTATGATCATTAATATGATTAATGGTCATTGCCAACGTAATGAGAGCCTGTAGGGTCGCACACTTAGAGCTTAGTGAATTTGGAATTAATGGACCAAATTGTTTGGGCTTAATATTTGGGAATTCATGTTATAATTATAAGGCCCAATAGTAAGCCTATAATTATACATGGAATAAGGCCCAAATAGGTTAGGTTTTTCTATGCACCTATTTAAATAGGCTTATTGGGTAATAATAGGATTACTATTATTCTTCACGCACCCCAAGTAAAAGCATAGAAAAACCCTAGCCACTCTCCTTGACTAAAATCTCTAAAGAGGCGTAGCTAGCACTACGAGGTCTAAGGAGATCAATTCCAACCGGTGTGTGTAGCAGACATTCATCGGTGATTCACGGGTTCGTGTGGATACCACAGAGGTGCAGCCACAAAACGTTGTACTGGTGATCTGATTTACTGGTTTCCATTCCGGTTCGTGATTTGGAAGCAGATCAGATTTGCTGCAGCGGTCAGAAGAATTTTGCCGAAAGGTATAAACCTTAATCCCTGATCTATGGCGTTCTAAATTCGCATGGATCCTTGGTGGAAATCGTGCAAAAAATTTTATTCCGCTGTGCATGTATGATGCGCGATTTCCAGCACTTACTACGTTGACAATGACTCATTATTGAGTTATAGATAGTGAGCAGTATCTAACAATACATCACTGCCAATTAAGTAGTAAGAATGTCTATGATTCGACATTCACCTAATATATGATCAATATTTTGCATCATAATCTTTTTTGTAATAATATCCAAATTGAATTGGAGGCATGGAATGTGTCATCCTCGTCAAAATTCAATTTATATTTCTTGATATTGAGTAGATTTCAAAACAAATCATCAATATCACATATTGATCTATTTAGGTATGGCCATACATTTCTAAATCTTACTCAATCAAGGGGCTTAAAGATATATCTCCTTTTTATAAGAGTAACAAAATCCCATCTACGTCACTCACTTCCCTCTGCATGATTCGTGACACACCCAATTAACGCCCTACTTGTCATCCCGATTAAAGGTGACATAGGAAGACATCAAAATGAGTAACCCCTCGTGTAAGGAACTGTAGTGACTTCAGGTTAAAGGACTATATGCAATTGTGATCATGTGAGAACTACTAATGACACAAGTCTTATACATGCAGTATTCTCATATTGGGTCAGTCCAGTACATTTATTCATTAACAATGTACTCACGTATTGACTTGATATCACATATCCATGATTCATAATCATCAATCACTATACATGTCAGTCTCGATGTACTATTACCATCCCTTTCATAATAATACTTGACTAGGGGCATTTTAGGAATAGTAAAACTATTCTAGGGACAATTATTATATTAAGTTATAAATTGCGTAAAATTAATAAAATGAAAATAAAATAATATAATAATTGCATTGTCTAAAATAAAATATGATACATTGTGTATTATTTTAATCATCTATATGATTGGTTCTTAGGACACACACTAACAGAATAATCAATTACAAAATCTAATATATAGTGATGTATGACTAATCCTCCGAAGAGACCTTAAATTCCTTGGATTGGCTATTTTTATTCATTGATATTCCTTGTTTTTGTTGCTATTGCTTATTTTGAACTTGGAAGTCCTCCCCTAATTTGGTTCTACATTTATTTTGAATTATAAAATTTGCATTGCATGATTATTTTGCATTTTGTATTAGTTTAAAGTTTGCACATTTTGTATTTGATTAATTGCATAAGTAATTAGCATTCTATTTTTCCTAGGTATTTCAATATAATTTCATATCATAAACATAATTAGTAAGTACTCATAGAGGATTAATTAAAAAAGATCTCTAGAGGTTTGACTTGGTTCGCATTATTTTGCTTCAAACTTTCTTAAGAATCAGTAATTTTAATTTAGCCGATTCGACAGCCATGATCAATAGTATCCAAAATTGAAATGATAACTTTCACCTTCCCAAAATTTTTTAGGATCTCTTCATCTCTATCAATTTCTTCTCTTTTCTTGAACTGTGTAATTCTATTAGAGAAGGGAAGTGGTCTTGTGAAATCTACTGGTTTTTGCACTATTTCTAGTTAGTGTATTTTCTAGTTAGGTTAAAAGGAGCTTTCTGTAACATCTTCAATAGCTACTGGTTGTTTTGCCTTGTGTTTTTAGTATATTGGTTTTGTATTATTAAAAACATGAATTTCCTTATCACTTCTTAGCATGATGGCAAAAACATTGCCTTTTGTATTAAGAATTTACTAGGACGGTAATTTGTCAAACTTTTATGATTTCAGCTCATTTATGGTGAAAGCTAGTTAACCAATTTATGTTTATAGGTCTGCATTATAGCATTTTCCTTTTGTTGAAACTATAAATTATTGATAGATATTTGCTTAACCAACTCCTTAAGGGATGGTTAAGAGAATAAGGATAAGGCTGCTTGCTAGCTTTGGAAATTTTATTGTTACTAGATTGGCTCGGCTGGTTATTGCTGGAATGGGGGCTTGTTCTAGTATGGTGCTAGTCTAGTTTGCTACTAGATTGGTGCATTATTATATCTAAAATTAGGATAGTCCCTTCAACTAAGATTGTAGAAATTAGAGTATAGGTCATATTTGGTTTGCTGTTATTATTGATACTGATTTTATTACTGCTGGTATTATAGCTTCCCAGGAAATACTATTACAACATAGGCTTGGTATTAGCCATCATTTTTTGTAAGATTGCACATGCATCAATAGGATGATTTAAGCAACAGCATATCCTACACAATTTTACAAAGTGAAGGGCTTAGAATAGCCATTGTTGTTCCATGGCTAATTGCCTTACTAGGAAAGTTAATTCATCTATCATGTGCTTCATTCTTTACTGATCTGCATAGAAAAGAAAGCTTATCTCATGTACACTTCTAGTGGCAGAAAGAAAGCATCCTAATGCTAAATTACTAAGAGTTAGCTATCATATTTGTTGTCAAGTCCCTAGCTACCATTGGAGTCTTATCCATTAATGCACTATCGCTTGTTGCATCTATCATACTCATATCCATTGGAAGTAAGCTTTCATAAAAATATTGGATAAAGATCTACTTACTAATCTAGTTATGAGGATAACTTGCATATAACTTCTTGAACCTCTCACAATCCTTATATAGTGTCTTACCACTCATTTTCCTAATGCCATATATTTCTTGCTTGATTGCAGCAACTTTAGAAGCGAGAAAGAATTTCTCAAGGAAGAGCTACTTTATGTCATTCCAGTAGGTCACTAATCTAGGTTGCAAGTAATATAGTCAATCTTTAGTAGCATTAGTAAGGGAGAATGGGAAGGCCCTTAGCTTGATATGGTCTTCAGAAATCCCTTGAGGCTTTATTGTTAAACACACCATATGAAACTCCTTAAGATGCTTATGAGGATCTTCACCCACTAGACCATGAAACCTTGGAAGCAAATATATCAAACTAGACTTGAGCTTAAAGTTAGTATCTAACTTAGGATATTGGATGCCTAATGGTTGGTATGTAACATCAGGTGCGACCAATTCCTTCAAAATTCTATTATTATTTGCTATGGTTTTAGAAGTATCTAAAGATGCAGAATGGGGAGTGGGAAGGCTAAAACTACTTATATGTTTATTCCTATGAAAGGAATGAAAAGTCCTATCAATTTTAGAATCAAAATTAAACAATTTAGCAATAGTTCTTCTTGTTACACACTGTTAGTACACAGCACTACAATAAACTACATTAAACAAAAGCATAAGAACATTAAAATACTAAAACACAAATGCACTATAAAAATACCCTAAATATATCTAATTAACCTATCTAGACATTTTTAAAAATTATAGGATCACCATAAAAAGTTTGTTGTAACCATGCAAACCTAAAAAGGCAATAAAATTTTTTAAAAAATTAAAAAAAGTGGTCAAAATAATGGAATTTAGCTAAAAAAATAAGGCATCTTATAAGCAAAGCTTGTGACTTTTGATGAAAAAAAATCAAAACTATCTTCTATAGAAATTTTAGCTTAATCGAAACTAGTGAAACCTAATACGATTTTTAGAGGGTAAGGTGCAAATTTATGTAAAACCTATTTTCTTGGGCTAGAAACTTCTATTTTAATGTTGGATGAAGAAAAATATGATAGAAAATAATGAATTAAGGTGGAAAATGAGTAGAAAATAAAGAATACAAAAAAATATTGGTATATGTAGAAAACTATAGTTACCGTAAAATACAAGACAATAACAGGTGCAACTACTAATTGGAATGCTTAAATAATTATGTAATATATTGCTAGAAATATTTAGGAAAAGATAAATTCATAAGGATTGCTAGTGACGATGCCAAAATTTTTCATTGCAATGTTGCTATGCTCTAAAATTAGATTAAAAACTAATTTGTTACAAAATAATACAATAAAGTGGCATAACCAAGTCATATTCCTAGTGATCCCTTGATATTATCTTTTATTATGAATTACTAATAGTGTGCAAAAATAAAATACATAACAAAATGCAAAAACAAATATAAAAATAGAATGTAACAAATGCAAACAAAATGAATGTAATATGTTGTATGAATGTTAAATGTTGTATGTTTTAAGTACAATTATGTAGTAATAGAATGCAAAACACAAAATGAAGGGTTTATGGATTTAAATTGAATTGAATGTAATAAACAAATTTAAAAAAAAGCAAACAAAAAGAAGGAAAATTAATGTATTAAAATAGCCAATTCAAGGAATTGAAAGCTTTAGTTTGGATCAATGATTGATCAATTAGGATTTGAATTTCCTAATTAATTTTTCAATTTTGAATTACTCAAAATCCTTGAAATAATTTATAAATCTTATGCTAGATGATCATCTAGGATTTGATCAATTATAATTGCCAAATTAAGCAATTATTATTATTCCTATGCTAAATCTAAATTTATTTAATAATAGAATTTAATTAAATTAGAAATATCCAATTTAATCCCTTAACCCTCTACCCTTATGTGTAAAATAGTGATTTATCAACCATAATTTGATATCAAAATAGCAAAGGATTAGAAATCACAAGGATGAACATCAATTATATCAAATCAACACCTAAGTAATTTTAAGAAATTAACACAAGTAAATAGGGAAAAAAGAAAATTAATTAAAGAAGTTTAACATTACAATTCATGATCTTATAATATCAAAGAAGAGACCTCAAACCCCTTGAATCAACTCTGAATTTAAGCTTTCATTGATGAAGAACAAAAAAGAAACAAGAAGAAAGAAAGTAAAATTGTTTACTAAATCTATAGAAGTATCAAAGTCTAATGAGTTTTCCCTAATTATGTGACTTAATTAGCCTAAAACCCTATCGAAATTGAATGATATGTCTCTTAGGATTATAATAATATAACCTTCTAAATTTTTAAAAGCCCAGACCTAGTCTTAATAAGACAATTAACTTTAATAGTTTCATCAATGAATTCTTGCAAATCTAAGTTCTAACTAGTTTAAAACCATTAAAACAAGGTAATTTGGATAGTCCTTAAACATTAAAGTTTGTAGGTCTATATCTTATGAACATTTAGGTGCTAGTTCCTTATTAATTTAACCTCTTTAGCTCCAAATATAATCTAAAAGTCGAGGTAAGCTTAGTTAGGACAAAGACACGACTTCAACTTCTTAGTCATATATAACCTCCAAAACATTTGAACTAAGCTTAGGCCAAAACATAAAAGTTATATATCTCTCTTTGAGCTTTCTAATGAGATAAGGATTACCTCAATCAAATATTCAAGGCTCAAGATACAGTTAAAAAATAAAAATAGTGTTAGAATCTAGCATTAATCAAATAAATTTAAAATATTGTAAAATCTATTAGTGTGTGTGTCCTAGAAACTAATCATAAGATGATTGTAATAATACATAATATATCATGTTTTATTTTAGGCAATGTAATTATTATATTTGATTCCATTTTAATATTTACGCGACCTATAACTTAATATAATAATTATCCTTGGAATGATTTTATTATTTGTAGAATGTCCCTAATTAAGTATTATTGTGAAATGGATAACATTAGTACATTGAGACTAGTATGTATCACGACTGATAATTGTGAATTATGGATATGTGATATCAAGTCAATGCATAGGTACATTATTAATGAACAAATGTACTAGACTAACCCACTGTAAGAATACTACATAGATTGTTGTGTGTCATTAGTTATTTCATATCACTATAGTGCACGTATTCATTTGATCTAAAGTCACTACAGTTCTCTATATAAGGAGTCATACACTTTAAGGTCATCCTTTTAGGTTTCACATATACTTAAGTATAATGGATTTTTAAAAAAAATGTGAAACCTTCCCAGAATCAATACGTAGAGACATAAATCATTAATTATGTATACACGAATCACCTCTTGGAGTAAAGATCATGAATCACAAGCACAGTTAAGCGATGGTGCCTCTATAATATCCATATAAAATGAATAATGATTTCTCTACCTTTGCAAATATGCTAGAAAGCATTTCTCCCACATGAGATTAGGATTTTAGTGCAATTTTTCTAGTGGCAATTTCTATTCCATTAGTAGAGTGATGCCTTCATGCTTTTTTAATAGAACTAAAGCACGCCACTTTTCTAGTCTCATTAGGAAACCACTTATGTTCTCTTAATTTTATTTAACCACTAATACCTTATCCCTATCATGTAAGAGTGAGGAGAGATAGAGCTTATACATTAGTTATTTAATATTACTTTCATATTAATAACTAAATATTATTAGATAATAACATTATCGTATAATATAATTATCTAATATCAAATAGCATAATTATCTAATATTGCTTTAATATCAAATAATACCACATAATATACCATATATTACATGAATAATATATATATTATTACTTTGATAATATATATATGCTAAATAACAAGCCCAATTAAGAATATTTTAGTATAACTAAAATTCAATTAATTACTGTCTCATTTTTACTTCTTTTTTGTAACTTTATAGGTTCTTATTGTGTTAGTAATGACCCATTAGTGGACCATGGAAAGTAAGTAGTATCTAATAATACATTGCTGCTACCTAAGTAGTAAGAAAGTCTGTGATTCAATATCCACCTTATGTATGATCAACACAATCCCTTTAATAATGATATCCAAATCGAACTAAAGATATGAAATGTTTCATCCTTGTTAATGTTCAATCCATATTTTTTGAAACTAAGTAAATTAACTTAAATAAATGATCAACATCATATATTAATTTATTTAAGTATGGTCATGCATTTCTTAATCTCACTCAATCAAAGGGCTCCAAGGATATCACTCTTTTTATATAAGAGGAACAAAATCTCATCTACATCACTCACATACCTAATCAATGCTCTATGTTGTTAGGATCAGGAGCCATACAAGCGCAGCGGAATAAACTGATCCCATCCACCGGATCCCTACAAAAAATGTTAAATCAGAATAAAGATTTGTTAAATACCTTTGTGATGACTCTAGAACTAGATCGTTGATCACCTTTTCAGCTTCCTTTTGGCTGAAGACTCTGAGGTATCTACACGAACCTGCGAATCATTGATGAACGTCCACACAAACACTAGTTGGAATTGTTCTCCTTTGCCTCGTAGTACTAGCTACGCCTCGTCAAAGGTTTTGGTCAAGGAGAGGTGCTAGAGTTTTTCTATGCTTGGGATGCGTGAATAATAATGAATTAATTATTATTACCCAACAAGCCTATTTAAATAGGTGCATAGAAAATCCTAACCTTTTTTGGCTTTATTCCATGTACAATTATAAGCTTACTATTGGGCCTTATAATTATAACATGAATTCCCAAATATTAGACCTAAATAATTTGGTCCATTAATTTCAAATTCACTAGGCTCTAAGTGTACGATCCTACAAGCTCTTATTATATTGGCAATGATTATTAATCATATTAATGATCATAAATAATGATCAGTGCCTAGCAATACATCGTTGTTACATATTAATGATCATAAATAATGATCGGTGCCTAGCAACACATCATTGTTACCCAAGTAATGAGAAAATCGGTGATTTGACTAAACCTTTACACATGATCATCACCTATGTCCTTTTGTCCTATACATCTAGATTGAACACAAGACATGGACCATGTCATTCCCGTATAGCCTAATCTTGAGATTTCTTAATTCCTAAGTAAGCTGACTAAAACAAATATAATCGACATCCCATGTCAATTCATCTGAGTATGACCATGCATTTTTTCAGCTTTACTTAATCAAAGGGCCCATAAATGTTACTCTTGTTATATAGGAGAGATAAATCCCATCTTAATCACACAAAACCCTCCTCATGGTATGTGACATATTCAATATCTACCCTTGCATTCACTCAACCATGAGTGACATAGAATAGTATTAAAATATAAAACTCATATGTAGGGAACTTTGGTGATCTCAGGTCAAAGGACCATATTAATAATGATCACTAAGAACCACTCATGACACTCATATAACGATCCATATAGTGTTCTTAGGATAGGTCAATCTAGTATACAAGTTCTCTAACTTGTACTCATGTGTAAACTTAATATCCCATATAAGTCATCACACATGCTAGTCTTAACATATTAAAGCAACCTAATCCACAATGATATATGATTAGGGACATTTAAGAATACAATTATTCTAAGATTATTATCATAATTAAATATATTATGTAGAAAATATATATAAATATAATAATTAGAATTACCATTAAAATAACATGATTCAAAATTATAATCACCAATATGATTAGTTTTAGGGCATATACACTAACATATGTGTCATCCTAATAAAAAATGATACATATAAAAAAAGTAAGAATGAGACAGTAATTAATTAGGTTTTAGTTAGATTAAAATCTTATTAATTTGGCTTGTTATTTAGTGCATATATATATTATCAAAGTAATAATATATATTATTCACACAATATATGGTATATTATATGATATTATCTAATATTAAAGTAATATTAGATAATCATATTATAGGGTAATGTTATTATCTAATAATATTTAGTTATTAATATTAAGATAATATTAGATAACTAACAGATAAGCCATATCTGTCGTCACTCTCACATGATAGGAATAAGGTATTAGTGGTTGAATGAAATTATGTGTAAGCAATTTCCTTATGAGATTAGGAAAGTAATGTACTTTAGTTCTATAAAAAAGGGCATAAAGGCATCACTTTGCTGATGGAATAGAAATTGCCACCAAAAACATTGCACCAAGACCGTAGCCTCGTGTGAGATAAGTGCTTCCTAGTAAATTCACAAAGATAAAGAAGTTGTCATTCACTTTATGTAGATACCTTAGAGGTACTATTACTTGATTGTGCTTATGATTTTTTATCTACATCCAAGAGATAATTCTTGTATACATAATTAATGACTTATATCCTTGTGTATTGATTCTAGAAAGGTTTCATTTTTGTTTTTTGAAAATTTACTATGCTTAAGTATATGTGAAACCCTACAAAATTAACCTAAAATTATAAAACAAAGCTAATTCTATAAAATTAAGCATGTGTAACACACTAAGAGATATAAAATAGGAAAAAATAAAATAATAATTTTTTTCTTATCAATGTTCTATAGCTCTAATTTCAATTTCTAAGACTCTGTTATAAATGTTAAAATAGGTCTTATGTCAACTCCCCCAATTGATTCTTCCTAACTCAAATGGTAGAAATTAGAGGGTAGTCATAACATATGTTAGTTTAACCTTATTTCTCAAGAAGCAGAGAAAGAGGAACATAAATGAGTTATCATGGTAAGATGAGTTAGACTTCTACCTAAACATTAAGGGCTTTAGTTCTTTCTTGAGCTATACCTTTTTGGTGTTATAAAATAAATTTGTATCCATATGAAAAGTTTATATTCCAAAAAAATGTCTTGATCCATAAGTTACCTTGTGCATCAAAAAGACCAAGAATTTCATAATTGAAGCAGAGGCTAAAAAGGTTAAATACCAATTGTGATAAAAGCAATCTAATAAAAGGATCTTAGAGTTCTTTTGATGTATCCATTGTACTGGGACTTTTAAAATGTTAATAAAATGATTGTGTTATTTATATTATGTATATACATTTTTATGTTTAAGAAAGGGTTCCAATGACTTTTCTTTTTGGCTATGTTTATATTTTTTTTGTTATATTGCTTTTCTGCCTTACATTAAAGTTTATTAGCATTATAGCCATTGAACCTATGATTGATTAAAGTACTCTTTTGAAAAAGTTGCATATTTTTTCTCATTACATTAATGAATGTATGTGTGGTTGCACCATTATGTTGTTTATTCAATTTGTTAATTTTAGCTTATAAATTTCATTTTTTTCTCTCAAATTCTTTTAGGCTTACTTTATTAGACCAATCTTTCTTCCTTTTCCTTACAACCATTAATTGTTATTATTAAGCTTTTTCGTCAATTCTTTAGAAATGGGCATAATCTAAAGCTTATACAAAAGTCCATTTTATCAAACTAACTGATAACCTATTAGATCAAATCATAATGGACCCTATAACTAGAATAGGTTAACACATATCAGGGTCTAACTTCTCATGCCAAGGTGTATATCCCTTTTATCAGTATCATAATAAAAGAGCTATCATCCTTATGTATGACTTGGAGGAGGCTTAACTAATTCTACCTACCATTTATCATGCTTGGGATTGTCCTATATGAAAAAAGTTAAAAAATCTTTTAATGTTTCCAAATTATGATTGAAAGCTTGAGATTTTGTCCCCTAAAGATATAAAGCATGTTGTTGCTCGACATAGATGGTGGTCATCAATACGAATCCACGAGCTATTCCTTTGACACTAACTCATTGACAATAAAATGTAGAGCAAGCAAGCCTAACCTTTATAATATAACACTTGTAAACACCCATATGGATCTAAGCATTCAAGTTACCTTTTTTTAGGCATTTGAGAGAGAATTTATAGGTTAGATCCTTGGACATATGAACCTTACTCCAATTTAACCTTAACTTTTCCTTAGAAGTAAGAGCAATGGTATGTTAAATAAGGAACTTAGGATTTGGAATACCCAAGAAGTATCATATTCAAATCTCATTAATCTAGCTATTGACTTCATATGGAAACAAGATTTGGAGGCTTTACTTCTTTTAGAGATGCGTGAGTTAGGTAATAGGGCTTACAAAATTGTAAGAGCACTACCTTTATTTGAGACAAAAGTTATTGATGCCTTTGGCTTCATCAAAGGAATATGGATGCTATATGACCATAAAGAAGTTAACATGTATTTTTATAATATTCTAGGTATTGGTGAAGTGTTTCTTGTACAAGTAATAGCTGTATAGGATGCAAAGGATTGAACTTATGGCAAGTCTTTCATTCATTTCCTTATTTATATCTATCGTATAACAATGTTCTATCCCTTAACATCTACAATAATTATTATGATAATGAAATTCCTTTTTTATGAAATTTAGCTCTTCTTTATAATTTGCATTCTAAATTTTTTAACAAGCAATTATGATGTTTTAATGATCCTAATAGTCTTGAATCATCATAACGGTTGATAAGGGTTATTTTGTAGCCTATATATACCTCAATTTTGTTCATAAATAAGAAACTAATTTCTTAAACATATATCTTTTATTAGTGGAAACTTTCTTTTACTAGCCTAGAATCATAATGAATTACTTAACCATTGATTCGACTACTTCCAACTAATTCTAGCTTTGAATTCTCTATAGGATATTCAATCATGTAGGGCTTTTATAATGGTCTTTCTTTTGTAAGAGTGCTTAGAGGAGTTCTTGTAATTGTTATTAAGCCAAGGACTAGGTGTTTATTGACCAGATTCATGGAATAATCTCTATCTCTACTAGCTTTTTCATCAATATAATAAGATAGAATCCATAACACACCTACTTTCTTTATTTATCTATCATTGACTTCTAAATTGGTTTACTTTAGAGTGTCTTATGCATATTCCTTAGAAGGGAGATTACATGGACCTTTCTTTAGATTAGGACTAATGTAAAATCTTAGTGCATAGAGTATGGTGGAGAAACATGCAAATGATTCAATTAATGTTGGATGGAAGAGTACAAATGGCTCATTATAATGAAGGAATACCTATACTTTACAACTTTTATACCTAACTGACAAATAGCTCACTATAACAAGGGAAAACCTATACTTCACAACTTTTAGTACCTAACCATCTCTTTATGAACATGTATTTTTTCATAGATCTGAATTAAGAGAACAAGTGAAACTAGGTAAGTATATATATTTTTTCTAAGCTATTACTATCAAGGCTTTGATGTCCTTATTGTTAAGCAACCTCTAATTCAAATTGGGATTTGCAATGCTTATAGCATATTACATCTAGATTTTCATACCCTTATTAATGAGATCCTGGCATGGTAGGAATTCCATATTTAATCATTACTAAGACTTGTTGGCATATGTTTAGTAGTTAATCATAGGATGATTGTAGTATATTTTCTTTATATATAAAAGTATTCAAATAATTATTAGTTTTATTGTTATATATGCGTAATACAAATAAATATAATAATTACCCTTGAAATAATTTATATTATTCCTAAAATATCCCTAGTTGAGTATTATTAAACTAAGATAACAATAATACATCAAGATTAATATGTATATTGGCTGATGATGGTCATAGATAAAAGATATCAAGTCAATTCATAGATACATATTAGAGAATAAATGTATTGGACTAACCAGCTATAAGAATGTTATAAGCATCACTATGTGATTGTCATTAGCTTCTCATGATGACAATAATGTAGATAGTCTTTTAACATGAAATCAATATGGCTCCTTATATAAAGAATTGTGTACTTTAATATCATATAATGTTACCTATAATAAAGTCAACCTAAAAGATGATGATTAGGGATACCATAAATCATATGAAAGGATATGAGTAATCTAGATGATATTTATCCTTTAAAAATGATATTGTGGGCCTATTGATTGAGTGAACTATGAAATTCATGGTTATGCTCAAATGAATTGATATGTGATATTGATTCATCTACTTTTAGTTAATTTACTTAGGAATTAAGAAACACATAAATTGAATTATGAAAAAAGTGACACATTCTATGCCTTAAGTTTAATCTAAATGTTTAGGATAAAAAGGAATAAACTGCATAGAATATTAATCACAGAAAGGTTATGTCAAGTCATCAACATTCTCACTACTTAGGTGGTAATGATATATTACTAGATATCAGTCATTATTTATGATACTAAAATAAGATAAGGATCACTACTAACATAATGAGAATATATAAGGTTACACACAAAAGAATGTGTCAAATATTAAAGTCATAATATAATTAAAAAATCTTAGTCAAATTAAGGCTCCTAATTAAGGTAAACCTAATACAATAGGACTTTACTAAGTAATAACATAATATGGTTAGGCTATACTTAAGGAACATGTTGGTTACTAACTAAGGTTGTATTTAGGTTTAGTTAATAATCAAAGTCCAGTGATTATCTTTCTTAAAGTAGTTTTAGTTAGAGATAAAAAAAAGGAATTTTATCTATAAGATTAAACAAATTAACTAAATAATAATATTTGATAGATATTAGTCAAACATTCAAAAATGGAAACATTTGGCTGAGATATGCATCACGTGAATTGATAAATATTTGGCCAAAATTAGAATAACCTATGGTTTTCACTTGATAAATGCACAATTGTACTTAAATTTTATGTGTTTCATCACTGATTTACTTAGTATCTTGTGCAAAAATTGATTGAAAAGGATACTTAGATGCTCGATATTTTGCTTTCAGGTTTTGGAGTGACACATTTGAGCATTAGAAAAGGATCCAGAGTCAAAATCGTGCGAATTGTGGAGAATTGAAGCAAAGTTGCTCACCTGGCAAAGAACACGGGGCATGGGAACCCCGTGTGGAGGGCCGTGTATCTTTCTAGATTGCTTCGAAGCTTCACTGAGCTGCTCAAAGAAGAACACGGGGGTAAACATGGGCCGTGTCATACCCTGTGTACCATACTGCCCTTCACTTCGAAGATAAACACGGGGAGTGTCACACCCCGTGTATCATGCTGCTCAACCTTCGCAGAAGAACATGGGGTACAACATGGGCCGTGTCATACCCTGTGTATCATGTTGACCAGCCTTCGTTGAGAAACATGAGGTAGAACACGGGCCATGTCACACCCTGTGTACATTACCCATATAAGTTTTGTGCGAAAAATCAGAAGGAGAGGAGGAGAAACCGAAAAATTAAAAAAGGAGCTGCTGGGAGAAACCCTAGGAGAGACCTATACTCACCAAGGGCAACTTCTAACATGGATTCAAGCAAAGGATTGAAGATTCAAGCAAGGAATTTGTAGAGCTTCATGATTTGTTTGAATTCCCTCTCTGTTTTCTGGTTTTCTTCTAGTTTTGTAATGTCTTCACACTAAACCCTTGTGCTCAGCTGGGGTGAACTTGTTCATGGATTTATGGAATTAATTTTTATATAATCTAACTTGATTTACTGTTGATTTATAATTTGATTATGTTGTTTTGTACTTGAACAAACCAATACTTCCGGAATATTGGATTTGTGTGATAGATTAGTTAATTCTAGGTTGGAATGACCAATTAATTAATCAGACCTTGCATGATCATTGGGAATATCAATTAGACTTAGGAATTAAGTTAATTGGATTCTTTCGCATAGGATGAAATGTCTAAGAATGGATTCTAAAGCAATGTTAGATGAGTGATTACTAGAGAAATTCTGGGCACTTAATCTTTTGGTTAGTAGCTAGTAGCCTTGCAATGAGGTATAGCTTATTTTTGATAATCCAACAATCTAAATTAACAGTAGACCAAGTTAGAGGATTATTTTCATTCCATAATGAGATGTATAGGAGAACCTTAAGTTGAGTACGCTTTCATCTCATTTGAATTAAATCTTTTGATAGCTAAGATCTATTTTACATTTTACCCTTAATTCCCAATATCAATTGATATACCTAGATAATTTGCCTCGAAATTCAGTTAGTATTCAACATTCAATCCTTGTGGAGACGATATCTTTTATACTATAACTCGACTTAACTTGTGCACTTGCGGGATCACGTCATCACTCATGAGATAGAAAGCATTATGAGTTAATTGATTGAGTGATCTAAAAATCATAAAATTCCCACAGCTGACATTGCGCCAAGAGACATATATAAATTTTTATTAATTCAATCAATGTATTCAACTTTTCATGTGGATACCATAAAGATGTTGTTCCTTTCAACAATATTTGTGAATTAGATAGCTTAGTTCGAGTGTTTGTGATCTAGTGATAAAATTTTTCTAATGCTCATGATCAAATAGTTTGGGGTTTATGTTCATTGAATTAAAAGGTGATTTATGCCATTGTTCATGGGATATATACTGTAAGATTAATTTGGATTGAATTCTTTAGTAGGAAATCAGTTTCACACAACTAATATATAAACACTAACACTAATTTATGCTTTTTTCACTTGGATCTCTAGTGTGTTTTGGACTAAATTTCTAAAATTTTCCATTATGCTATTTAATTGAAACCCGACAAGACATGCTTAGGTGGACCAAGACATTAAGGTATTATGGAAGAACTTCTTTTCACTAGCTTAAAAATAGTAGAGATAATGGGTTTCTCTAGTAGGGGCTAAGTTCTTTAAGACATGAATTTTGTACATGTGGTAAGAAAGCATGGTGGACCAAGTCACTTCATATAGTCTTTTTTGTCACCTTATGATGATAAAGGATATGCTACATTTTATTTTATTTTTTCTTCTAAACCCTAACATAGTAAATAATGTTTTTACCTTTTCATCTTCTTGCTTTAATGTCTTAATAATTGTGCCTATTCTTTATCACTCGAACCATACTAATGGCTTTATAATAGGGAGAGATTAATTCTGCTAATTTTCCATACATCGAGACCATTAATTGAAGCACTTGTGGAGTGTTATAAAAAATTAATTTGTGGACTTGGCTTTCCTCACTATGAATTAAACAAATTACCTTTTCTTAATCATAAGTTTTTTAAAAACAAGTTACTTATTTTTCTTTTTTTCTTTTTTTTTATTATCACAAGTCATCCAACTTCTAGTTCTTACTCTGTACATGATCTTGTTACCGTTAATATGGGAGAGAATGAAATGGTGTAAGGAGTGTACAATAACATAGACATTTTACTTCTACCTAATACTTTTCTCATTAGAATCTACAAAAACTCTTACTAATATCAAGGCTTACCAAGGTGTTTCCCAAAAGAAATGAGGTGGAACATTCATCCTTACACTCATTTTATTGATAATGGTGATATTATCCCTATATGTATACACTTCAAAGCAATAAATGCATAAATTATGTTTTGTTAATAATAAAAGAGAGTTATCCAAATGTGAAACTAAATTAAAATTATGAAATATATGATAAAAAAAAGATAATAAATAATTATGAAAATATACAATTTTATTTATTCAAATACACATCATTACATTAATAAATATAATAAATAATTTAATTTTCAATACATATTATATATCATTACACCAAATACATTAACAAATATAATATTATTCTATCATTACTACTAGTTCTCCTCGGTGATTAGATTCTTATCATTTCTATATTGCTAGATGGCTTCTGAATTAGAAGGTATAAGTGACTTTCCTACCTTAATCCCTTATATAAGAGTCTCTTCCATCGGTATAATTAAGCATACAAGAACCTACTTTTTCAAATTTTCTTCCCATTGTAATAGTAAGAAAAATGGATAAGCTAGCTTGAATTTTATGTGCTTAATCACATAGCAAAGGAAGACTCCTATCTTAGAAAGTTAGTGGTGTATGGAGGATCCATTACAAAATCTAGGTAATACATTTGCTTACATTTTCAACTTAAGGGTGTGAATTGAATGCAAGGATAGCTCCATTTCTTTCTTATTTAGCATATTTAGAAATGTTGTGATTCTTGTTAAAGGTCACCTCCTCTGATATCTTAAGCTTCATAGTGCAATAATTGCTTTTTTACTATCCTTTAACAAAATTGGAAAAATTTGAAATACAAGGATTCTTGCTGTATTGTAAAATTTAAGATATCGAATAAGGCAAGTCCTTCAATAATTTGTAATATTTCTAAATATGTTAGATGAGATGGAAGAAGAGCTATCATTAAATTTGACTTAAACCTTGAGTTAAATAATAAAGGAAAAAGTATCATAGAAATATTTAAAATGAAGATTGTGGGCGAAATTTATAGTTATTAACCTGATCTTTAGATGTCAATTTTTTCATCATAATTGACATTTAACATTGACATCTAAAGCTTTGATGGTTTCAGTCTAGCACTTGGAATTTCCTTATACATTGGTTATTTGTTGAATTAATGTTGAAAGTGTGCATGGTTTTCCATTCCTTGCGAATGTTGTAGTGTGATTTAATGTACTAACTGTTGAATAACTTTACACATTAGCTATCAATTTAAATTGAAATAGTAATTTTTTGTGATTTCCATTAACCTTGTAAATAAAATAATTAGTTGGTTGTTGATATATCTTTAAACATCGATTTTATATACAATTTATGTTATAAATTTATCCTAAGTTTCTAAGATGAGGTGATGATTCTTCATCTCCCATTATACACCAATTATATACTAACCAATGTAGAAAGATGCAATATTACAATGTTAATTGTCGATTAGAACTAATGAATGAAATTACTTGTATTTTAAAAAATGTCACCGTATTATTATATATCTTGATTTGTCATTTAACCAAAATCAATAATCCTATGTTGTATGGTAAATCTATAGCAATAAAAGGGATTAAAATGTTAAAACTATAGGAAATAAAAATATAATGGAAATAAAATTGACTTCTATATCACATTATTTAAGTTTTGAGTATAAAACACCAATAAATTGTATAATATAAAAGTATTAGGAAAGGTGGATCACATTAAATAGCTCCACAAAAAAGTATCAATAACACAAAATATTGAGATAAGTAAATTGCAAAATTATAGGTATTAAAACTTGAAAATCAAATCATTTTAGTGATAATTTCAAAAGCAAATCATTTAGTTACTATTGTTATACTTTAAATACTGAAGTCAATATACACAAAAAAAAGCATGCAAAACAAAAACTTTTAGTAAAAACATCTTTATATAAAAAAAAGGCTTTAAATTTTAGAGTTATTTGAAGGGAAATGGGTATGCAAACATATACGTTAAAAGAATGGTTATTAGATTATAAAACAATAATTTTTACATTTAATTATGGTATAATATTCAAAATGAATGTTCTCTTACGAAATTTATAAAATAAGTGTAATAGTAGCTTTTTTGTAAAATTGAGGATAGATGTGTATATTTTGGAGTTATTAAGAAGATTTATGTAGCTTCGACTAAATCCAAAGGAAGTCGTGAATTTTGTTCTTATAGTTAACTTTTTTTTATAAATAATGGGTTTTTGACAATTTAGATAATCCTTTCATTCCCTTGTTGAAAGTTCGGATATTCGTACCTAAATAGGTCTACAAATAATCTCCTGACATTTGAATATTGAAAGACAATTTAACAACAAGAATAATTATTATAATTTAATTTTAATTTATTATCTATGTTCATTAATTTTATATTATTATTCATTTAAATATTGACATGTCAATAAAAAATTATTATAAATGTTTTACTACTATTAAAATTTTATAATTATTATTACTTTTTAATAATATATTTTTATTTATTAATAATACAAAATATTTTATATTAATAATGAATCGAATTAAATTATAATTATCAACAAACTCTTATACTTAGTTGAATGAAATTAGTATATTTATATTTCTGACCTTTTTAAAAACAATTGGACTTTTTATGAATATGGCTTATGAAATCCAAGTATTAATAGAGAAGAAAGATGGTTGGGTAATGACCACTAATGGCTTCTCTATTTTTAACTCAAAAATGACATTGAACATCTCTCTCTCTCTCTCTCTCTCACACACACACACACACACACACAAAGTCTTAGATAAGTACAGACACACACAGAATCTCATATAGGTGAAGTTTTTCTGGTTCTAATAACTCATAACTCATTAACAAGACTATTCATCATACAATACCAACACACACACACACACACACAAAGTCTCAAATAGGTGAAGTTTTTTTGGTTCTAATAACTCATAACTCATTAATAAGACTATTCATACATACAATAGCATGGTACAATTGGCCTAATAAATATATGAGAAATCTAAATATTGTTATTTGCCAGTTATTTCACACACACACATAGAGTCTTAGAAAGGTGAAGTTTTTCTGGTTCTAATGACTCTAACTCATTAATAAAACTATTCATACATACAATACCAACACACACACACACACACACAGAGTCTCAGATAGGTACATTCACACACAAAGTCTCAGATAGGTGAAATTTTTCTGGTTCTAATAACTTAAAACTCATTAATAAGACTATTCATCATACAATACCAACACACACACATACACACAGAGTCTCAAATAGGTGAAGTTTTTTGGGTTCTAATAACTCATAACTCATTAATAAGACTATTAATACATACAATAGCATGGTACAATTAGCCTAATAAATATATGAGAAATCTAAATATTGTTATTTGCCAGTTATTTCACACACACACACATAGAGTCTCAAATAGGTGAAGTTTTTCTGGTTCTAATAACTCATAACTCATTAATAAAACTATTCATAAATACAATACCAACACACACACACACACACACACACACACAGAGTCTCAGATTGGTACACACACACACAAAGTCTCAGATAAGTGAAATTTTTCTGGTTCTAATAACTCAAAACTCATTAATAAGACTATTCATCATACAATACCAACACACACACACACACACACACACACACACACACACACACACAGAGTCTTAGATAGGTATGCACACACAGAGTCTCAGATAGGTAAGGTTTTTTTAGTTCTAATAACTCATAACTCATTGATAAGACTATTCATACATACAATAGCATGGTACAATTGGCCTAATAAATATATGAGAAATCTAAATATTGTTATTTGCCAGTTATTTCACACACACACACACACACACAGTCTCAGATAGGTGAAGTTTTTCTGGTTCTAATAACTCATAACTCATTAATAAGACTATTCATACATACAATAGCATGGTACAATTGGCCTAATAAATATATGAGAAATCTAAATATTGTTATTTGCCAGTTATTTCACACACACACACACACACACACACACACACACATAGAGTCTCAGATAGGTGAAGTTTTTCTGATTCTAATAACTCATAACTCATTAATAAAACTATTCATACATACAATACCAACACACACACACACACAGAGTATCAGATAGGTACACACACACACACAAAGTCTCAGATAGGTGAAATTTTTCTGGTTCTAATAACTCAAAACTCATTAATAAGACTATTCATCATACAATACCAACACACACACACACACACAGAATCTCAAATAGGTATGCACACACAGAGTCTCAGATAGGTAAGGTTTTTTTAGTTCTAATAACTCATAACTCATTGATAAGACTATTCATACATACAATAGCATGGTACAATTAGCCTAATAAATATATGAGAAATCTAAATATTATTATTTGCCAGTTATTTCACACACACACACACAGAGTCTCAGATAGATGAAGTTTTTCTGGTTCTAATGACTCATAACTCATTAATAAGACTATTCATACATACAATATTAACACACACACACACACACAGAGTCTCAGATAGGTGAAGTTTTTCTAGTTCTAATAACTCATAACTCATTAGTAAGA
This sequence comes from Sindora glabra, assembly GCA_020226215.1. Taxonomy (NCBI): domain Eukaryota; kingdom Viridiplantae; phylum Streptophyta; class Magnoliopsida; order Fabales; family Fabaceae; genus Sindora; species Sindora glabra. The sequence goes on along the minus strand of CM035234.1, from coordinate 36,101,218 downwards.
CTATTCATCATACAATACCAACACACACACATAGAGTCTCAGATAGGTGAAGTTTTTTTGGTTCTAATAACTCATAACTCATTAATAAGACTATTCATATATACAATAGCATGGTACAATTGGCCTAATAAATTTATGAGAAATTTAAATATTGTTATTTGCCAATTATTTCACACACACAGAAAGTCTCAGATAGGTGAAGTTTTTCTAGTTCTAATAACTCATAACTCATTAATAAGACTATTCATACATACAATACCAACACACACACACACACACACATACATACAGAGTCTCAGATAGGTGAAGTTTTTTTAGTTCTAATAACTCATAACTCATTAATAAGACTATTCATACATACAATAGCATGGTACAATTGGCCTAATAAATATATGAGAAATCTAAATATTGTTATTTGCCAGTTATTTCATTTTTTTTGGGTAATTATTTCAATTCTTTAAATAATAAATCTTTAGAGACCTATACTAAAAGTTTGGATATTAATACCTTAGCTTTATAGTATTATAAGTATCATTAAACTTTTGTGTTGTCAAAGTGTGTTAAAAACTATGATAGAGTGACTAAAAATTTACTAAATTAATAAAAAGATGATGACAATGCATTTATGTTTCTAACATAAATTTTGATATAAGTTTAAACACATCTGTGTCCAAAATTCCCAAATTTATTACATTACTCTATTTAGGTAGTGATAATTTTTGTAATTTAACACATAAAAATTGTCATAATTGGGTGACAATTAATTTAATTTAATATATTATAAATAATATAATTATTCATTTATGCAACATATAAATATTGAAATAATTTTTAGTTAATTCTTGGCAATGTTTAATATATATATATATATATATATATATATATATATATATATATATATATATATTTACATAAATGATAATTTTACTAATTTTACACATGAGTTTGCAATAATTTAGCAAGAATTTACTATTTTTACATATAATATTTACTTGATTGATTACTTAAGTATTTTTTTAATAATTTTTGCAAATGTTTGATTTAATACATCAACTTAATGATAATTAGTTTAATATATCATACGCTAGCATAATTATTTATTTTCATAAAAATGGAAATTAATTTTTAATTACTCTTTTGTAACATTTAATACATTACTACATTTATTAGGGTGATAACTTTAATAATTTAATAGTGAAAATTAATATGATAAGTTCAATGGCATGAAGTCACGTTTCTAAATTTTAGATTTCACTATGTATTTTTATATTTTCATAATTATTATAACATATACATTGCTTCTGATTTTCTTTTATTTTGCTAAAATAGTTTTTTCTTTCAAAATTTTCTTCTTAATATGTTTTAAGCAAATGGGGTTAAAAAATATAAATTAAAAAAAGTGTTCAAATTTTTTAAGAACAGAATAAAAACTTAGCCTAACTTGTTTTTATTCGATCCATAGATTCGTCAAAATAAAGCTTGGGATAGAATTAAAATCGGCATAAATCTGGGTTTTGTTTAAAAGGTTTAAGAAAAAATGATTGACTTAAAAGGCTCCTCTATGTAAACAATGTGTTAGTTTTCATTGTCTTTATCAATTAAAGTATCAATACATATATTATACTTTGGGTATGGAAGAAACTTCCTAAATCTTTTACGATGGGCTTGAATGTTTTTATTTGCATATTAAGAATCAACTATTATTTTATTTTAGCAATATAATAAGAAGGATATGTTCCTCAATTCTATTAGAAAAATTGAGATTATTAAAAAATACATCAAAGTTGAAGAAATAAAATGAGAGTTGGCGGAAACAGCTTTTTGTTAGTGGGTATTATGGGATAAAAAAGGTTTATTCCATTCACGATGAAATCGTAATTCAATTGATAAAGTGATTAAATAGTCATCAAAACCATCTCTTCATGTGAAAAATAAAAACCTTCCATTAATGAAATACATGTCTTAGAGGCTCCAAATAAAATATGAGAGCCAAGATAAATAAAATGGTTTATATGATATCTTCTTATTTATTTATTTATTTATTTATTTATTTATTAATATATAAATATTTAAAATATTTTTATTTTTTCTTGGCAAACAGATATTTGTTATACTTGAACAACGAATCAATACCATACCCGAGAAATTCAAATACCGCATGTTTTTATTGTTTTTAAATGGATATTTTTATCACCTTTTGCAATAAAATTATTATTGTTATAAAGTATTATTTTACTCCGTTCCTATAATATTTTTACATACTAATAGAATGAAATTGACAATGCCCAAAATGTTTGACCAGATTGAACCCAATCAAACAAGGACATTATGGCTCAATTCATGTGTAAACACATACCGTACCATAATAAGGGAACCTCATTTAATTCTAAAATCTAGTGAACCTAGTTAGTGGTGACTCATGGCCTAATACAACCATCAAGGATCTTGCTTTGAAGGATAGCCATTATTGCAAATATTGGCCAAAGGCCATCCATTATGTTTGAAGATCACTCTATTAAAGAAGACTCCAAATCCATAAGTCCTCTAACGCACACATAATATCCAAAATCCTATAAAAGGCTCAAGGTACACCTTCATAAGCCAAAACACAACTCCCTACACTATTTTTGCCTATACTATTATTAGTTTAGGTATTAAAGGGTGCTTGGTAAATCACCTTCCACTATGCACAAGTGACTCATTGTTCCCTGTGTAGGCAAAATTTAAATTGATCGAGTCGTACCAAATGATTTAACCAATATTGGAATTGTCATTTGGCATTATTTGAAGCTTTCTTGGCCACCATGTCTTATATTGTTCACTCTACCTCTTCTCAATCTCATACTTAGGAAGGATTCATTTAATCACATAATTGACAACCTATTTCCCCACCTTGCCATAGAAGGCTAGTTATTGATGATTGTGTTGCCTTTTTGGTCAAAAGAGATTGATAACAAACTATGGAGATAGAAAGAGATGTCTTAGTTAGACAAGTTTGCCACCTCAAAGCAAAAATCAAGGCCCTCTAATAGCCTTATTGGTAACCTTAAATGTCTCTACTTTTAGCAACTAATTTCCAACCCACACCATTAACCACTTTAGACCTCACATTATCACTTCCCTATCTAACCCCCCTTACAAAATCCATTCATAATTACACAACCAATAACAACCAACTAGTAGCTTCTTTACCATAATGGTTAATAAAGTTATTTATATCTTTAACCTTAAATGTTGATGTCATTCAACCATCAAGACTAATAGGACCTCTATTACTACTAATATCTCCACCACTATCACCACTGACATTTCCCCTACCATTAATAATATTTTCCCTATCACTACATTTCAATAGTCAATATTTTAATAAAATTCCATAAGAGCAATAACCCTGACATGAAGAATACAAAACACTATTCCTATCCATTAACTATAATAATTCCTAAAATTGACCTTTTGAAAACATCACTTTCCCAGATGGTGAAGATCATCACTTCATTATAAAAGTTATGACTACTCTACTTCCCAACCATTCCAAATTCCCTGCATACTTGGAAGCATAAAATGATAACTCTAATTCTATCAAAAATCTAGAAGCCTTCAAATAATCTATGCTCTTTTCAAAATAATTATATGTTGTGCATTCTTAACAACTCTAAGAAAAGATGGCTTTTGATTGTTCGCTTCCTTACCTAACTAATCTATCTTAAACCTCAAACAATTAGCTAAGACCATTCAAACTCACTTTAAAACTAGTAGGCCTTCTAAAAAGATATCTGTAGCACTAGTCAATTTCTAACAAGGTTAATGAAAAATGCTCTGAGAATAATTTGCTTAGTTTAATGCTCTAACTCTTAAAATAAATAATCTTAACAAAGGAGCAACAATTCACCAATTAATGGTTAGACTTTAATTAGGGCATCTTGCTCTATTCTTAGCAAAACAACTAACATACACTTTGAAAGAATTATTAACTTGAGCTAAGAAATTCATAAATGTTAAGCAACAAGATATGAATGGATAACAACATGATTAAAGGCATATAGAGTTTGGGTGGAATGCCCAATCAAACTAAGGAAAGGAATGATATAAGGACTAAGAATGATTCCAGAAAGCCATTTTAACACCTACAAGCCTTTAAATGCCCTACCAAGCAAAATTGCACTCAACATCAAAGTAATAAAATTAATGAAATTTCTAGTTCCTAAATGAGGAAGCATCTGCTAGTTAACTTAGACTATATTTTGTGAGTTCCATAGAGACTACGACTATGCTACTGATAATTGTATAACTTTAAAAGATAAGATAGAACATTTGATTCACTAAGGATACCTCTTTAAGTCTAAAAAGTACAAAATAAATGATGAATATAAAAATAATAATAATAATAAATTTAATCAATAAGTGAGAGAAGATTGAAGGGATCAGTATTGATCTTGAAAGATCTAAAAGTTCAAGTAGTTGAAATAATAGTTGGAGGAGTCGCAAGCAAATGAAGTTCAAATAGCTTAAGAAAAGGATATGCCTGACAAGTCCTTATGATTAGATAACACCAATGAAATAAGAAGCTTAGGTTTATAAGCTTTATAGAAGAGGATTTTAGTGAAATTGATTCAGATCACTATGTTCCAATGGTGATCATTATAGTAGTCCATAATTTTCTAATTAAACACATCTTAATTGACTAAGGCAATTCAATGGGTGTTCTCTATTCAAATGCAATAGAAAATATGAGCCTCACCAAGAGCATATATATGTTGTATGATAGTATGTTTATTGGTTTTAATGAAGCCATTTGGCAAATCTAATAGTTCAAAACTGGCAAAAACTCTACATTTAAAGATTTGTTAAAGGAGGAGGATGCACTTGATTTTGTATTTAGTGAATATTTATTTTGATTCTATCTAGATGGCTTTCACTTAAATTATTTAATAATTTTACTTTAGTATTATGGCTTTCAACAAGCTTTGAACTAATGTTTGTTCTTCTTTACTTGCTTTACTTTATTAAAGATATTGATATCCATTTCTTACTTTATATTGGTTTGACAAGAAACAATAACATCTTTTGTAATAAAAATGTCATATAATTTTAAAATATATTACATATTAAAAAATGATAATATTGTAAACCAAAATTTGGATAATTAAAGGTATTACTATAGTATGATACAAACTTCTAATTTGATATTTATGACATTGTAAGATAGTTTTTTTCAAATTAAAAAGAAAGAGGGATAATTATAAATATAACGAGGGAAATAAAGTGGTTGAAAAATAAAATAAAAAATAATAGTAAAAGTGTAAAGAGATAAGATTGATTAAATGTCAAAATTAAAATAAAAATAAATTTAAAAATAGAAGATAAAGTTACAAATGTGATGTGAGGGGGTGGTTAAAAATAAAATTAAAATAAAAAAAATGAGATTTGTAATTTGAATTTCACACAAAGAGCTTAGGGAGAGAGAAAGTGTGTGTGTGTGTGGGATGGTTGACAATAAAAATTGGAAATTTAAATTAAAAGAAAGAGCCACTCATGAAAATATAAATTAAAAGATTACTTCCTCTAGATAAGGATTTATTATATTAAAATATTTTTCGATAAATTGCATTGTGATGCCGCTTCCTGAACTTTTTTTAAAGAGGTATTAGTACTAATCTTTATTTCAAAGAGGTACTGATTTTATGAATTATTAATATTATATTCTTAAAATATCTTTTTTTAATCATAAGGATGTAGTCGTAAATTAAAATTTTCAAAAGGGCACAACTCCTTGATTAGTTAACTAATTTTTATATATAACCACTTATTTTCTTTCATCTTCCTATAATCTTTCCATAGAAAACAAGAAAATTTAGGTTCAGTGGGATTCATCTGACTAGAAATGTGTAAATTGAACTCAAAACTTTGAACGATTATAATTTTGTTCTCGATTATCCGTTTTGGATGAATTTTTTATTCCATATAATTTTTTGACATCTATGCAAAAAAGACATTTTTCAATGACTTTTCTTATTTTTTCTTCATTTTCTTATTATTTTTTCAACTTTAATCTCATTTTTATTAATTCAAATTCATTGAATCTCATATTAAACTTTTGCTTCCTAACTCTTTTGGTATCTAGTAGTACTATAATAATTTTTTTAATAAATAAAATTATTAAAGAATAATATATTACTATTTATAGACTAAATAGTAACATATTACTATTTCATTTCAAAATAGTAATATTAATAAAAAATATCAAATAAATGTATAAATCAAGTTTAATTAACAATCAAATTATCAAATAATAGTATGTTACTAATAGTAACATGTACTATTTCATTTTAAAATAGTAACACAAATAAAAAGTTTCAAATAAATGGATGAATTAAGTTTAATTAATAACTAAATAGCTAAATAATAGTATATTACTGTCTGTTATTATTTATTTTTTAGACAATAACATGTTATTATTTTATTTCAAAATAGTAACACTAACAAAAAATTCTAAGTAAATTAATAAATCAAATCTAATTAACAATTAAATTGTTAAAGAAAAGGATGTTACTATTTTATTTCAAAACAGTAACACCAAATAAAAAATTCTAAAAAAATAGATAAATTAAGTCTAATTAACAACCAAATTATCAAATAACAACATGTTACTGTTTGTTACTATTTTTTCATCAGATAATAATATATTACTATTTTATTTCAAAATAATAACACTAACTAAAAATCCTAAATAAATAGATAAATCATGTCTAATTAACAATCAAACTACTAAAGAAGAGAATGTTACTATTTCATTTCAAAATAGTAACACTAACAAAAAAATTTTAAATAAATGGATAAATCAAATCTAATTAATAACTAAAATGTCAAATAATAACATGTTACTATTTGTTCTCCAGATAATAATATGTTACTATTTTATTTTAAAACAATAATACTAACTGAAAATTTTAAATAAATAGATAAATCAAGTCTAATTAACAACCAAACTACTAAAGAATAATATGTTACTATTCATTTTTCAAATAATAACATATTATTATTTCGTTTTAAAATAATAACACTAATAAAAAATCATAAATAAATGGATAAATCAAATCTAATTATCAATCAAATTATCAAAGAAGAGGATGTTACTATTTTATTTTAAAATAGTAACATCGATAAAAAAACTCAAATAAATAGATAAATCAAGTCTAATTAATAACTAAAATGTTAAATAATAATATGTTATTATTTGTTCTCCAAATAGTATTCATTCAGAATTATTATTTTTAAAAAAAAGGTAAAAGAAAGAAATTATTCTATAATTTTATGTAAGGTTTCGTAGTTCTATGTTGTTATTTTTTTATTTTATCTTAATTAAAAATTTATTTTAATCCCCAAACATTGAATTTTTATTAATTTTGTTTATAATTAAAAGTGTATATTAATTTAATTTTTATAAAGTTAAAAATTCTCCAATTTTAAATTTATAATTTTTTAATTTTTTAAAATTAAAAATTCTCTAATTTTTTTATATGATAAAAAAATGTTTGTGTTTCAGTACTTTTAATCTTCTCAAAACGTGTTGTAAGTATTTTGTTTTATCTTTTAAGCATTGTGATAAATTTTTATATGTAGGTACACTTAAATAAAAAAAAGTAGGCATGTGATACCTCGCTATAATAAATTATAATAAATGATATTAGTTTAATTTTTTTCCCAAAATTTTTCATATTAGAGTGAGGGGGTTTCCAAGCAAGGGAGCCCGCTCTAATATGGACCGAAGGCCCAATATTCCTTGCCTCCACCGTAGAACCCGGGACCACTCTCCTTTCTTGCTCTGCAAAATCGCTCTCTATCTTCAGCAACAAACGTTTAACTAACGTAACGTTGAGTTACAGATATGGTTGCTCCTCATGTTTTATTCTATTAAATTGATTTATTTTCTTATTATTCCATTATGTAATAAACCATTCTTCCCAAAATACAAAACCTTGAAAAAGTAATGTCATAGAGTAGTTCTATAATTATATAGGTACATTTGTAGTTATATAATTACCAAAAATTAATTATTTCAATGGAAGTAAATTAAATTCTAAAGTATTTCAACCAGATAATATATCTTAAATCTAATTTTTAGAGATGCATTTATTGAAAGGAACTTTCCACCTATTGCTCCTAGTCCAAACAGAAATTAAAGTGTGGGAATACCTTTAAGTATAAATAAAAAAGTAGTTGTATAAGTACATAAAATATGTATCTATTTTATTAAAAAATAATAATTATTAATAATTACAAGCATAATATATATTTTAAATATAATTAAAAGAAAAATACGAAAGTACTAAGAGTTGAACTTACTTCCAAACTGGTGCTAGTAAAATACTAACTTTCTAATCAATCATGTAATCCATTTAATTTCAAATCCAACTGACGGTATTATTTCGGCAAGCATTGGGGGACAAATCCTTCGGGATTCCTAGCTTTACTCTCACTAAAATTGGGAAGAATGATTTTGCTGGATGTTTTGTTCCACACGAGTTAAGACCTGCAAGCCCTAGCCTATTTCATCTAAACTTACAAATTATGCTCTAAAAGTTTTGTTTTGCATAAATTAATCAGATGCAGAAAGTTTCAGCCCGGTTCATCCGACCTGTGAACTCTGTCTTGAAATGTCCGATCTAGATCATTCAATTTGATCCGCTATGGAAATTTTCTTTAAGTTCGCGCGATAATAGTCCCTTGTAAAACACCAAAACTACAACGATTACAAGGGTACGAGCTAAGTCGAGATACATACCACCTAGCTCATAGAATAATGAGAGCTTATGTAAATATAGATTAATACGAGAATAAGTAGTTGGTTCAGCGAAAAATTTTATGCGAAGTTTATCGGTTAATGAATAAAAATCAGAATCTTAAAAATGACCTTTATTAGAAGAGAAAAAATTCTTAATATTCTAATTTTTGAAGTAATTCTTCTACTCACTGATAAAAATATAAAATCAATAAAAAATATGTATTAATATGTTATGAATTAATAAACCACGCTAACTTCCTACCTATGCACAAAATCAATAATAATATCATTTTAATATTGCATAAATCTAATGGTGTCATTCTAAATTTAGTTACATAAGTTTACATGAACTTACATGTAATTTATATATTTTATATGTACTTTTATTTTTGTAATTAAGTTTGTAAAAGCTTATATATAATTCTATCTTTATAATAAAAATTTTATTACATGAATAATAAATCAATATAAGGCTTGAATTTATAGTATTACAATTTTTTTTATAGATATTAAATTTTCAAATATTTACATAATCAGAAAATTAATGTTGCCCTGCCTGAAATTGGATTCATACGTTGTCTAATTTTTTTCCCTGTCCAAATATAATATTAATATGTATTTTTCCAAATAAAGTACATAATATATTTATGTATTATTGGAGCCAAACAAGATTTCTCGTTTGAAGGAGTCGGATTTCACTACAAGCAACTCATTTTTTATTGTCTCCATTGCAACTCGTTCATTTTACAGGATCAGTTATAAAGCCGCTCCAAGCGCACTTCAAAGCCCATAGGCCCTGAGTACAGTCCATTTTAAATGTAGTAAATTTTGTAAGTTGTATAACCACGAACGTGTTCGCCCAAAAAAAAAAAACCACGAATGGGAGCTGCAAAATCATGCCACGTAGACACATGAGTCCTCTCAAACTGGTGGCCAATTACTTCCCATCAGCCCATAAATGCCATCACTTATTTCATCCCACGGTTGTTATTAAAGATGTTAATATGGATAGAATTTAATGGATTGGTTTAGAATTAGTATAATTTTACTTAATTTGAAACTTTAATTGATATAAAAAATAATAATAGTGACTCAATCTGGCAATAGACTATAATTGGTAAGTATTAATTCATTAAATTATTAGATTAATTCGTTAATTTAGTAATATATAATAAATAATAAAGGATTAATTATTAATATATATATGTTAAAATTATAATTTTAATATGTTAAAATTATAAATTAACATTTATATATAGATTAATTTTAAAAAATATATATGCACTTTTAAAAATCATAATTACCTTCTAGACTAATTTTCTTTTATTAATTTTTTTTATATTTGATTTGTTTTCTATTGGTTCTTGCTTTTGTTAATATAATAGTAGATTCAAGGATTTTATAATTAGGGCTGTGTAAAAAGTTCCAACCTATGGGAACTCGACTGTCGATTATTGAAATTGGTTAATCGGAGGTGGTGGGATAGGTGCAACGATTGACATCAGAGAAGAAAATTGGTAAGATTTGATTGTTTGGTTGACAACGATTGTGTATGTTTCAAGTTGATAGAACTCAAAATTGACTGTTGTTCATATCAAGATGATGCCATTTAGCTAAAAATCTTATGTTTTGAGCGCTTGACAAGTGCATTGAACTCTAATGCGCTCCTATTTCAATCTTCCTTTCTCTTTAGAAAAAACCCTAAAAGAGCTCCTCCTTTCTACATTCGTCTCCATGCCACCCTAATAGCTAACATTGCGAAACCAACCATTGGTCAAACCACCTTTCTTTCCATTGGAAGTTCTAATGAAGACAAATCAAGGTTCAATCAAACTATAATGTTGTTAAAAGGTAAGTAACTTATTGGGTGATTTTGATTTTACAATTTTTTATGCTTTATTTGTTTTAAGTCTTCAATTTTATAATTTACTGATTCTATTGTGTATTGTGAATAAAAATTTTAATGTGCTTTGTGAGTGTGACCATGATTGTGATATTAATTGTATGCTTGAACTTTGAAGCATTCATTTAGGATTTTCAAGTTTGTGACTTTATTATATACTTGCATTGTTTATATCTATGTAATGTCTATGACTTGCAATTTTCTATGCATGTAATATTATAGGTTTTTGTATGCCTAGATCTTTGATTTGTTGTATGTTCTACTCTCTTGTGTTAGTTTTAAAGTCACCCAAATCAACCTACTTAAAACTAAATTAAATTGTAATTTATAGTTATAGTCGATAAGATATTTCAAGTGGTCAACATTAGGTTGAAAAAAAAAGAGAGTGATTGTATGTGGTCGGTTGGCCAAAAAGCATTAAATTGGCCATAATTGACCACTGCATAGCCCTATTTATAATGCATGTTTTGGAATAATTTTTATTCCAAATTAAAGGTATACATAGGTTAGGCTAGGTGGATTTCAGGCTTGGCTTAACGGTCTAAATTGCCTAAATTTAATGTTTAAGCTCGGTCCGGTGCATTTAATTTTTAAAAAAATTACCCAGGCCCATTTTTTAGTTGTATGACCTGAAGGCCCAACCTAATAATTTGAATGAAATAATTTTTTTATTTTTTAAGTAAAAGTAAGTTTTAAAATAAAAAATATATATTTAAAGAGATAATATAATATTTAAATATATAAAATATTTAATTATATCAAATTATTTTTTTTATATTAAAAATAATTAAAAATAATTATTTTTTAATATATAATTATATTATTAAAAATAAATTAATATAATCGGGTCAAGTAAGGTCAACCCGTTTCTTTTTATCTTAACTTAAGCCTAGCTCGATTATTGAGTCAAAAAAAGAATCTAGATTCTATATTTTTTCAAGCTGAACCTATAGAGTGGAGCGGGTCGCTTGACCTATGTATACCTATATTTCTAATGCATAAAGGGATGTAGGTACGATGATGATGATAGCGACAAGGCTTAATCTACGTGCCATGACATGATTTTTATAAGATCTAGGATCGGCAATTTCTGGGAATTTTTTAGAAATAAAAAGGTTAAAAATTAATTGTGCTAGACAATTAATATAATCCAAAAAGATGTTGCCTTTGATGAAAATGAAAATTGAAACTTCAAGACCATTCAATTTGAAGGGAAGACTACAGTGTTCCAAGGGTTTCTAAACTCTAGGTATGTGGCACAATCTCATTTATTGGATGAGATTATCTAAATCTTTAGTAATCTCATCTAATAAGTGAGATTGTGCCACACCACCCAAGGTTTAGAAACCCCTAGGGCACCTTAGAATTTCCCTCAATTTGATGGTCCAAATGTTTATCATTCTAGAGAATGTACTACTAGTAGCTCAATCACGTCAAATCATTTTCTTATTTAAAAAAATAACATATATAATAAAGCTTATAATTATGTAAGATCTTGCCATTCCTACAACGAAAAGTGTAATAATTGGTGTGTATTGAATCAATTTATAGACTATCGACTCAATGGCTCACATTTCACTTACTCCAAATGTGTCGGTTATTTATATATGATTTCTCACCGATTTAAATTGAAGGAATTAAAATAAATAATTAAACAAACAGACAAAAAAAAAAGAGCTATTGAGCAATGGTTCATTAGTAAGGAGCCATTACTTAATGACTGATCTTAAATTTTTTTATTAATATTTTATATATTTCATACCATTGTAAATATTCATCTCAATGAAATGTAACTTATACATTAAATATTCATTTTTTCTCTCTTCAATCTTATTCTCATAATTTTCATAATTATGATACATTTTCATTTCTTTAGAAGTGTGAAAAATTAGAGGCGTGGGTAGTGCATAGAATTTTAAAACAATGAAATTTTCACTTCAAAAAAAAATATTAATAACACTCTTCAACTCTTTCTATTCTTTATTTATATCTTTATAGTTTTTATTAAGTTCTATATATTTCAATTTTATAGTATTTTAGTTAATTCAATAGAAATATTAGTGTAAATAAATTGAATAAAATTTTTGAAGAATAGAAAATGATTTTAGCTAATTTTTTTTTAAATTCAAAGATAGAATTGCAGTTATATTCAATATTTAGATATTACCATATCAAATAAGCTATATTTGTGTAACTATCCATTAGATTGATAATAATTTTATTTTACATAAAAATATTATTTATTTTAAACTAATTCTACAACTACATGATACATCTACTGTTATTTTTTATATAATAAATACTTGTAGTGAGTATATAATATCAGATAAAACATTTTTAATTAACTTTTATAATGTATTTACTAATATTGATGTTATTAGAATTTTAATTTCAACTTTAAATCCTATTCTTGAAACTTATTTTTTTTATCTTAGATATACATGTCATATTTTAAATTTAGATGTTCAAAATACATTAAAAGTTATTTCCATACTTGTACAAAATCTTAAAAATATAGTTTTATATATCAAATTATCATCAGCTAGAAAGCATGATTAGAAATAATTATGTGTATAAATGTCTAAGAAACTTGAGACACCTTCAAAAGATGTTTATACACAATGGAATCTTACTTTTAAAATGTTAGAATTTTGCTTAGAGTATATAGATGTTATGAATACTTTTTATTTAACAAAAGTCCAAGTTAATTATCACCTTAAAAATTTTAAATGAAAAAAAGGCACAATTTACTCACAATTTTTACAAACATTTTATAAAATAACTAATCTTTTATTTGATTCTTATTATCCAACTCTCACTCAATATTTGGTGTTTTATTTAATTATAGTTCTGCATTCTTAAAAGTTTGAAGTATTGATAAATTTGAAATCATTATTAATAAATGTTTACCAAAATAGAATAAATACCTTAGAAATATTTCTTATTTATATATTATAGCTACAATTATGAATTCTAAAGTTAAACAAAAAAGAGCAAAAAAATTGCTAAGAAAGTATCATAGAAATATGTAATATGAATTTGACTTAGAGTTTTATATGAATAATGTAAATAATTTATTGCAAGAAATATTTTAAGTATATAGTAGTAACTTTAGTTCTTCACATTCATGTATCGGTTTTTCATCTTCTTTAAGAACAAGTATCCTATATCATAAAGAATATAATAATTTTTTAAATTTAGCTAATAATACTTCCTCAATCTACAATAAACTAGGTTCTTATTTACACCTATTGCAACTAATATACCAAAAATTTCCATTTTAAAATAGTAGAAAGCACATAAGACACAATATCTTATATTTTCTATTAACGCACATGATATACTGATCTCTCTAATGTCTTTAGTATAATTAAAAAGTGTAATTTTTATTGGTAAGTGAATTTTGAATAATAAGTATTTATTTATGAATGATCAAAATTTAAAGATGGCTATTTATTTAAAGAATTGGTTTGATATTGAACAAAAATAACAAAATAATTTGCAAGAAGATGAATTGTCATTAGGTGAAGGAGATAATTAAAAATAGTAATATATTGATATGTTGAAAATTTAGTTAGTAAAATATTTATACTCATTTTATTTGATAGTAAAAATTTTCTAAATTAGATCCTATGATTTTTACCCTTTTAATAAAGGGTATTCTAATTTATTTCCTTATTATTTTTAGTTCTGTTAGACAACAACAACAACAATAGCAACAATAACAATAATAATAATTTTTAAGTAATAATAATAAAATATAATTATATTTTATAATAATAAGAGTAATCATAACAACAACAATAATATATAATAACAATCACATGAAGGAATCTTAATATAAAATCTAAAGTTTTTTACCACTATTTAATTATTTTAAATTTTTAATAGTTGATTTTGGTTATAACTTTTATTATACCTTAAATTTGAACTTAACTTATTTAAAATAAATGCATTTTTTATAAGTAATTTTTCACAAGTGGTTAAATCATTTTTAGACAATATTTCCTTTCATATATTAAAGGTGATGAGATTTCAATTTAAACTTTTAATATATTAAAAAGTTACCAGTATATTTTAAGAAATTAGGAACAAAATCATATTAATATTTAAAAAAATTTCTTACTTTCTTTTTAAAAATATTCATATCTAATATCTTTAAAGTTCAAAAAAGTTATATAATTTTTATTTCAATTGTCTTAACAAAATCCTTTTAATGAAATTTTAAGTGATGATAATAATAATAAAATATAATTATATTTAATAATAATATATTTTAATTAATTAATAATGTAAAATTAATAATAAATAAATAAATAATTTAACAATAATAATGAAATATAATGGGTTGTAAAACTTGCCTGAATTTACCGCATAAATGTCAATTTAAGAGTAGGACTGGAATTAGTACTATAGTAATTTGATTTGACCTAATTTGGTGAAAAAGTAACTTAATTTGAAATTGGCCTGATATATAATTTTTACTCATTGAGTTAGTTTAATAGGGTTATATTAACCCATTTTAATAGGTCTAGTTATTATGCTTCTATGAGTGGTGCAAATTGGTTAGGTTGGTTTAGGGTTTATCTTAAAAAGATTTTGCTTCCTTTTTAAATTATTGATCTTAAATTGATCTATTAGTTTATATAAAGCTCAAATTCAAGTTTGATTTGGTTTGATAAAGAAATCTAAATTAATTTATTAGCTTATTTTGAAGCATATTTATATGAATAAACTTTCAAATTTTCTAATATGCTGAAGTTTTCTTAAGGCTTAACATTATTTAATAGTCAAATTAGGTTTGCATACATAGATATATATATTAAAATATTTATATTATATGTGTATAATTTATATTTGCATATATATTATATTATATTATATTATATTAGGGGATTGCTAACTCTCATTCAATCAATTGGGCAAAAAATTATAATACTAATTTAAAAATAATATAATAATAAAAGTATTACTTGTTATGATGCCCAAGGGTTCTAAAATATAGGATAATGTGGAAAATTCTAAAATTGTTAAATTTAAATTACTTAATCACAACTGTTTATTTTTTTAATAAATATGATTAAATAATTTCAATCCTAATAGCTTCTGAAATTGTTACATCACTCTAGGTTTTGAAACATTTAGGGTATGATTGAATTCACCAATAAAGGATATTAAAGTTAATATGCCAACTACTAATAACTATTTTGGTTAATTAATGTATTTATTATAAAGAAGAAAAAGAGTGAACAAAGTTTTCTTAAATATTTCAAATCAATATTTTTCAATTAAAATTATTTAAATATCCTTTAATATTTTATTATCATTAAATTAATAGTATGATTTTTTGTTCAAATGAAAGAGTAAAGGATGCTAACCTTCACACATAGATATGAAGGTTAGCAATCTCCTTTATATGATATTATATCATATTATTTATAAATATATTGATAACTAAATATACTGGTTTAATAAGCCAATGAGTCAAGCCTAAAAATAAAAGGTTTGACCTAATAAACTAAATAAATCTATTTATTAGTCTTGACTTGATTTGTTTAAATAAATAAGCCATGTTGTGTTAGTCTATAACTTGATAAATCACATGACCTACTTGTATCCTTAATTTTTACTATGTTAATGTATGCATAATATTTATAAATTTTGTCCTATGAATTATTAATGGACAAAACTCAGGTAAAATATATACTTGCAATAAAATTCTCTATTTAGATTATTCTATGTGTATTAATTATTTTACCATAATTATCATATTAATAATTATTGTAGTTATCAAATTAAAATAGTTAATAGTTAATATATTAATCAATTAATATATATATATATATATATATATATATATATATATATTATAATTTGAATGGAAAATTTTATTAAGTTTTGCTCATTATTAATTTGTTTGATTTTATCCTTTAGTTAGTGTTCATATAAAGATTAATTTATATAATTTCATCTTTTTAAAATAAAATTGAGTAAATTAATATTCTACAAAAATAAAATAAAAAAATTCGTTGAAAAGAAAGTCAGAAAAATGAAATTTTATAATAGTAGAGAAGGGAGTCTACTCTTTTTCCCTCCCCTCTCCCTCAAAATATATCTTACTGAGATTTGTTAGGGGAATAGGCTGTGAACACAATTGTCATTGTCATCAAAATTCCATTGTTATCTCCAATTAAAATATGAGGAAACACTGACTTTTCTTGAGGTTTCATTCAATCATAAAAAAAAAATGTTTTATTGAGGTTAGGAAACATATATTAATCTTTATGGGAAGACATAAAATCCTTATATTTAAACTTAAATTTAAGTTTTTTTTATCAATAAAATGGTGAGAAAAAATAATCATGAAATTCAAATTAAATAATATGACATATTTTGAGCATTTTATGATTAAAGATAAATTTTTCATTAAATTCAAACGATTAAAACATAATTAGTAGGAAAATTAAGTTTAGGTGTAATATAATACATTTTTTTTCAATGAGGGCTTTTGTATATTTTTTTCGGTAATCAATAAGGGTTTTGTATACATTAAAAGTGCTAGAAAAATCAATATAAGTTTTTTC
Source organism: Sindora glabra (assembly GCA_020226215.1). NCBI lineage: Eukaryota > Viridiplantae > Streptophyta > Magnoliopsida > Fabales > Fabaceae > Sindora > Sindora glabra. The sequence goes on along the minus strand of CM035234.1, from coordinate 36,083,946 downwards.
AAATAGAGATGAGGCTATCAGAGATAGAGATACCTGTCTACGTAGTTGAGGTTAGATTTTTTTTTTTTTTTTATCTCTTAAAACAAAGGACTAGCCGTTACTTTGGTATATGGTAATGCCATGGTAGATACCAAAAAATATTGCAAGATTTTTTATGGAAATTTTAATACGAAAGTCATAAAGATATAATTTTTTATATAAATTTTATAAATATTTTACAAAGGCATTGTAATTTTTCATTAATTTTACGTGTAACAAATATTTAAAAAATTCTACTTGAAATCGCGTCTTCAGAAAAAAATTTAAAATCTTTTTATTTTTATATACATATTACAAAAAAGTATAAAAATTTCTGACAAAACTTATAAGAATACATATAACTAGAGATTTTGTTGAATACTTATAGAATGAAACCCTTGTTTATTGTATATGTACTATGTGCGGTAATTCTGCCATGCAAGGTTCAAGAAAAAAGCGTGAAATATATTATAATTATAAAATTAAAATAATTTTTATATAATATACCATAAAAGTAATGAAATATAAATTTACTATTGAATGATAGAATGACATTTACTGGTCTCAAGAAGAATAAAAAAAGCTAACAAGAAATATAAAATAAAATAAAATTAGTTACTCCCTTGTCATTTCTTTTATAAAGTTTATAAATTGTATTATTGTGTGAAAAGTAAATTAATACATTTTAGTTTATTGATATTATAAGAACTTAAAAGAATCTTGAATATATATATATATATATATATATATATATATATATATATATATATATATATATATATATATATATATATATATATATATTATGTAGGAGCTTCTTTTCATCTTAAGTTGGGAATAATATTATATTTAAATATGTTCCAAGTTGTGAAACGAAGCTAATATATTCAAATAACTTGTTAAATGACTACCATTATATGATAATCTTAAACTTTAATGATTGATCATTAGCCAAACATAGATTAGTCTATTGTATTAATATTTAGGGTATAATATTAAACCTACATCATTGTCGATAACATAAATTCAATTTTTTTTTTCTAATGTAGCTTTGATATGAGAAAATTAAGTTATACATTAATTGATTTGGCTAAGGGTGGCATCATTTGAGTACAAGTGGTTTAATAGAATCTAGTTACCCACCCATTTAAAATCGTTCATAAAAAATTTCTCACCAACATCATCCAACTGCAAGTACATAATCGATTAAAATCGACTTCAACAATTGCGATCAGTTGCAATCACTATAAAAAAATCACCAGTTAGCGTTGAATTTTTCCATCTCTAAATAGATGAACGATGGATTGAAAGCTATCAATAAATTATTTATCGATAATTGAATTAACAATGAATTTTTGTATCCATCATTAAATTTTGTAATTAAGTCCATTGCTAAAGTTACAACCATGATAATTTACAACTAACAATTATGCAGTAAATTAATGACGAGTAATCCATCAATGGTTATTCTTATTTAGTACTAGAATATTTCGTTGTTAATTTTGGATCTATTGATAAATTCATCACTAAATTAAGAATTTTTTAAAAATTAGAGGCATCATTATTCGAAAATTCATCACTAATATGGTATATATTGCTAATATATTGTTTCTTTTTATATCAAGCCAAGCAGCAAACACCCTGTATTAATCAAATTTCATTGAACAAATATCCAATCAATAATTAAATTTTTTGAAATTAAATTTTTTGAAATTGAATTTTATAAAACAAAATTGAATGTTAATATTATATTTATATAATGTAAAAAAATCAATGAAATCCAATATAGCAAAATAATCATATACATTGTATATGCATATAGAAATCAACCCTAGACCTTACAATGCTAGCTCATAGCTCCTTACTATTGATCTTTCCTATGGTGCTCGCCTCCCTTATTAGCTACTAGCTCATCTTTTAGCAAAGCATTAAGTGATATCTTCAACCTTTAGAATAACTAGCTTAAATAGTGTTCATACTAGTCAGTTTGAATTTATTGAGAAGCAAGCTACTACTACTAGGTTGTCATCAGTAGATTATTTTATTTGATTTCCTTTTATTCTTTTGTAAGCTTTACATTCTATTGCTTGATAATGCTTTATAGCTCTTGTAACTTAGCCTATGAGCTAGTTATGATAGATGAAAGCCAAACAACCTTACATGCTTCCAATCTCATTCCATAAACATGGCCTTTTTTTGTTCCAATCATCAACTATCTCCATCCATATAGAGGTTTTGTTGACTTGTGCAAAGCTACCTTTATAACCTTCAGTTAATGCTTAAGGAAAGTGCTCCTTAAACGTCTTAAAGTACTCTCTTAAAAAAATTAAATTTAAAAGTTAAACACTTTTGATAGATTACATATAATGTAATGCATATAAAAAAAAGAATTAAATCTTACTCAAGTTTTCTCTAATCCTTAGCTCACAAATTCCTTAGTACCCTTTTATCCATATGAATGTAAGTATGCAAGAACATTTCGAATTAGTAGGCATTTAACCAAAAATAGTCACTTGAAAATTTGTGTATAGAATAAAAATAAGCTACAGAATAAAATAACACTAAGTTAATATAGTATGCATATAGAATTTCATATAAAAATTAAGTGAGGTTAATGTCTTGCTATCTTCCTTTTATGCTTATATAGAAGGATGAAATTGCTAGTAAGTAGGTTCCTCCTAGTAATAAATGCCTTATTTTTTTGTTAACCTGTTGCTTTTTCTTGAAGTTAGCATCTTTAACTCATTTCTTCTTGTGTTTATAAAAAATGTGATCAAGTTTCCACTTAGGCTTCATTGGTAGACTTTTTTTCATCAGATTTATCATGCCTTTATAATTAGCTGCTACCTTACAAGTGAAAGTTTTCTTTGTTTGGTATATAAGCTTGGATTTCCATTTGTATATGATCTATAAACATTGAACAATTAAAGTTAAATAAGTGCAAATTGCCAAATTAAAGTATAAATACAAAGTTAACAATCAATTAACCTATATTTACATGTCAATCACTGAACCAATGGTCTTTAAGCTTTTGGAGACACAGTTATAAGTCAAGGTTGGTCCTATGAAGTGAGTATGAATCACTATTTTTATGTTCCTTAAGGGATTATAGGTAGAATGAGCCATTAAATTGGAACTAAACACATTGGTGACATATATATAGTGATTGCACAAAATATCAAAATTGAATGTTGAAACAATATTTGCAAGTCACTCAATGGATTGTTAGTGTATATGTCCTAAAACCAATTATATTGATGATTGTAATTTTGAATCATATTTTTTTAATGGCAATTCTAATTATTATATTTATATATATTATCAGCGTAATATATTCAATTATAATAATAACCTTAGAATAATTATATTCTTAAATGTAGGTTGCTTTGATATGTTAAGACTAGCATGTGTGAAGACTTATATGGGATATTAAGTTTACACATGAGTACAAGTTAGAGAACTTATATACTGGACCAACCCATATTAAGAACACTACATGGATCGTTATATGAGTATCATAAGTGGTTCTTAGTGATCATTATTAATATGGTCCTTTGACCTGAGATCACCAAAGTTCCCTACATGTGAGTTTTATATTTTGATACTATTCTATGTCACTAATGGTTAAGTGAATGCAAGGGTAGATATTGGATATGTCATATATCATGCGGAAGGGTTTGTGTGATCAAGATGAGATTTGTCCCTCTTATATAACAGGAGTAACATCTATGGGCCCCTTGATTAAGTAAAGTTGAGAAAATGCATGGCCATGCTCAGATAAATTGACATGAGATGTCGATTACATTTGTTTCAGTCAGCTCACTTAGGAATCAAGAAACCTTAAGATTGGGCTATACAGGAATGACACGGTCCATGTCTCGTACTCAATCTAGATGTATAGGACAAAAGGACATAAGTGATGATCACGTGTAAAGGTTTAGTCAAATCACCGACTTTCTCATTACTTGGGTAACAATGATGTATTGCTAGACACTAATTATTGTTTATGATCATTAATATGATTTATGGCCATTGCCAACGTAATGAGAGCCTGTAGGGTCGCACACTTAGAGCCTAGTAAATTTGGAATTAATGGATCAAATTGTTTGGGCTTAATATTTGGGAATTCATGTTATAATTATAAGGCCCAATAGTAAGCCTATAATTGTACATGGAATAAAGCCCAAATAGGTTAGGTTTTTCTATGCACCTATTTAAATAGGCTTATTAGGTAATAATAGGATTACTATCATTATTCACGCACCCCAAAAAGGCATAGAAAACCCTAGCACCTCTCCTTGACCAAAACCCCTAAAAAGGCGTAGCTAGCACTACGAGGTGTAAGGAGATCAATTCCAACCGGTGTGTGTAGTGGACATTCATCGGTGATTCACGGGTTCGTGTAGATACCATAGAGGTGCAGCCACATAAATGTTGTATTGGTGATCTAATCTTCTAGTTTCTATTTCGGTTCGTGATTTGGAGAGCAGATTGGATTGGAAAACGGACAGAAGCAGATCGAATTTACTATGTAGCGGACAGAAGATTTTTGGCCATAAGGTATAAACCCTAATCCCTAATCTATGGCGTTCTAAATTTGCATAGATCCTTAGTGGAAATCATGCAAAATTTTTATTCCGCTGTGCATGTATGATGCGCGATTTCCAGCATGGATGCACATAAACTTCATTATCATCCAAATCTCTACCTTAAGGCAAAAGCAGTGGTAACCTTAGATGAATCACCAAGATAGGAGTACTTTACTAGGTGTACTATTTCTAGCCAAGCTTCTAAGTGAGTTATTGTGGCTTTATAGCAAGAAGTTATGAGATATGATACTCCTACTCAAGTGACCAATGAGGTGGCATTTATGGACCAATACATGTTCTTGAAGTAGAAGGGGTGGATGGTGTTACACTTTGATTTGTAGAAGATAATGTTGTCATCTTACCACCATAAGTTATGATGGATGACTACATGACCATCTCTGGCAAGAGTATCTCTATCTCCATGAAATGAAGACATAGTAACTTAGAATAAATGAAAAACAAAAGTTAAATTAAATCCATATAGGCATTAATTCCTATTTCTTTCCTAACCTAACTTAAAACTAAAACTAAAACTAAAACTAAGTTAACACTGATGCTAATTTTGGATTCCTATTTCTTTTCTAACTTAAAATTAAGGCTAAGTAAAAGCTAAGATTAATTTCAATTCATATCTCTTTCCTAACCTAAAATTAAAAGTAATACTAAAATTATCTTAATACTAAAACTAAAACTAACTTGAAGCTAACATTACTTTCAAATTCCTATTTATTTCCTAACTTAAAACTAAGACTAAGTTAATGCTAACATTAATTTCAATTTTTATTTCTTACTACAATAGAATAACTAATTGATATTAGGTGTTTAGAGGATTACACTTTAGAAATTGATTGATGTTTAGGTGTCATTGTATATGCAATTTTAATATTGGTTTTGAAATCTTCATAAAATTTAACAATTATGTTAGTTTTTATATTGAAAACAATTGACATTATTTATTTTCCTATTGTCATGAAAAATAACATTAAATATTAATACATTTAATTTCTATAATACTACATCACTTATTTAAATTAACCAACATGCTATGTTGCCCTTGTGCAAACCTCATCCCTTTGTTTCTCACTCACTTATCCTAAAACCTAACACCATCCCCTTGTTCCTAGCTCCCTTGTCATCCTTATTTCTTCTTATCACTAACCAAAAATAGAAACTGACATCTCCTATGACTTTATAGAATCTTCATTTCAATGATTTTAAAAAATAAATTGAATAATAAAAAATTTAAAAAAGTTATATACTCCAACCAAAGGTGATTGTTTAGTTAATTCTGTTTTGATACCCATTGATCAATATGTAAGATCTACATTACCTAGAAAAGCTTTAGAACACAATACTTGCAAATGTAATAAGACTTTATAAAAAATTGATATATGATATTATACATTTTTCATATGAATAAATAAAATATAATACTACAAAATATCAAAAAAGATGAATGAGATCAATTGCTTATTTATACAAACTTGTAAAAGTTGCATTAAAATAATAGGTAAGCAACAAAATATAGTTGAAAACTAAATTGCAAGAAAAAAAATACAAAAACTTAACAAATTCTTACTTTTATATTTTATATTTTTTTCAAGAGTGGACAGCCACATATATTTAAGTAATGGGCTAATAGAGTTTGTCTTAAAAAAATAATTAGTGAGAAAAAAATAAAATCAAATAAAAGAATTTCAAGTTTGAAAAGAGAACATATCTTATTAGATAAATAATCATTTTAAGGTTGGAAGAGTTTTGGAATGAAATTTACAAATGATATTATACTTTACTCTTTTTATTTTCAACTTGTGTTATGCTTTAAACTTTTCATTTTTAACCCATATTTAGGGTTGAAGTTTCCTTGTCAATTAACATGAAAAACTAACATCTATGTAATATTTCAAATTTAATTTTTTTTTATAAATTTTAATGTTTATGATTATCTATTTTTATCCAATATTTATTTGGTTAAAATTTAATTTTGTTTTTTTAAATTTCTTTTCTTTGAAGAGATTTTGGAAATATATTTATTTTATGGTAATTATTGATTTAAGATTAGATTAAAATAATTTTACAAGAAATTTTCTTTAAGTTGAGAAGAATTATAATATTTGTGAATATAAGGAATTATGTGATAATTTATTTGTATTTGATATATTATTTTTAAGAATTTCATGAAAAAATAAATATTTGTGGAGAAATTTAAATCAAATCCATTTATGAAAAGTATAATTTTGGTAAATGGTATTTGTATTGAATAGTTAGGATGCATTTGAAGTTAGAGATGGTGGGCTGAGATCTTGCAAGAAAATGAGCTTTTTGTAACACCATTGGATATTTATTTTATTTTTTAAACATTCTCCTTTTTATTTTATTTTTATTTTAAATGACTTTATCTTATACAAAATAACATTCACCTCTAGAAATCTGTATATTTTTTTAATCTCTTTTCACCTCCACTGTCGTATGTTCTCTCTTACGTTTTCCCGCACTTTTTTTATTTTTTTATTTTAATTTCTATGCGTGGTTGTTGTCCCCCTTTTTCTACATTTTCTAGACATTTCCTTCAGCTCCTAGTCTTGATTAACTTCTTTCTCCTCTTAACTGACTTCTCCTTCTCCTTGCTTCTCTGTTTTTTTCTTCTTTTCTCTCTGAGTCCGTTTGATTTAAGGGAAAATAAAATTTTTAGAAAATATTTTCTTAGGAAAACATATTTCTGGAAAATGAATTGATTTTCTGTTATTTGGTGCATAAAGAAAAAATATTTTCTAGTATTTGATGTACAAAGAAAAATTAATTCAGTTTAAAGTAAATAAAAATTATTTATTTCAAAATTATTATAATTTTACTTACCTTTTAAAAAAGAAACTTTTTAATAAAATTTTTATTGTTCTTGGTGTCCAATAGTCCAATAATGATTGGTTTCTAATAATAAAATATATATTAAAGGCATTACAAAATATTATACATAGATTCACATAGTTAATTTAATTAATTGTTACAAAATATTATATAATAGAGTATTCATCATGAGAAAAAAAAAGGAGAATATTTTAGTAAATATTGTATAAAAATGTACACCTAAACTTTAATAAATAAAAATAAATTTTATAAAAATAAAAATAGAACATCCATCTTGAAATATTTAATAAATAAAAATAAATTTTATTTGTGATCGCGATTGCGTAACAAAGTAAGAAGGTAAAAAGTTTGGGTTCAGGTATGGATGTACTGTGTAACATGAAAAATGAATTCCATTTTTTAAAATGGGAAATTATTTTTCTTAAAAATAATACAACTTTTTGGTTAATCAGAATTTATTTTCCTATTGATCAAAATTTTTGAATGTTCAAATAAAAGAAAGTTGAAAAATGAAATTCAAAAATTCACTTTCCCCCCAACCAAATGGACCCTTTATCCAGCTGCCTTTTCCGTCAATCTAGTACCGCCAATGTGCCATTGCTGGATTTCTCCCTTCATTGCTGAGCAGTAGCTCATAGTATTAAGGAAAACACTCAATTGGAACAGCAGAAGTAGCACATATGTGTTGGGATTTCTTCCTTTCTAACACCATTGGTGCCTGCTTCCGGCCACCACCATAGTCATTGTTGGACTTCTCTACTCTTCCTCATATGCGCATTGTTATTTCCTTTTTTTCTGTCACTAGTAGCTTCCTCCTCCTCCACGTACGCTTTCCTTTTCTATCTTGGCCCAATAGTTTTTCTAGCTAAGTTGTATTGCCGGTGAGCTCAGGTAAGGTCCTTCTAATGATAAGGAATAACTCTATAGCATAAAGTCTCAATTTTTTTTATCAATTGATGCTCTATTCAAGACATACTTATTATCAGTTATACTGGTTGGTGCTTGCGGGGAAAAGAAAATAATAAAATAAAATATAATTTTGTGTTATGGAAAGTTAAGATAAGGTGACAAAAGCTCATCTAGAGTACTATATTTTAGTGTTATAAATCATTTAAACTGAATCCTAGAAATCCCATTTATACATATATATATATATATATATATATTAAAAAAAATAATAAATATATGATGACAATTTGGGAAAAATAGGATCTCACATTGTACAAGATTGAAGTAACATGATTAAAGTTTTTATATAGTTAATCTTTACATTTTTAGTAATTTGAAACGTAGTTAAGAAGAAAATACATTATGCCATATATATATATATATATATATATATATATATATATATATATATATATATATATATATTAAGAAACTTGGATAATAACTTGGAAGTATTATGTTATAAAATATTGATAAAATATTATTGAAATATGACTAGAGAATAGAGTTTCCACATCTTGGTTTAATTTACATCGATTTAGAAAGATTCTATCACAGAAAGTATTTTGAATTTTAAAAAGTTGAGATTAGATGACAAAAGGAGCTTGCAAACTTAGAAACTATCATACTATGATTTGAGTATTGTAATCATAATGGTTGAGAAAGAGATATGGAATACTTATATAAGTGATGTTTGTAAGCAGTAAAGTAAGAATAAAGGATAATTAAATGTATAATAGTAGGTTAAATGTTATGATTAGCTCTTGGAATAGTAGTTTGAAAAGAAATAAAGAGTACTGATTTATTTATGAACTACTCTTTTACATTACAAATAGGAAGACAAGGTACAAGTTAAACTTGAATGCTCTAAAGTAGATAAAAATTGGTTGAATCGAGCAAGTGATTATATATCATCATAAAATTCTTATTAAAAGATGACTTAAATTTTATGATTTGTATTTATCTCATTGATAATACTGATTCTATATTTTTGTAGATATATCTATGCTTATTTGTAAACTTAGTTCTGTGACATAAGAGTAATTAGTTATTAATGAATGATAATTTATTAGAGTGCACAGTGAAAGCATAATAGTAGTAATAATTATTGATGAGTTATGATTGAACTCAATGATATTGCATAGGAATGCCTATATTGCTATATGCTTCATATTGTCCAGTGTTGAAACTATAACTTTGTATTACAATGCTATACATAATTGCATTGTGGGTGTTAAGCTCTCCTGTGTTTATTATTTAAGGATCATGTTAATAGTAGCATTAGGAATTTTGAATGATAATGGACAATGTGAAAGTCAGATGGAGAATTCCTAATAAATTATTATGAAGGATATAGAATTGATAGGAGAACCGGATAGGAAATCCTTAGCTAACAATTGAGAAGAATATAAGATTGATTTGAGAGTCAAATAAGAAACTTTTGGTGAATAGTTGAGAGAAGTATAAAATTAATATTGATACTAAAAAGTGACTATATGTATGGTTACTGTATTTGAATATGTAACATAATATAATTGTTTATGATTGAATACTACTGATGATGTGATTGAGATGATTTAATTATGTTTGAGCTCTTATTAGTTGTTTGTGAACATACTAACTACCCGGAATGGGTAGTATGAGATATGATATGGATGTGTGTATTAGTTAATCATTGAGACTTTATGGATTTTAATATGAGACATAGAGTTTGAGTCATGTGCAAGTGAATCTCCAATTTAGGATATAATGTCACATATTTCAAAAAATTTAGGAAAATAGTTTTGCTAATATTCTCTAATCTAGTTTTTAAATAATTTATGATTATTAAGCAGTGACAGATATATGCTCACTGAGTTCTTATAACTCATTCTATTATATTTTAAATGTTTTCATGTTGAAATTGAATTTTGTTGAGCTTTTTGCATCTATAAAGGAACAAAAACCACCTGGATTGAAGATTTGATAGTTGGGATTGTATTGAGTTAGGATTAGTATTAGAAATAAAGATGTGGCTAACATAGTAGTTGTGTTAAAATTATATTTATGTATTTGTCTTGGGATTGTATGGTATTGTGTACATAATGATGCTATAGTATTTAAAAAATAACATAAAGTTGAATTATAAGGTGTGTAGCCTTTGAGAAATATCCAAAAAGAGGGAAGACTTTGTCCCTTTTTTCATAAAAATTTAAAGTGAAATTTTAAGTTCTCCTGAAATTTGGAAACTCCCATTAGATAAAAAGAGTGAAAATTATTGAGGCTTGTAAAAATTGATAATGAGATTCACGTTAGTCACAATTAGGACAGGTCATGATAGTATAAGTAGTTTGTATTAGACAATGGTTTAGTAAAATCCATCATCATCTTTAATACAATGATATTGACCTATTAAGTATGATATCAGTTACTAAATAAGAACTGGTGTCATAATATTAAAAAAACACGTTTCTTTTACTTTTGCATCTTTTTCCATAATCATTCTAGAGTCATTTCAAAATGGCAAATATAACAAACGTGTATATTATAAAATAAAATTGATTCTATTATACACATCATATACATTAGATTAAAAGCAGATAATAATTTATATATATATCACATGTATATCAAACTAAAATCCAAAACACAATACATATATATATTACATATATATGTTGATAACAATTTTATAAATTAACTTTAAATCTTATGAGAACACTGACATTATTTTATAAATTAATTTATTTTATTATTAATTGAACTTATTTTAATTGAAATCAGGAGTACTAAATTTCTTTTTTAACATTATGATTTTTTTATAGAATTAAATAACACATACAGTAGCAGATTAGATATACATGAAATAAATGAAAAAAAGGACAATCTATTACAAAAATTGATTATGACATTTTATTTATTTTCATATTAGTACATAAACATATACAATGAAAAACTATTATTTGCAATTAATAACAAACTTTTCGTTTATAACAAAAGTACATGGTGTCCCTACATAAATTAAAAGAAAAAGTAGTTATCCTCAACTCATAATTCCCTTATATTACTTGAGGGCCATATTAAAGTGTATAGATGGTTGTAAAATGATGATAAATTATAGTGAAATTTTTTTTCTTATTGCCGTTTATCATTAGTTTTTGTAACTCATCTATTATCAATATCTCTAAATATGCTTCTTGAAATGGAACATAAGCTATCTTCATATTGAATCTAATAGAGATTGCTTTTGATATTGAAATGGAAGGTATAGATTAACAGTTTCTAGAATCTATCAATAAAGAAGGTTTTTAAGTTAAAACTTGTAGATCACATTATTTAATATTGAGAAGGTATTGAAATCTCTTAGAGTTCCTTCTAAAGTCTTGTACCATCACGTCAATGATGGACACAAGCATTTTACAAAGAACTTAAAAGAATTCTTACCTAAAACCCTTCCAAGTATAGGTATGATTGAAGTATGGATACAAGTTCCTAAAAAGAACTTTTATTGATTCTATAATCTTCTAATAGCTTAGTAATGTCGGCTAGTACAATAATCTACATGATTAAACTTATAAGCCTTTTTTTTTTTATAAAAGGTGATCTATTTTGATAATAAAGGCTAAGGTATCACCTAGATATTTCAAATGATGGGTAAGAGTGAAATTTATAGATAGAGGTTTACAAGTTCATAGGTGATTGTTGATACACCTTTTAGTTATATGTTTTGGTGGTTTCACAATGCCTTGTAACTCTTGACTATTGATGTAGAACATTAAATATCAGTCATTAATAAAAATCGACATTGGTAACTGCTTGGTAAATGTTTACTTCCATCATTAGTAAATGCATATCATTTATTACAAGTTAGGTGGCTAATTGTATACTTTAGTCATTGTTTAGGTAAAAAATGACATTATTTATCTTTTTTTTAAATATAATTTTTGCATCATGACATTTTTCTAACAATAGGTACCATTTTCCTAAACAATTTTGCCAATATTAAAATATAATAAATTCTTGTGTGTTAAAAAGATCTACATTATTTTTCTTATGTTGAAGTACTTTATAAGATTATAAAGACATTAGCTATATATTCTTTGTAATAATGGGTAGAGTATGAGGATAACAAACCTATAATGCTGTACAATTAGAAATGTTTTAAATCTTGTGATCATAACAATCATATCAAACCATGAATATATTTTGCTTATGACTATCTATTTAAAGGCAGAAGAGAACTATAATCTGATAAGATATTTATGACCATAAGCTTTAAAGCTTTTCTAAATATACAATAAGAAAATGTGTTATTTTCTTATACCATGTAAACAAAAGATAGAATGAAAGAGAAATTTATAAACAAAACAAGAAATAATAAACGTTAGTTATTAAATAAAAACCAATGTATAACAATACAATTTGAATTCCTTTTGGATAATGATTGTGGAAATCTAACATCTTTCCTTTTGATGTTTCACTTTTGATATCAATCTTTTAGCTTAACTAATTTAAAAAGGTTGGCATCATAAGTATTGGTAGTTCTTGATCCATCCTTGGTAAATGTTTACTATTTACAATTTAGGTGGTTATTGCCATACTATTAGACATTAGTTATGTTAAAAAACTAATGTGCTAATTGCATCCCAATTTTCTAATCTAACCTCTTCATTTTTCCTTCCTTTTTTTTCAAACCACATTGATTTTCTAAACAAAATAATCGATACAGTGTATTTTTTTATATTTTTTTAAATACAACTTTTACATCTTAATATTTTTCTAATAATAGATACCATTTATAAATTATTTTACTAATAACATTATTAACATTAACTAGTAAATATTGTATAGTAACATTACAATTATTCATTTGAAGAAATTTACAAATCATTATACACTATATGTTTTCTATAAAAAAAGATCAAACAAACTATAGTATATCTTCAATATAGTTTACAATATAGCCACCTATTCCTTATGTTGAAAAGATTAAATTTTTTGTTGTAAATTCTCATATGTTAAAAAGATATGATTTGTTTTCATCATGTTAAAATGCTCTACCAAATTCTATAAATATTAGCTATTTATTCATTGCAGTATCGAGTGGAATATTAAGACAACACACACAATTGAGGTTGTAAAGTCAGAAATGCTTCAAATCTTATAATTATGAGTTTCTCATTAAATAATGAATATCTTATGATTATAAACATCTTATCCCAACAGAAGATAACCATAATTTGATAGAAAATTCATGATCATAAGATTTAAGGCATTTCTATTTATGCAACAAGGATGATATGTTATCCTTTTATATCACATAAATAAAAAAAATGAAAGAGAAATTTATAGAAAACTATAAACATCAATTATTAAGTCAAAACTAATATATAAAAATTTTATATCTTCAATGAGATTATTTGAATGGCTTTTGAACAATGGTTATTAAATGTAAACTAACATCCTATGTTTCAACCTAAGTAGATTAAGTACCTTTTAGTGTCAATTAAATACAAAATTGATGTGTTAACTTGTCACTCCTTTTAATTGGATACATCAAATGTCTTTTTAAATAATGATTAAGAAGAACACTAATCTCTTATTTGAATATTTTAAAAGTCAATGTAATGAGTCCCCAATAATTTCATAAATACTACTATATCAATATAGATGTTAGTTATAATTAATGTTTGTCATCTTAAAGCTTTATATAAGTTGAAAAATGCTACCATATCAAAATAAATGTTAATGATAGTGGTAACAAACATATATCCACCACTGTTAATCAACAATTTTGTAATAGTCAATTTCCTAACCCAAAATTAAAAGTAATACCAAAACTTACTTAAACTAAAATTCAAACTAATACTAAAACTAATTTAAAGCTAATACTAATTTCAAATTCTTATTTCTTTTCTAACTTAAAGCTAAGACTAGGTTATATTTAGCAAATTTCAATTCCAATTTCCATCCTAACTTAAAACTAAAACTAACACTAATATTAACTTAACTAAATACTAACTTAACTAACACTAACTAAAACTAATACTAATGCTAACTTTACTAAAATTAACTAAAAGCTAACATTGATTTGAAATTTCTATTTTTTTCCTAACTTAGAACTAGTTTTAATCATAAAAAAATTAAAAAATGATAACTTTAAATAATTCACATGAATCAATAAATAACTCAAATTAATTAACAAATGAGCACAATCACTATTAAAAGTTATTAATTTCACTTTCAAATCAATAGAATCTAATTTTAATTAACCAAAAATATCTTGAATGATTCAAATAAATCAACAAAACAACTTAAGTTAACTAACAAATTAGCACAATCACTAACAATAGCTATCAACTTCACTTTCAAGTCATTAGAATCTAAATTTAATCTACCAAAAAATTTAAAAATAAAAAATCCTAAATAAGTCATATGAATCAACAAAACAACTTAAATTAATCAACAAATTAGTATAATTACTATCAATGACTGTTAATTTCACTTTCAATTCATTAGAACCTAATTTTAACAAAAAATGTAAAAAATAAAAATCGTAAATTGGGAATAAATTGGAAAAACCCATCAATTAAAGGCAAAGGATGACACAGGTGAATCTTTTGGAAGTTGTAGTAAGGGGAGTGAATTACAAGGAGGTCATTGGAGCTTTCTAGACACATAATAGCAATTACAATGATGAAGCAGATAAGAAAAAGAAGGAAAAAAAATGAGAATTAAGGGGCTATTATCAAAACCTAGATATATTTTTAGGTTAAAGACAAAACTTAGTAATGAATATATTCATTACTAAGCCCTTTTAGTGAAATAGTGTATTTCATTTAGCAAAGGACTTAGTGATGGATATTTAAAATTTCACTAGTGATTTTATCACTAGTTTTTAAAAACATTTCATTATTATGCTAAAAAAACTCAAATTTTGGACAAAAAGTTTGTCATTAAATTTCCATCAGAATTTAGTGATGCTAGTACATAATAGTAAATTTATGTCAACTATTTAAGGGATTAGACATTTGTTTTGAACCATTATTTTATTGACTATCATAATAAATATTTTATAACATTGGTTATAAAACTATCATAAAAAATAAATATTACATTGTTTCCTTAACTAATAAATCGTTATCATTTTTTATAGGTCACATTACCAAGTAATTGATCATATTTAATGATGCTAGTTTTATCAATATAATTGTCATTAAAAATTTCAATTTTGTTAGTGTATAGGCCCTAAAACCAATTATATTTGTGATTGTAATTTTGAATCATGTTATTTTAATGGCAATTCTAATTATTATATTTATATATATTATATGCATAATATATTTAATTATGATAATAACCTTAGAATAATTATATTCTTAAATATCCCTAGTCACATATCGTTGTGGATTAGGTTGTTTAGATCTGTTAGGATTAGTATGTGTGATGACTTATATGAGATATTAAGTTTACACATGAGTATAAGTTAGAGAACTTATATACTGGATTGACCCATCCTAAGAACACTATATGGATCGTTATATGAGTGTCATGAGTGATTCTTAGTGATTATTATTAATATGGTCCTTTGACCTGAGATCACCAAGGTTCCCTACATGTGAGTTTCATATTTTGATACTATTCTATGTCACTCATGATTGAGTAAATGCAAGGGTAGTTATTGAATATGTCACATATCATTTGGAGGGATTTGTATAATCAAGATAGAATTTATCCCTCCTATATAATAGGAGTAACATCTATGGGCCCCTTGATTAAGTAAAGTTGAGGAAATGCATGACCATGCTCAAATGAATTGACATGCGATGTCAATTATATTTGCTTCAGTCAGCTTACTTAGGGATCAAGAAACCGTAAGATTAGGCTATACAGGAATGACATGGTCCATGTCTCATGCTCAATCTAGATATTTAGGATAAAAGGACATAAATGACAATTACATGTAAAAGTTTAGTCAAATCATCGATTTTCTCATTACTTAGGTAACAATGATGTGTTGCTAGACATCGATCATTATTTATGATCTTTAATATGATTAATGATTATTGCCAATGTGATGAGAGCCTGTAAGGTCGCACACTTAGAGCCTAGTGGATTTGGAATTAATAGACTAAATTATTTGGGCCTAATATTTAGAAATTCTATGTTATAATTATAAGGCTCAATAATAAGCCTATAATTATACATGGAACAAAGTCCAAATAGTTAGAGTTTTCTATGCACCTATTTAAATAGACTTGTTAGCTAATAATATAGATTATTATTCATGCATCCCAAGTATAGAAAAACCCTAATACCTCTCCTTGACCAAAACCCTTGAAGAGGCATATCTGACACTACAAGGCAAAGGAGAACAATTCCAACTAGTATTCGTGTGGATGTTCATTGGTGATTCGTAGGTTTGTGTGGATACCTCAAAGTCTTCGACCAAAAAGGAAGCTGAAGAGGTGATCAACAACTAAGTTCTAGAGTCATCATTAAAGTATTAAACGAACCTTTATTCTGATTTAATGTTTTACATGGATCTGTTGGTTGGGATTGGTTTAGTCTGCTGTGCTTGTATGGCTCCCGATCCCAATAAATTTTACATTGGGTTATTTTACTAACCAATGCAAAATTTTTAATCGTCTAATTTGGTGGTTCATATAATCGACATTGTATTACATTCTCCTTTCGAAACAAAAAATAAAAAGCCTATTTACTATACCTTTTTCATCCTATATAGTGTCTCATGACACTTTCTATTGGATTATTTTTAACTTGAAATATATTTGGAACTTTTAAAACTACAATACTACAATTTTATAATACACATAAACCCTATAATGAACAGAAAGCAATATACATTTCATCCTAATTGTAATACCCAATCCCAAGTTTTGCATATGTAATTCATAATAGAAAAAATAATCTTATGTTTCCTTTATATTAATTATATACAATTTAGATATAAGATTAGGAAATACTTAATGATTTGTATTATTGAATGACATACGTCCAAAGTATTTTTAAGTTACAAAGGAATAAAGTAAGCAAATAAAAATTTGAGTATTATAACAACCACAAAGAAAATGTTTATCATGATGAAAGAAATATTACCTTCTAATTTACCATGGATATAATTTTATTTTAATATATTTAATTCATTGTTCATGTGCATATCTCAAATACTTGTGTAATCCTAATATTTCTATATATATTGTATATAAATTAATAATCAAGCAATTGTGTTTGTAACTATAACTTAAAAAAAAAGGACATTAGTACCTTGAATTTATGGTAGAGAAAATTTATTTGGAAGGATTATCAATCCATATTCTTTCTCCGTAATCTTGTAGTACATAAAACTCCTTTAAATTACCTTCATAAATAATTAGAGGTAGTCCTAATGAGAAAGGAGATGTGTTTTTAACATTAATGATTACATCTTCTTCATTTTTACTTTTTGTTTCTTCCTTTGAAGGACTATAGACCATTTAATATCAACTAAGTTTAGTACATAGAAAGCTTATTTTACTAAAGATGCTATTATGAATAGCTTCCCTTTATGAACTTTCTTAGTAAGATCTACTAATGCGAATCCTAATCCATCCACTTGAATACCATTATTATTCTTCACTTATTTACATTAAAAGATAGAATCCTTGAATTGGATGTACTTTATCTCTTATATATCTTTAATAACATCATAATATGATATTGTTGTATAGATAGGTCTTTTGTCTTTCACATTAGAAATATGCATTGCTTAAGCCATTAGAGTAACTTCACTATTTTGTATGGTTCCTTTCTTATCTTATTTTTTAGTGTAAAATGAATATCTATTTATGTCATATCCTTGATAAGATATGAGATCCATGCGGGATCTATTATCCAACTATCTTACAGTCTTGAAAATGACATTTGATGTTTTAATCATCATGTTATGTACCTACTTATAGAACTACTTGATGAAAGTGCAATTATCTTCAACTTGTATCCACTTCTCATTCTTGCCATGATAGAGCTCTTTTATGAAAGTAATATGCTCATTGATGTAAGGTTCAACCTTTTCTCTATTTTACAAGATGTAGAAGTGTGCTTGTTCCCACATTTCATGATTTATGCTTTCCACCTAGTTCCTTAATGTGCCTTTCCCTAAAATTAAAATTATTCCCTAATGGCAAGATTTGGAAAGCCCAATAATATCTACATTTAACAAAGATGAGGTATGGAACTCAATAACTTGCTTAATAATGTACCTTTTAACAACATTTCCTTCAAGCCTATTTTGATTTTGAATATAATTCTTTAGGATTTTCATGTAGCACTTTATTGAGTACATCTACCTTAAGTAAATCGAATGATGATTCTACTACCTTTTACCAAATGCTTCATGATGTTAAACAATAAAAGTGAAAAGTATATCTCAAGTTAGCATAATGTGATGATAACATCCTTCCTTAAGTTATCTAAATCCTATAGGTTAATAACCTTAACATATATTGCATAAAAAAGGAAATAAAGCCTTGTGATAGCTTGTTTTTTATGTTTAAACAATATTCCTTGAAAAGTGATTAGTAGAAATTATCATACCAAAGAATGACAATTGTGAGACTTCAAGTTAACTAATTTTAGATCTTTCATTGAAACAAGGCTTCTAATATTGGAAGAGTAGCTTGAGGCACTTTAACTCCATTTAGAAACTTGTAAAGACTTACTTTTCTCTTCCTAGACAAGGTATGATAAGTTAGAGGCAAGTATATTAACTTTTTTTTTGTGGTAATTTCTCCCGTATGACTATTTTTTGTAAGTCTAGTTGAATCTTGATTCCATCCTTGATCTTACCCAGTATGTTTAAGGGCGTTTTAACTAAACTATCATATGTATGTTTATTCACATGCATGACATCAATATTATGCTTGACATTTAGGTCTTTCAAGTATGGAAGATTGAAAAATATAGGTTTCTTCTTCCATAAAGTGTAGTCATTTATTAGGTTTGTTAAAGATGATATTAATAAATTTCACCTTTTTATAAACCTCCTCCACTAATACGGGTTCTAAAACCATTGCCTTTTGTGGTAAACCATTGAATGCTTTTTTTAGCCTTTGATAGTTATAAGAACAAGGTAGAAATCTCATATGGCCAAAATACACTATTTTCTTTAGATGCTTGAGTTGATAAAAGCATTGCCATCTTCACAAATAGGGCACATTCTATACCTTTTAATATTATATCCTAATAAGTTTTTATAAGTTAGGAAGTCATTAATTATGCTAAAGAGTATTGGTTGTATTGCATGAAACTTGAAGGGCTCTTGCTTGTACATAGTAATCATTAACACATCTTCATCCCATATAAGTTGTAGGTCTTTAATAAATGGTGCTAAGAAGACATCTATCTCATTTCCCCATTACTTGAGCCTTGATATCAACAATATTGACATTGTGAACTTTTGTTTCACTCATAATGAAGGAAAAAGACATTCTATCAATACATAGTGCAGCTTTGAGATTTCTTATTTCATTAACAAATTTGGGAAATAATGAGTTAATCATTCTCCATTGAATAATCCACTGAATAATGAAGCTTATTATTATTAACTACTTGTTGCACATGCCATGTTAAGTTCTTGGCATTTTTTGCATTAACAAATATATATTTAAAACTTGATACAATGGTAAGATACCATAACACCTTTGCTGAAACCCTTTCTTTGATACTGTTATCATGTTTCTTCAATTTATAACAAGACACTTTGCATTTTTGGTACTTAAGTAATCGTTTGTACTCTTTTCAATATAGCATGCAATCATTAGGATAGGCATGTTATTGGAAATTTGGATTATTAGATGTAGCGGAATTGCAAAATTTTGATCTGAATTCTACTTAGGATCTATGCAAAAAGCATAAATCAATGATTAGGGTTTTACCTATTGGGCACTCATATTTCTACTGATCAAAACTTGAGAGCGGATGAATCAAATACTGGCCGGAAGGTACAGTGTCTCTACGGTATCCACACGGAGTGAACAATGACTTTTCACCCTCTACGAATCTGCTAGGATGCGTTCTCTCTCTAAGAATTACGATTCGATATTTTCTGAGTGATTTAGGGTTTTAGGAAGCTTATGAGCATGTGCTTAATGTGCTGCCCTCAAGCCCCTTTTTATAGAACTTAGGCAAGCCACAATCCTAGTCCTATTAGGATAATGCTTCCAAAATCTTAATCACACTTAACAACTCATTTTATCCTTATCCTAGAGATAATGAGCACAAATAGGACTTATCTATTAATTATCTAATATTAGATAATATTATCTCATAATATAAATATCTTAATATTAGTTAATTGTATATAGTTATCAAATATTAAAATAATATTATCTCATAATATATTTATCTAATATTTGATAACGTAATTATTTAATATTACTTTAATATCAAATAATATTATATAATATTATATATATATATATATTACGTGAATAACACATTATTATTCTTAATAATAATATATATATGTACGAAAATAAGTTCAATTAATTAGATATTAATATAATTAAAGTTTAATTAATTATTATCTTATTCCTACTCCTTTTATGTGACCCTATAGGTTCTTATTACATTGACAATGACTCATTATTGAGCCATAGACAGTGAGCGGTATCTAGTAATACATCACTGTCATTCAAGTAGTAAGAATGTCTGTGATTCGATATCCACCTAATACATGATCAATATTTTGCATCATGACCCTTTTGTAATAATATCCAAATTGAACTGGAGGCATGGAATATGTCATCCTCGTTAATGATCAATTTATATTTTTTAATACTGAGTAAACTTAAAATAAATGATTAATATCACATATTAATCTAATTGAGCATGGTCATATATTTTTAAGTCTCACTCACTTCTCTCTGCATAATTTATGACATACCCAATCAATGCCCTATTCATCATCCTGATTAAAGGTGACATAGGACAATATTAAAGTGAGTAATTCCTCATGTAGGGAACCGTAGTGACTTTAGGTTAAAAGTTTATGTGTATTTGTGATCATATGAGAATAACTTATGACACGTCTATCCATGCAATATTCTCATAGTGGATCAATCCAATACATTGTTCACTAGTAATATACTCATGTATTGACTTGATATCACATATCCATGATTTGTAATCATCAGTCATTATACATGCTAGTTTCGATGTATTATTACTATCCTTTTCGTAATAATACTTAACTAGGGACATTTTAGGAATAGCAAAGTTATTCCAAGGATAATTATTATATTAAGTTATAAATTACGCATAATAATAATAAAATTATAAAAATAAAATATAATAATTAAATTGCTTAAAATAAAACATGATACATTGTGTATTATTTCAATCATCTATATGATTGGTTCTTAGGATACACACCAATACATGTATCTTCCTATACTTCATATCCATCAAGCATATTATTTTCTCGATCTTATAAGCATGGACTAGTAGTACATTGCATTTAGGAAGCTTGTTTCATAACAATTGCAATAATTCTTGTGAAGCTCTTGTCATTCCACTAATTTCTTACTTTCAAGTTAAACAATGCTAGCATAAAAAATAAATATGTGTATTTAGGACAATCTAAATACAATGATTTATTTGCATCACTTAATAAGGTATATCACTTATGGTCGCTCAATAAATATATCTATAATATCACATATCATATGATTTAAGCAATTATTGAAATCATCATCTTTATGAATAGTATACATGTTGCTTAATTTACTTTCACTATGCCATATGACTATCGCCTTTTTCACATACAATATTTAAGGTAAGGACAAAATATAAAGCCATCAATAAATTCATATCCTTTATGAGTAATTGTAAATTTAATGAATTTATCAACCTTATTTTCATATTCAAAGTTATCTAATTAGCATTTATCTATCTTTGATCTATAACTAGCCAATTAAGAACATTAATCAAATCCTATATCACATGAATTCGCACATATTCTCAAATAAATCCTAAAATACATAGACATTTATACATTTACATAATGCAAACTAAATTATCCAAAAAAAGAATATTTATAGAGTTGTACATACCCAAAACTAAAATATTTCTACACACTCATATAATGAATATTTTATATGCAATATATTTTGTGCCTATGGTTTAAAATACGTTCATAAACTAACAAAGAATTAGAAATATTTTATTGAAGCATCATAATCTTAACATTTGAAATCCTAAGCTAAATATATTAAGATAGACTCAAGAAAAGTAAACCCACACATTTGCATTGAAATGGCAAGATACACAAAAAACAAAAACTAGAAAATATATATGGTGGGTGGTGTACCTTGTTTGTACAAAAGAATAAAAGATCAACTTGTATTTCATAATTCTATTGGAGTTTGTATGACTAAGCTTGATGTTAGAGGAATTTTGAGTTAAATGGTGCTAAAGTAAAATAATCTTGCATTTTGCATTCCCACTAGTGCTTTTATATTTTTTTTTATAACTTTGTGCATTAGTTCATAATAACAAACAATGTTGGAAAAGATACATTTTAAACTAAGGTGGAGATTAGACATTGGTTCTAACAACCATCATCTATATAAAATAATGTCATTCTAATTAAAAAATATCAAATTGGTTGTAATATAAAAACTACATGCCATCTTATTTTTATGTGTTAATTATTTTTAAATAATTGATGCCATTTTGTATGAGATTTTCGTACTTTATATATGGCATCGAGTTTTAGAAAATTATAGAGACCATTCTTCAAGCTGCCCAAGAAATGGATTAAGTGTGAGAAAGCTACTAATTTGCATAAACAAGATGAGATGTTTACTATGTTTAAGTTATTAATATTTCTAAGTTTAAAGAAAAAATTAGTTTTGAAATTAATAAAGAAATGTTTTCATAATTTTATTAAATATTAACAATTTGTGATAAGTTATATATATATATTCTTTGTGCATATTTTTCTCACGAAGATACAAACATTAATATATTAAACTTGAATATATAAAAATATGAGAAGGAAAATATCAGTATAAGAAATTTTATTCTATAATTTTAATCATTCAATATATCATTACATTAACAAATACAAATTTAGAATATTATATATATATATATATATATATATATATATATATATATATATATATATATATAAAGAGGTCTTTGATATTTCAATCTTGTTGCTAAACTTAGTGTCAATTCTTATAGCTATCATCCAATATTTCTTCAAGTCAAATGTTTATAAATCATGGATCTGGCTAGTACATTTGCTTCCATTGACAATGCCAATATGTGTTTCAAGAAGAGGAAAATAGTTCTCTTTCCATCTCATTTAACATATATAGATAACCATAATAAAATAATAACAAGATTCTATAATGATAGATAAGGTGTTAGATGAAATGTTGAAGGACCTATTTTTCTCCTTCTCAAACAAACCTTAGAATTAGATGATAGATGTTAAGCTATTATAGAGATAATTTCAAATAGAGAGGCAATGTGAAATATATAGATAATTGAAAATACTAAAAATGTCGGTTATTAACTCAATTTAATGTCAACTAAGTGGTAATTGCATTAACCAAGGAGACTTTTAAATACCTTTACACATCAATTTATAAAAAAATCAACAAATAAGTGTTAAACATCTCTCTCAATGATTTTTGAAATGCCTTTTGCATAATAGTTATATAAATAATCAAAGTGTTAATTTCACAATAAAATTTGCTATTCATTTTATACATCAGTTTTTAATTTAACCATCATCTTATGTTTTCCTACAAAATTTAAAAATACTATCACATAATTATAGACATCAATCATTATAAAAATCGTCATCTTTTATGTTGTAATAATTTCAAAAATGGCATCATGTTTATATAGACATTAGTTTTTACTATGAATCGATTGTCATTGAATTGTAATTCTGTAGTAATGCAGCAAAATTAATGATGACCTTTAAAACATTCATCACTAATTTCATCATAAACTCAAAATTTATTACCAAATATTTTTGAGACATGTGGTCTTATTTACCAATGGGTGATCCATCATAAAAATTACAATAATAAATTTTGTTGTTTGAATACAAAATTTCTTGTAGTGAAATAGTTTCTAATACTTTGAAATATTTTTATAAAAATGAAATTGTTTAATTTGATATTCTTTTTTGACCATTTATATGGAAAATAAGAAAAAAATTAGCAACATATGAAAAAGGAAAAAAATAATATTAAGCTAAATCAATAAAAATTGATATAAATCAAAGCCATATCATAACATAATTGTTAATTAAAAATTAAATATGAGATGAAGATAATAAAATGTAAAAAAAGGATTTGAGAAAAAGATAACAAGAAATATCAAAAAATCAAAATAAAAAACTAATTCTAAGATAAAGATTGCAAATGATAATGAAATTAAAATAAAGAAGATCTCAATTTTCTTACTGATTAATAATGATAAATGATGTGCGAGATTTTATATATATTATTTTCTCTTATTTCACGCCTTTTAGTATATTATATATACTTAATTTTATAAAATTGACCTTATTATGTGATTTAAAATTAATTTTTCAATGAATTAAATTTTTTTAGTTAATGCTAGATTTTTATATTATTTCATATTTTTAGCTATATTTTGAATTTTGGATATTAGATTCGGGTGATCTTTATATCATTAGAAAGTTTAAAGAAAGCTCTACAATTTCATATTTTGATCAAAGTCCACTTCAGACTTCTATAAATTTTAATTTAGCTAAGAATTTGAAGTATTATTTTTGTCCCAATTGAGTCAACTTTGAATTTTGAACCAATTTAGGACTCCAAATGTTCAATTAATGTGAAACTAGTGGCTAAAACTTCCTAAGATCCAACTCTACAACTTTTATATTTGTGGTTTATCGAAACTATATAGTTTTAGTGATCTTATATTAGGTGGAAGTTAGATCTACAAAATTTCACTTTTATAACTTTTAGCGTATATTGTTTTGTAAAATAAAATCTGGATTTCTAAAATTAGCAAAGCACTATTCTTTGTAACATTAACTTCTAATTAATTTTCCTCTCTCCCTCATTCTTTATGCTGATTGCTTGAAATTGAATATATTGAATGTTGATTTGATATAATTAATATTCAACCTTGTGATTTTTAAATTTTATCTATTTTTATGTTAAATTAGGGTTGAGAAATTGAATTGGAGGTTTTTAGTTTAATTCCTCAATTCAGTTGAATTCTATTTTTAAATCAATTTTAATCCAGCTTTATACGAATTATAACAATTGCTCAATTTTGTTAGTCTTAATTGATAAAATTCGAGATAGTCATTTAGCATAAGATTCATGAATTATTGTGGAGGTTTTGAATAATTCAAGATTAAAAAATTAATTAGAATGATTAAATATTTTATGATCTATGATTAATCTACGTTAAAAATTCTCAAATTCTTATATTAACTAATTTGTTATATTGATTTTCTCTTTTTTATGTTACTATTATATTTTATCTTGTTTAGTGCATTTATTTTAATTTCAAATCAATCCTCCTAATTTGGTTTTGTGTTTCGTTCTGCATTCTACATACTATCTAAATTTGTTTACATTTTATTTGAATTTTGTTTGTATTTTCTATTTTACTTCTGTTAACATTCATTATTTTGATTTTTTAGTGCATAAAGAGCTTAAATAATTATGTAATTATTTTTAATAAATCATTTGAAAATGATATATCAAGACGTCACTAGAGTACAATTTATTTATCATCCTATATTACATTACTTTTAGTAAATCAGTAATAATTAATTTTGAAGTGTTGTGATGCCCGTATCAATAAAATCACAATCATCCTAATCATGAACGATTGTGAATGACATCCTATTATTCGTGTTTAATGACTTCATGTATATGCAATAATCAGCTAATAAAAAAAGACAAGGACGAAATTAGGCTTTCAGATTGAGGTTGATGATGGAAGCAATGGGACTGGAGTGGTGAATGGAGAGTAAAAATAATTTAAGACTCTTCTGAAGTTTTTTATTGTTGATGGAGAAAAGGGAGATGAGCCAGTGAGGGTTGTAGGAATCTTACTGAAGTTTCTGATCATTGACAGAGAGAAAGGAGATGGCTAGTGAGAGATGAGAAATAGAAGCTAATGCTGTGCAAGGGAGATCTGAGAGACGAGAAATAGAAGCTCGTTTTCTGTGCTAGGATTGGGAGGATTGGGAACATGAAATGGGTAGCCAAGCTTTAGTCGCTGAGAAAGAGTAAATAGAATATTATGAAATACAAAATGACATCTTTTTATTAAATAGTACAAGTCTGTTTCAATTTCAACTGGATAAGCCACCGAATTTCGACTTCTCCTGAAAACAAAATTTTAAATAAAAATTGAGGCCCGTTTTCGCCCGTCTATTCAAGTTAAATCATCCTTATCTAAAGATTTTTGGATTTTATCGAATGGCTTCAGCTAGGTGAAGAAATTCTCCTCACCCCTAGATTTGGCTTTTTTTTCCTTAAATTTCTTTATTATTTATGAAATCTTAAAAATTAAATAAATGAAAATATTTAATTTTTATTATTAAAAATAGAATATTTGTAATTTATCTTTTACAATCAACCATGAAAATATCCTCTCAATAATATGAAATAATATCGTTAGATTTAGTATTTATATTTTAGTAATTTAGCATAAAATAATTTATTAAAATTCTCATTTTTTAAAATCATCCAATTCAATTACATTTTCTAATTTTCTTAACAAAATATAGAAAATTTCGTTAAATTGGAGAAAATACTAATCACATATATTGCATTCAAATTCAAATATTTAATAATGCTAATTACAGTCTCAAATATTAATAGTCTCACTTCATTGGAAGAGCCAAAGCATATATTAACTTTTTATATAAATTGAAATTAGAATGAGGCGATTAGAAGAGAATGAGAATTAAAAATTTCTGAAAAGAAAATTCAAGAAAAAGCAGATAATGTGGCCTAGACAGTGTTCTAAAATGGAAAAGAAAAAGAATAAAAATAAATGTTGAATTTTTTCCGAAGACCTGAAAAGGAAGTAAAGAGAATAAAATAAAAACAAAATAGATGTTCCCTTTCCTCGCCATTTATTGGCAAACGGAGAAGTAGATGACAATAATTCATTTGTGATATTTACTATTTAGAAAATGTTACTGTCACTATATAATTGGGGAGATTGTGTGAATTGCTTTGTTTTTTAACGTAGGGAATTTTCCAATTTTAAATTTAAAAGCATTAACACCAAAGTCTTTCCTTTGCTTGTTTGTAAATTAAGACTATACAATAACATTAAGAAAATAGTTTTACCAGTCAAATGTTGGGGAAAGCGGATCTAACAATATTTTTAATCAGATATCTTCATTTTTATATATAATAATTATAAATTGAATCCCATAAAAAAATTTTAAATTGTATGTCCCACAAAAATTTTAATACTCAATGCCCTCAAGCAAAAAATTCTGCTAATGCTATCACTTACAGAAAATCTTGCCCCTGTTTTAATAAATCTTACCATCTTTTTTAATGAAAGTGGCTAAAATAGAAGACCAAAATTGTGTAAAATCTATATCTTCTTTTCCTTGGTCATATATATATATATATAATCGAGAAGTTTACCGGTAGTCTGGCTAGTACCTTAATCCTTTTCAGCTGGCATAAATTGTAAACCAGGAAGCTTATTCTCAAGTAACTTCGACGAAGGAAGAAATAAGAAGAATTCACATTAATATTTCCAAGTGGCAGAGGTTACCTTTTCTTTGATGTAGAGGCAGGTGAGTGGCTTTCTCTCATCTATCTCGAGGGTCGGTCGGTCAATATTATATTACATGAACTAAAATTGTCAACCCAATTGCCCAAACACGACCAAGAAAAGTCCAATGTGCTTTTCGTCCCTTCTCGAAGGCATATTAATATATAAAGAAACAGCCAACTATCAGTGCAAGAAACTTGAATTGCTAAATAGCTGTCAATTGATTTTAATCGAAAGTTTATTTATTATCTATTAATGATTATTCTCTGTAATAAATTATCTTCTTAATCAATAGTTAGCTTTTCTGTATTAATGTTAAATTGGAATTGTTTTCCAGTAAGTATTTTGAATTATGAACAATTATGTTGTGTATAAATTTGAATTATAAAAAATATGTGATATGAATGTTTATAAAGGTTATACTGTGTGTCTATATATATATATATATATATATAAAAGAATAGTGGTAAGAAAATTGTAAAATTATAAGTGAGAATTTTCACACACGTTATCCTATAGTTTTGATATTATATTTTATCACTTCTCATATGTAATTTTTCATAGAATTTAAAATTTGTTCATATTAAATTATTTATGCATAATTATAATATTCTAGTTATTTTAATTGCTTAATATTTGTATATTTGGAAAGAAAGTATATATATATACATATTTTAAAAGCAGAATCTTACACCTCAAGTTCAATTAATGCATGATAACCGTTGAACCTAAATTACATGTCTTAAAATATTAATTGAAGTTATCTTAGTACTAAGTAATCTCCTCCTCTCACATTTCTCTTGTTGTCATTAGGCCTCTGCATGATATGTCGAAAATAATTATTGAACTTAAACCATGTGCTCTAAAAGGATGAGTTGAAAAGGTCTTGATGCTTGCATATCATAATTAAATTTGAAAATATGAATTTAAATTTTGATTACAATTATTCCATGCAGTTAGAAAAATTATTGATAAATACGAAACAATAGTGGAATCAACATGTAAAATTGTGGAAAATTACCATTATAGAATTGTTCGTTATTAGTAATATTGGGCATAAAATTACCATGACAAGATATAATTTACGGTCTTATTCCAAATGAAATCGATATATTTTACAAGGTTAAAAAAGACCCTAACAATGTCAACCTTGGAACCAAATCCCATGGTCATTAAGTATCATTTAATTAGTTATAGACTTCGATTAAAAAAATACTAACTAATGCGCATCAACCATGAGGAATTGTTTGTTTTCTCAAAGTGATGTAGGAAATTCTGATGAGATTTAGGCCAGCTAATGATAGAAATTCTGGCATATATTGTATTTTTGTCAACGTTATTATATTCATTCGTCCGTGTATTTGGTTTTCCTTCTGTTCTAGACTTCGGTTTTGGCGTTTTGCGTTCTGAATATAAATTATTATATTGTGAACTATTTTTTGCAAGTAATGAAAATTCGTGGAATACCAAATTGATTCTGTACTAGCAGACTAGCTTTGAAAGCACTTTAAGTTCTATAAAAAAAATATGGGTTTAATTTTAGAAGATACTCTTGTTGGAAAGGATCTATTGAATATTACTCTCGCTCTGAATAAAAGTTAATTTCACATACAGTAAAAAAGATGCGGAAATATTCTGAAAGTAAAGAAAATATAAAATATTTTCTTTCGAAAACAAAATAAATAGATCATATTGGGACAATTTCCTTCTATAAGAATAATTCATTTGGATGGTTTTCTTCATTATTTTTTCTTCCCGCAAAAAATGTGTTGTTAGTGGAACAAAGAAACGAATTTCTTTTATAATAAGTAAATTAATAAGCATGGTTTCACATCAAGTTACAATAAGGCTACTATTTTCTCTAAAATATAGTTATCAAATGTTAAAATAAATGGAAAATATTTTACTTGTTTAATATTAAAAATAAAAAATTTAAAAAAGTAATTTCTCTGATTTCAAAAAAGAATTTACTTTTTTTTATTTTTAGGTTTTTAAGTATCATTTTTTAATCATCAATATAAATTGTATATTACTCTTTTATTAATATATATTTAAATGACATTTTTCTACAAAAAAATACTTTTCGAAGAAATAAACGTAGCCTAAATTAAATGTTATTTTTCTGCTTTTATTCTTAGTAATGCAATAGCATCAAATATTGATTCAAGACTTTATTTTTTTTCTTTGCTTTTAGAGTCTTAAATTATAATTCAAAATTTTACATGTGACTTAATTCCTATTTAAAATAAATTATTTTATTGGATTAGAAACTCAATTGAAAGATCTTTTGAATGACAAAAGCAACTTGTAAGATTTTTTAAAATTAGAAACTGCATCGGAACTTAATGCAATATAATTGCTAATAATGGAACTATATAACTTCATTCTATCAGCCAAATTAAATTATCAAAACAAGTTACTATTTTATGAGAAAATAGCAATATTTATTAGACGTTTAACTACGAAACTAGATTTTTTTTTTTTTTTAGGGAAAAAGAGGGAGGAACTTAGACATAACTATAAGGTGAGTTCATCACCGTAATTTTCAAGATAGTAACATTGTCAAAGATCTTCCGCTACTTGGTTAGCCACGAGTTTAAGGTAGCGTCTAGTTATTGAAATTATATATCGTGAGAACTTTAATATTTCTGAAGATACGATTGTCTCTGGAACTTAATTTTTGGAAATATAATATTATCATATTTAATTCATTTAGATGTATTTTTAAAAATATTATAATATTATATTTTAATTAATTTATATATTTTTAAAATTATTGATAGATTATAAAATATTTTTATTAAAAATTGAGTTATTAACAATAATGAGAGTGATAGTGGTCATTAATGGTAGTGAATGGTAGTTGGTAATAGGTGATAACCTAAGGTAATCATTGGTTATAGGTGGCAATTAAAAGTGATCATTAGAAATGGGCAATAGTCAACAATGATAGGTAGTAATCTATACTAGGTAATAAACAATAAGTAATAGATAATTGTGTTCATTGATAATAGACAATGGTAACTGATAGTCAAAGGTTGTAGTGGCCACTAAGCAGTGGACGGTGGCCAATGGCAATAAGTAGTAGCTATTAGTGGCCAACAGTGATAGATGACAATGAAA
Organism: Sindora glabra; assembly: GCA_020226215.1. Lineage (NCBI taxonomy): Eukaryota > Viridiplantae > Streptophyta > Magnoliopsida > Fabales > Fabaceae > Sindora > Sindora glabra. The sequence goes on along the minus strand of CM035234.1, from coordinate 36,052,600 downwards.
TAAGGTGTTAATGATGGTTAAGCTTTAATGAAAGAATGGACAAAATAAATTACTAAGAAAAAAAGGGCAAAATAGTCAACTTATGTCACTAAAAACATTCTTATATATATTGTCAGAATGTAGGATATTTATATCCATATGAGAATATTTTAGAGAAATATTGTATTAAAAATATTATAAAAAATATTCATATTTTTTAGAATACTTTTTTACAAATTGAATCAAATATGAGAATTTAATTTTTTTTTAAAACATCCTAAAAAATGTTAAAGAGATTTCACAAGCCAATTGCCGCCTATTAGTATCAACTAAGAAATTAAGTGGTATTTAATTCAAGAAATCATACATTCCTAAAAATATTAATATTCTAAAAATTTTAATTTTTAAGAATATGATATTATTATGATTGATTCATTTAAAAATATATCTAAGAATCTTATAATATTATATTTTTATTAATTTATATATTTTAAAAACTATTGTTAAATTATTACAAAATTCTTCATTGAAAATTGATGAATCAACAATAGGTGATAGCTAGTGATGGATGGTAATTAATGATTATTATTAGTAGTAGGTGGTTATCGATAAATATTATTGATAATAAATGGTAGTAATGGCCATCACCAATAATAACTAATGATGTCATCAATGATGGATTGTAGCTGATGGTGGCCACCAATGAGTGTTGTTGAGAGCAATTACCGATGGTAGTGATTGGTGATGAGTAATAGCCAATAGTGATTAATTATGATAGATATTGATAAAATAAAATGATAATAATGGTAAAGTCTTAATGAAATTATGAATAAAATAATTTATTTATCTTTTTAAAACCTTCTCATGCTATGGAAATGTTATATACTCATTTGCTTATGAAAATATTTTTGGAAATATATTGGATTAAAAATAATTTCAAAAATATTTTCTAAGATTTGAATTAAATATAATAATTTTACATTTTTTAAAAATATTTCTGAAAATGCAGAAAAAATATTTTGCAAATCAGTCGGCATAGAGTCAGATTAAAAAGTAGCTGACTTTTTTTTATCCAAAACTTTCAAAATAAAAAATGGGAATGACTTTGAATTGATCAACTCACATTCTGACTTCACCTAAATCGCATCAACCAAAGTCGCCATCCCTATTTGAATTTGCTTGCATTATTTCAACAAAAACATAAGTAATTAATTAATGTACATAACCCCAAAAAAACTAATGCATTAATTAATGGCCATCCCTGAAAGCAGAAGCATAGTCACATTCAAATCTGTTCCTTCTTGAATAATAAAATACTGAGCCTAAAATCTCTGACTTGGTATTATTTGCTAACTTTTAGATTACGTTGTTTTTCTGCCGACCCACTGTTTCAACAATTCACATATATCCTCATCCTATTTTATAATAAATAATAATAAATTATTACTGTGCAACACGCTTTCAGGAATAATGCCTATATAAATACCTCAACATATGGAACAAGATCCTCAATTGTTCCTTCGACAGAAAACACACAGAAAGAGTTATTGTCGTTTTTCCAAAAATTAGCTTAAGTTCTCATTTCAGAAGCAGAAGAAGGTTTTCATTTCTTGTCCGAGTCTGCGAGATCTTCAAGATGAAGCTTTTTGCGTTGCTAGCTTGTGCTTTTGCCCTGCTAGCTTCTTCCACAGCGGAGGCGGCTATAGTGGAACACACATTCAATGTAATGAGCTTCTCCTCATTTAATTTTCTTCTTTCTATTTTCATTTCTCTTGATGAAGCATAAGTGACGGTTTTTAATTTTTTTATTTTTCAAGTTCTAAATTTGGGTTTGTGTTGCGATAAGCCAAAAGCTGATTCCACACACTTTAATTATTACAATGCTCTCTCAAATAGAGAAAGAAATGGCTCTACAATAATTTGTAGAGACTGTCCCCTGTTTACGCATAAAATGATAATAGTGTGTAATTAGCATAATCCCTAAAATAATATGACTTCGTAACTTCTATGGTTAAGAGCTCATATGGTGTTTACATGTTATATTGGTCACTGTAATAAAGATAAGGAAATTTTTATTGGTTTATTCGGTAATATTCATTAGTTTTTGCTATTTATAAATTTGAATATGATTGCTTACGATTTCAAGAATCAAATAATTTACAAGTATTAATCTAAACTTTTAAAAAAGTTGATAGAATATCCAAACTTTATAATATAGCAATATATAAGTTTTATTCTTAATGTACCTTTGTAAAAAAAAGCTGGGCAATTAATTTGCCACGTGGCATGATTAGTTTGAGCATGGTCCATTTTGGTGGCTACCAACTCTCGCTACGTAGTTCCTAGCTTCACAACTAAGCTATGTATTACCTATCCCTCGGGATAAAAATTTAAAAGTAAGACCAGTGATCCTCCCGTCAAAGCAAGCAGAGATGGTATGCCTACTAAAAACATTGGCCAACAATATTAAAAAAAAAAATTATAATAAAAGAGGAAATAATTTTAACTTGAGTTTTGAAGTATCAAATACATAAACGGAATTATAGTTCCCTTAAATTTTAGGATTAATAAATAAAATATTATATAAAAACATCAATATTAGGAAGAGACTCGTATTCTTGTTTGTCCCTCTTCCTTCTCATGTCTGAATTTTTTTTTCACAAAATTATTAATTTTATCTCTTAAATTATAAGGTGTCAAATAAAATGGTATTTAAATGATATAAAATTGTAATTTCATTCTTTTGTATAAATTTATATAAATAATTTTATCTCCAAATAATATAATAGAGGAATAAAGTTATATGTATAAATTATTATTTAGGGATGAAATTATAATTTTATGTAATTAAAAATTATTTTATTAATATTTTATAATTTTAAGAATGAAATTAATAATTTTATGTTTACGTAATTTGATCTTATTAATTGAAGTCACACGTGTGATACGTGTGAACACACACATTTTGGTTCTTAATTGTGAATAAATGCAAAAAAAAAAAACTGATTAATGCAATGTAAAAAATTAAAATTATGATAACAATATTACGCATAATAGTCTGGCCGGAGACCCCAATCTGGATTCATGTGCGCGAACAGGCGCGTGTAATATTGAATGATAAAGTTTGTGACATTTCATGTGTTAATGCAGATAGCGAATATGACCATAAATCGCTTGTGCAACACGCAAGTGATAACTGCGGTCAATGAATCGCTGCCCGGACCAACATTGCTCGTACGTGAGGGTGACACTGTTGTAATCCATGCAATCAACAATTCACCTTACAATATCACTTTACACTGGTAATTCAATTACTCTTTCCTATCTTGCCAAGTCAAATTGATCTTCATAATGTTGACGATTACCTCTTCTTGAGATTAATTAAGGTTGACCCTACAATTTAAAAAAGCTGTGTGTGTGTATATATATATTACTCTTTCCTATCTTGCCAAGTCAAATTGATCTTCATAATGTTGACGATTACCTCTTCTTGAGATTAATTAAGGTTGACCCTACAATTTAAAAAAGCTGTGTGTATATATATATATATGAATTGTATCAAGTGAAAACACACTTTTGTATGAAAATAAAATAAATGAATTATAACAATTAGATCTTGAATTAATAATTGGAATTAAAATATGAAATTATGTAATATTTTTATATAATAATATAATATTTAATTATACTTTAATTTTAATTATTATTATAAAATTTAATGATTATAATTCATTTATCTTATTTAAAATCGATTCTCATATTTGCAGTTTGCTAAGCTTGTTGTGTACGTAGCCTTCGTATTTGTGGGTTGGCATACAATTGATACGGTCAATGCTGAGTTGTTTCCTTTATTCTGTATGTAGGCACGGAATATTTCAACTATTGAGTGGGTGGTCAGATGGTCCTGAGTATGTAACACAATGTGCAATTCAGCCAGGAAGGAATTTCACATACAGATTCACAATTAAGGATCAAGAAGGCACTCTTTGGTGGCATGCTCACGCTGGCTTTCTACGTGCCACTGTCTACGGTGCCCTTTTTATTCGCCCAAGATACGGCCGCCCCTATGCATTTCCTGCACCTTACCAGGAAATCCCTATTTTATTGAGTATGAATTTCTTCTCTATTTTTTTATATTATTGTTTGAATAATATTATTTTAACTTTTTTAAATTTATTTTTCAATTTTGTTCATAAATCGTAGGATTCACAATTTTATGAACGACACCATCTATCAAATGATATGCACGCCTAAAAATAATATATCCACCATTTCTAATAATATATAGTTGTGCACGAATTTCTCATCCCACTTCTTTTTCCATTTTGTATATTATTATTTGCACATAGGTAAATGAAACTTTTAAACACGTGTAGTTTCCACACTGCCCTCAAAATGAAGGACTCAAAAATAAGTATGATTCTCATTGTCATTTCGTAGTAAAAAAAAGAAATTCACATAATTGTCTCACGCGAAATATTCTTTATAGTCCTTCACATGTATCATTCAAAATAAATATATAAGAAGCGATATGGTGGTATTATAACGCCGAAAGAAATAGATAGTACATTTTTAGGTTTGAATCTCCTGTTCGTGTGTTAAAAAAAATAAAAAAGGGCAAATATATAAGGATTCAGGAGGCTACTTGTAATCACTAGCTCAGTTATAGTATGATACTTCATCTAATAATATTTCAAAAAAGAAAAGGGTTATTTAATAAAAATGATTAATTGCAGGTGAGTGGTGGAACAGAAGTATTGTGGAGGTTGGGCAAGAAGAAGAATCCACCGGAGGGGCCTTCGCCGCATCCGATGCTTACTTCATCAATGGCATGCCCGGCGATCTCTACCCTTGCTCCGAAAATGGTATGTCGCTCTCTTATAATTTAATATTTGTCACACAAAAAATTCTTTCACGCTTATTTCTAGTTTTACAATAACATTGAAAATGAATTTTCTATACTACTTATTAAAATATAATAAAGTAAATATTTTTGACATCACGATACAATAAATACTAAAATTAATAAGATTTTTTTTATTATTCAAAATACAATCTATAGTAATACTAAATTTTTTAGTATTACATATAGGACTAATTAAGTTCTTGCATACTCAACCATGAAATCAATAATTATTAAATGAAGGGATATGATTTAAGTACACATGGACATATATAGCATTTGCTTCATTTAGAGTTATACCTATCAATGTACTAACTGCGGAAAAACGATCTGTTTGATATATTTCAGAAACATTCAAGGTCAAGGTAAAGCAAGGAAAGACCTATCTACTCCGCATTGTTAACACTGCACTCAATAATCAACTTTTTTTCAAAATCGCAAATCACAATTTCACCGTGGTTGCAATTGATGCTGGATACACCACTCCGTACAGCACCGATGTTGTCGTCGTCGCACCTGGCCAAACCACCGATGTCCTCCTCAAAGCCGACAAAGCATTGGGCTCTTATTATATGGCTGCCTCTCCATATATCACTGCTGAACGCATAGCAACAGACAACACAACAACAAGAGGCATCATAGAATATGAAGGCTCCAACACATCAAATCCTACCTTGATGCCAACCATGCCGGCCGTCAATGACACACCAACGGCCCACAAGTTTTACACCAACATAACTGGGCTTGCTGGTGGACCTCACTATTTCCCATGCCCACGCCAAATAGACCATAAGTTGTTCATAACTTTTGGGCTCAATTTGGATAATTGTCCAGAGAATGCCACATGTGATGGCCTATTTGGAATGCGATTCTCTGCAAGCATGAATAATGAGTCCTTTGTGCTCCCTAGTGGAAGAGGAGCTTCTATGCTAGAAGCATTCTTTAAAAATATAAGTGGAGTTTATACCAAAGATTTTCCAGCAAGGCCTCCACTGGAATTTGATTACACAAACCCAAATATTAGTTTTGATTTGACGAAAGTAATTGCTCCAAAATCAACCAAAGTTTATAAATTGGAATTCAATTCAACAGTAGAGATGGTGTGGCAAAATACAGCACTTGTTGGAATAGAAAACCATCCTATACATATACATGGCATGAATTTTTATGTTTTGGCTCAAGGATTTGGAAATTATAATGATACTAGAGACCGGCCAAAGTTTAATGTTGTTAATCCTCAAATGCGGAATACACTTGCAGTGCCAACAGGAGGATGGGCTGTTGTTAGATTCAAAGCAAAAAATCCAGGTTTGTTGTCTTAAAACTTTTTGAAGCATTTATTAATTTTTAATTAATCATGATTACAATTGCATTGAGAATTACTAATGAATGTGTAGTTGATTGGTAGAATGTCTAGTCTTTTAATATTAAAAGTTTGAATTAAGATATATCCACCCTTTTAAAAACCAAATTATACACTTATCTTTCTTAAGATTTTATTTAATTACATTCATTTATTCTATTTTTAGAAATATATATATATATATATATATATATATATATATATATATATATTCACCTCCCTTAAGAAAGGGATACTAGATTTAAAACATATGAATAAAACAAATGAGTATATATTTCTAAAAGTAAAAAAGTATGCATATAATTTAGTAATATTTTCATAAGAAATTAGTGTAATTTACCTTTATATATTTTGAAAATTAGAAATTTCCATCTAAATTTTTACACCATTTTCAATTATATTTTAAAGTAGATAAGATTTCAATACTAGATTGAAAGTAGAGTTCTGTTTGTTTGGATAAAAAGTATCTTCTATAAAAATAGTTTCATTTATGAAAATTTATAGTTATAAAACATTAAAGTAACAAAATATTTTGTTCAATAAATATTAATGTGGTAGAAAATAACATTCTCTATTTTAAAGTGTAAGTTATTTTTTCTTACTATCATGACATCATAATATTTTTTTAATCATAAGATATATAAATGACATGACACTCCTAACTTTTATATGTACAAATGATATTTTCTAATAGAAAGGTCTTCCAATAAAATAAATAGGAGCTAAAACTACAAAATGTTTTCCTAAAAAGAGAGACTCAATTTCTACTTATCAATTAAACGTAATGAAGAATTATATTGTAATGTATCTTCTCAATGTTAAATTGGTAAGTAATAATATTCTCATTTGTTTTCCATGGTATTTAGGTATATGGTTAGTTCACTGCCACATTGATGCTCATTTGCCAATGGGACTAGCGATGGCTTTTGAGATTGAGAATGGAAATACTCCTTCTTCTACATTGCCCCCACCACCTGCTGATTTGCCTGTTTGCTAGCTTAATAGCACCACTTGAGTTGTTTAGGATTGTTTGACTCCAAAATATTCTTTACAAGTAATTGTCTTGATTTGATTGTTAGTGATATATTACAATAAAAATGATTATGTAGTCTCTTCATTCATTCTCATTGATTATAAAGACAATTAGTCTTTCTTGGATAAAAACTTGTAAATGTGTAAAGGGTTTTCCCTTTCAAACATGTTGTATAACTAATAAATAATTTACATTGAATGATTTATTTATCTTATGAAATTATTATGGCAAATTAACTCAACTTCCTTTGAAATTAGCTAGGATTAAATGCATTCAAATCCCTTAATTTTGAAATATTATCCAAGCATTTCACTTAAGTGATGAAATATGTGACTTCCCTTAATATATCATTAAAAGGAATATCTTGACCCTTAATTAAAAATAATCCTTAGAATCAATCTAATATTTGATTTTCCCTAAACACATACCCAAAAGCTAACACTTTTTAATCTTCAAAATTTGACATATATCATTACTTTAGAGTTGCAATTCTAAGTTGGTCGATAAATATCAATCATAGGATAAACTAATATTTATATAAATGGTATTTTGAAATTATTGGGACAAATAAGATAATGATCTTCAAAAAACCAATATTTATAGTTAATCAATGGTATTTTTGAAATAAAAGTAGAAACTTAAGATAAGGGTTAACTTAGGAAGTTGTCATCCAAAAAGCACTTAAAAAGTTATGGGAGAAGAAGAAAACATTCTATATCACTTTTGATATTAATCAATATGTAAAGGCGTTTAAGAAGTTTCCTTACGCAATGAAATGACACTTATTTATAATTGGAGCAATCCTAAGAGATCAATTTTGAATTAATAACTAACTTCTATTGTTTAGCTTATGGAGCATATATTTCATGTTCATTCTCAATTTGAAAATATCTCTATTTTGCTTGCGTGTTTGACTTAGAGAAACATAGCTTCCCTTACCATTTCATTTAATACCTTTAGAGACATTATAAAATCTAATCAATGTCATCTAAATTTGTCAAATGAGATGGTAGGGGAGTTATATTCCTCCTTTTTAAACATAGGCTAGCATTGGTATTGAAGGCTAATGTATTACCTAGATCCATGATTTACCAATATTAAAATTTGATAGATGGCTATGAGAATTGACACTAACTTAGGCAATGACAAAAAAGACCAAAGTCCTACTTTTGTTCTTATATAATATTGTTTTAAATTTGCATTTATTGATATAATGATATATAAAATGAATAAAATTATAGAATAAATTTTCTTACATTGATATCTTATTTCTTATATTTTTTATTCATGTTCATTTATGTTTGTATCATTTTTAAAAAATATGCAAAAAGATTATATAACTTATCTCGAGTTTATGATATTTAATAAAATTAGCTAAACATTTTTTATTAATTTTGAAACTAACTTTTTTTCTTTAAACTTATGAAAAATGATGTCTTCTAAAATATAGTAAACCTCTCATCTTTTCTATGTAATTTTTAGACTTTCTTACACTTGATCCATCTCCTATTTAGTATGAAGAATGGTTGCTTTGTTTTCCAATAGTCAAAGTAATTTTCTAAAACTTAATGTAGTATGTAGGTTCATTAAAAATATATAGGAGAAGAAATGTCAATTATTTATTAAATTGACATTGTTTGTGAAAATTAGATTCTTATACCATAACGATTTTTATCATAATCAACATCTAAATTTAATATGACAACTAGTTAACATGTAATAAATATTTATCAACATGTATAAATATCTACCAATATAAAAAATGACATTTAAAATTATCTAATTGAATAACATCATTTATTTATAACATTGGTTGTTTAATAAGTAACTAATGTAGAATATCTTATACTACCTATAAATTGCATTCATATTTTATTTTCTCTTCCATTTCTTTTTTCATTTAGGGTTTCACTCTATAGTTTCTCTTTTACTCCATTTTATTTATGTAACATAAGAGGAAAATACAAGATCAATGTCACTCGACCATCAATTGTTGAGATGCAAGTCATTGTTCTTGGATGTAATTATTTACAAGTCTTGCATTATTCACATCAGAGTACTAATATTAAGAAAGAATAGGTATATGGATTTTCAATGATAAGAAGATTTTAATTGCAAGTCTTGAATAATGTATATGAAAGCATACTTTATTAAAATTTGCCATGGTTATAAAAGTAAGGGGAAGGGACTACTTTATAGATATTATGCAAATATTCACGGTTACTTTTATTTAAAGTCATGAGATCAAACAATTAATTGTAATGTTACTATACAATGTTATTAGAATAATGATTTGTTATTATATCTTTTTTTAAACAAATGGAAGGATGTAGAAGTTATAAAAAGATAAAAAAAAACCATGTTAACTATTTATTATAAAATGACATGGTTATAATCAGATATACTATGTTATTTATTTGACTAATTTGATGTATGAAGGTATAGCACTCGCTACCTAACTCTAATAAATGGTGGCCAGTAAGCATTTGCCAAAGTTGGCTTCTTACAAGGTATTGATATATGGTGTCAATTTTTTTTAACAACTAACTTATAAAAGATGATATAGAAGGTTGAATTTTTATTAAAAATAGATTTCTAAAGTTTAGTATTCCATTTTAATTGTCATGATGATTCATTTGCACATTAGGATGATTTATCAATAGTTTACAAGTCATGATGGTTCATTAACATTTTACATGTCATAATGGTTCATCATTGATTTTTTCTTAGTCTATAAATAAGGCTTTCCTTATCTATTTGAAATAATTATTAAGATAACTTCCTTGAGATGCTTTATTACTTTGTTTGCTATAGGTATTTGATTGTTCCTATGTTTCAGTATAAGAATTAACATGCTAATTACTTTATGCATTTGTCATACTTTGACACACATAAAGTAAGTGGCATTGTTTTTGCATTGAAAAACAAGAACACTCAAATGCTTGAAGTAAATGATTAATCAAGTACCTTAAAGTTAATAGTTATAAAAATGTGGTTTCAAACTTTGATGGGTTATAAGGCAACGATAAATTATTGTTAGAAGAAATAATATCTTCAGTCTTGCATTGGTATGCTTGAGTGCACTATAAGATTCTTGATGCTATTTTTCTTATTATAATTTATCATCATTTTGCAAAAATCTATACTACTCAAAAGCCCTTAAGCAATATCCTACTTTGAGAAAATATAAAGATAATAAAACTAATAAAAAAAATTGTAGTAGGAAAAAGTAATATTTCCATTTATGCATTAGAAGGATTAAGTTCATTGCAAAAATGGGTATCTTACTTTTTCTCACTATAATTTATTATTAATTTGTTACTCAAAACATAATTTAAAAGCTTTTAAGTAATATAAAGGAATTATAAGAAGAAATATCCCACTTTTTCCTTTTTAAATTTTATTGTTTATTATAAATTATAGTTTCTTATTTTTTAGATTGTTCAATCTATTACAATTTATATCTGTATAATTATACAAGAAAAATATTATAATTTATGAATTATTGCTATTGTATTTATTATTATTTGTTAGATTGTTCATTTAAAGCCCTTTTGCATTTGTATAATTATATAAAAATATAATTATTTAATATAAAAAATAATTTTAATGCAATTGATTTGTAAAATTATAAAGTTTTTACTTGAAATATATTTTTAAAACAAAATATTTTAGCTGATAATGTTAGTTTTTAATAAAAAAATTGATACTTAAACCTTTGTAGTTGAATGATGTCATTTTACTTGACATGTTAATTTTTTTCTGGAGGAGTCAACATTTAATATTAAAATTTAATATTAAAATAGTTCAAATCACAAGGTATAAGATAAAAATTAAAAGAGCAAAGTTATGACACCATTTGTAAATTTAATTATAAAACTCTTCCAACTTTAAAATCATTATCTCTTAACCAAGGTATGCTTACATTTTAACTTTGAGATAATTCTCTTTAGTTTTTTTTTCTATTTATGCTCACCAATTTTTTAACAATAATGAAAGTCTGTTATCTTGTAGTAAATCTATAGGGTTGTGCATTCACTAAACAATTACAAAACTTTCTTAGTTATTATGTTTTGTTCTTGTAACTTAGTTTCTTTTTTTGAAGTTATGCTTACATGCATAATTGTTTAATTCTTAATTCATATAATATATTAAAATATTTGGATAAAGTAGATCCTATATGAGAGATGCATATGAATAATGAATTAAATATACTCAAATGGAATAATATCTATGATAAATTAAAAAATAATTTTTTTTCATTTTGATAAAGACATCCTTTATAATTATTGCAATATACAAATTTTCATTTGCTTATTTTGATCTTTTGCAATTTGAAATTATTCTAGATGTATCTTATTCAATAATGTGAAATCATTAAATATTCCTTGATCATATACCCAAATTGTATGGAATTAATGTAGGAAAAAAATATTCTATCCATTATAGATTGCATATGTTAAATTTGAAATTCTGTATTATAATTAAGATGAAATATATATTGCTTTTTGCAATGTTTTAAAACTTGGCTTATCCATCGATCCAGCAAGGTAAGTGAGTGAAGGTCAGACCGATTCAACTAGATGGTTGAATCGATTAATATATTTTTATATTTATAAATATATATGATAAAAAAAATTAACACATCATACTATGAATTAATATTTTTAAATTATTAAGAATATAATATTTTTCTAAATTTTAAATTTATATGTTACCACTATACTAAAATAAATATATTTTCATATTAATATTTATGGTAACATGTATAATATAATTTAAATGAAGTTAAGAAATATTCAAAATAATGAGATTAATTAAAATGGTATAATTTAAAATTATATTTAATATAAAATTAATTAGTATAATTTATCATATAATAAATATATTTTATTTTCTTTCTTGTCAGAATAATAATACTCAATATATATTTTTTATGGCACATATAGGTTGAAATGAGACATTGGCCTGGTGGTAAGGAACGCACTTACACAAGCAAGAAGGTGGGGGATCGAGGCTCACTAGCAGTAGAAATTAAATTTTTACTAAAGTGCATAGTGAAGACATGTTTGAATCGGTTCACAATTGGTTTGATGGGTTTTTGAGTATTCATTGAGTTCCAGTGGTTCAAAGCGGGTGAACTGCCTTTTTGGATTTTACTCTTCACTCAAACCAGATTAAGGGCCGGTTCCCGATTGGACCGATTGGTCCAGTCCGAGTATCAAAATAGTGGCTTTTAATATGGGGTCTATGTACATTATAAATTTATAGTATTGTAGTTTTAAGGGTTATAAATGTATTTTAAGTTAAAAGTAGTATAGCAAGAAATGTCATAAAATGTTTTAAGAACAAAGAAAATGTAAGGAATGAGTTTTTTTCCTTTTTTTTAGGAAGAAATGTAATACAATATTAGTTATATAAATAACTAAAGTAGTAAATCAAACATTTCACATTGATTAATAAAAAAAAATTGATGTTAAATTATAAATTTTAACAAAGGTTTTAGAGATAAAATTGATCTTATTAAATATGATTAGTTACTAAATAGTATGATCTACAAGAAAAGATGATAGTTTATTTATTAGGGAATTGATGTAATATTTTTTTATAATTAACATTATAAAATATTTATTACGATAATTAATAAAATGACAATTCAAAAATCACTATCTAATCCCATAAGTAGTTGATGAAATATGTAATTTTATAGTAGTATATATATAGTGGTAGCTTTTCTTTCTAACCTCCAATTTGACCTAAATTTGAATGGAGAGAGAGAAATAATTTGACAAAGAAAGACAAAAATGATATTGAATACCATTATAGCTATAGTCATGACAAGTCTTTTCTCTATATCCAAATGGATAATGCTTATATGTTGCAAAAAAGTAACTATGTGAAAGCAAAAGCTAGTTAACACATAATGAAATCCTTACTAGGTGTTCCATCTTGTTCTTTCTCCCTTTTCTTCCATCTAATTTGATTAGATAGAGAGATAGATGCATATTTTTGCATAGGTTTCATTATACATAAAAAAAAGTTAGGTCTTGCTATAAACAAAATTTTGTATCCATCTCTCTCTAATATGATAAGAATATAACAAAAAAGGATTTAAATTTAATTTGATTATATTAAAAAAATCATCATTTTACGATTAGACCTAGTTTTTTTTAATAATTCTTTATTTTTCATTTTGGGCATATATGTGTAAGGAAATCATATTCATTCTTATTCTATTTGTATTTATGAAGGTAAGGATAATGTTTGATTCAACCATATAGCAAATGATTCTTACATCCCTTTATTTATTAGTTAGAAAAGTCATAGGTTGTATTTTCATAATAGTGACACATAATGGAAAACAAAACCTAATAATTAACCTTAAGGAGAATAAAATCTTTTATGAAAATTATGGACATCTATAATTGAAGAGAATTATTCATAACACTCCTTATTAGATATCTATTACATAAAAGGGTACATTATTTTGTAATATGCAATTGATTATTACCTCATTATAAAAAAATTCAAGAAAATCCAATAAGATAAAATATTGGTTAAGATAAAAAAGAGTACATTGCATATTTTCTCTCCTTTATAATGATATCACTTGAAATCTTTAAATTGATGCAATGTAATATTATAAACTTACTATTCAAATGTTGCAGTAGGAAGTGCCTTAGTGAACAAATCTTCCAAATAATCATTTGAATGAATTTGTTAATCATCTAAATTACCACCGTTTTGATTATCATGTGTGAAAAAGAATCTTTCATGATATATATTTTGTTTTGTCACCTTTAATATATCATCTATTCAATTAGGCTATGCATGTTGCATTATCTACATACAAATTATTAGGGACCTTTTTTCAAATGACAAACCTATACGCTTTGTACATTGAAGATATTAAGATATATGCTTAACTTTATTTCAATGCTTTTAGATTAGGGAAACTGTATCCTTGTAATTATACATAATCAAAACATATTAGGGTTAAATGCAATTATGATCCCCTAAAATATAAATTATGATTTTGATTTCCTTAATTTAATATAATATATTTTGATCTTTATAAATACATAAATTTTACTCCACTTATTAAACTTTTGTTAAATTATGTCATCTTTATCCACCTTTATCAACTTATGTCTAATATCTAAGCATCTATTGAATTATTTTTTAAACAAATAACAAATTTTATGATTTTTACAAATAATGAGCTCTTAGAAAGATTCAAACTTTCACATGTAATCCAAGAATTTCATACAAAATTCTAAATATCCAAACAAAAATATCCTTTCTTATTTACATAGAAGTCATTTCAAGTTCATATGGAAGAAGCATTGGGTGAAAATGGTATTATAAGATTAAGAAATTGATGAAAATCAAATGGACAAACTAAAATTGCACTAATTAAATATTTAGATGAATCAAAATCATATAATTTATATTTTAAAAGGACTAAAGTTTCATTTAAGCTTATATATTAGTGCTCCAATACCACTCACATATAGTACTTTAGGGCTAATGAGTTCTTTATCATTCTTATAAGTTTGAAAAGGGTCTTTATTCACATTTGATGAACTTATAATCATTAAGGTGCCAATAGGTGCATTTTGTCAATATAAAAGCATTTTAGCACCTTTATTATATAATCTATTTGATGCACAAGAATTCCATTATCTAAATGATCAATTTACTAACTAAGGAAAAGTTTTATTTTTCATGGTTCTTCATTTCAATTTTTTTCCTTTATGTAATCTATTATTTTTGGAAGTTCTTCAAGTGTTCCAAGAATATTTAAATTATTGACATATATAGCAAAATCATATTCATATTTCTTTATAAAACCTAAAAGGCAAATAGGATTATTTCTATATCCTCATTTCAACAAATATTCACTAGAATCATTGTATCACATACATCTAAATTGCTTTAATCCATACAATGATCTTTAAATACATTTTTTAAGAACCCAAATTGCATATTTTAGGCATTTTAAATCCTTCAAGGATATTTTATATAATATCTTTGTTAATTATTATACATATAACATGATATAACTAAATCTTTTAGATGTATTTCAAGTTTTGATACATTGCTAGAAAACTATATCCATCATATGTAAAGTATATTTCTCACAACCAATGACAATTTTTGCAAAAATCTTTACTTTATAAATCATACTTTATATTACGAGTTTAATTATCTCATTTTCTTAGTGCAATTATGCATTTGCATCATATTATTGTCACACATCCCAAGAGTTTCTTTGGCTTGATGCCTATTAGGTGTTTCTTCACTTTTTATAAGTAAATTTAAAATTTATTTTTCTATATAAATTGTGTCTTTTATTAGTTTGTAAAATTTTGACTCTTTACCAAAGCCAATTATATATGGGAACTATATGATATAGGGAATTATGTTCTCTTAAATAGTGATATAGTTAATAATTCAGGATATTAAAATTATTTTTGTCAAACCATTTTACATATGAATATATTTCAATATATTTAACAATTATTTTAATTAACATATGATAATTATAAAAGGTATTTTTTAAATATAAATCTACTAGCATTATTGAGATATATTTTCTTAATCATTACATAATTAGAACATTGTGCTCAAAGTTAATTTATTTGAGCAAATAATCTCATAAATACTAGATTACATGTTAACAATAAATATACATATGGTCATCTTATTGGAGTAAAAATTCATTAGATTGAAGAATTTTCTAATTTTTCAAAAGATAACCTCATGAATACTTTTATATTATATTCTTATATTAAGTAGCCTAATTGATCATGTCAAAAAAATTATTGCTAGTAAACTTCTAGTTTACTATCACATATGATTCAATCCTAGGAACATCCATGTAATACAAACCATAAGGGAAACATGGGCAATTTTTCCAATATACATTTCTTTACTTGAGACAATGCATGTCTTTAATATTTCATTTCAATGAAACTTAATAAGTTTCTTTGAATTTGGTAGAATTAGATTGGTAGTTTTGACTTAGATCTATTTATCCATCCATATTCATCTTTATTTTGACTCATCTATATCCATTTACATTAATTTTATATGGCCTTGCTTTGAGACATCAAACATTTCCAAGAATCTTAATATTCTTAGGAATGTGATTCTTTAATTCTAAGGAATGTGATTTTGCTTTTTTTAGGAATTTTATAATATTGTATTTTAATTATTTTGTTTATTTTTGAAAATATTATTAAATTATGAAAAATATATTTATTGAAAATTAAGTTATCCATGGTAGTGGGTGTAGCTAATAATGGGCGGTAAATAGTAGTCATTGATAATGGATGGTGGTAGATGGTAATTTTCAGATATAGGCAGTGTATCAATAGTCACTGATAGTGGGCGATGACAATGGTGGCTAGTGATGGTTGGTGGTGGCCAGTGATGGTTGACATTGAATGATGACAACAATAGTCACCTACTAATAATGATTACTGAGGATGGGTGGTGGTGGAAAGTAATTGTTAATAATGAGTAGTGATCAATGGTGGTAATTGTAAATAAGTGGTGGCTGATGGTTATTACTACTAATAGGTAGTAATGGGGGACAATAGTCATTGAAGGCAATGGTGGGGAGTAGTGGTTGGTAATGGTTATTGATAATAAATAATAGTAAAATGAAATGTTAATGCTTATAAGACTTCTATGAATGAGTTAGTAAAATAGTCTATCTATATTACTAAAACATACCTATGTCATGAAAATATAAAATATTCACTTCTCCCATATGAATATTTTAGGAGAAATATTAAGTAGAAAACATTTCCATGATTGTAAATAGTTTCAAGAATATTTTTCTAAAATTTGAACTAAATATGTGAATTTGTCATTTCCTTGAAACATTCGTATGAATGTGAGAAAAATTTTATTAATCAAATGCCATCTTAGGATAACTATGGGTATGGTTATTACTAATTTTATTAAATAAGTGTTATGATGTATCAATAAATGAATAATCATTTATCTATTCACATTATAAGAGATAGATTGATGAGAAATTGCATGAACTAGTATTATAAAATAAAAATATTATATTCAAATATCTTTGTAATTTAATCTAACTTTAAATATTTTTAAAATATTTATCTTAAATAAATTTATATGATATCTTTATATATATAATAGTATTAATTCTATTTTTTTAAGAAAAGACAAAGTATAACAACTTCTAATAATCTTGCTTTAATATTATATAAAAATTAAACTTAAAAATAAATTTAAAGATATTAGTTAATTAAAGGAAATTCATGCAAAAAAAGCCCCTCTCCGACGGAGTAAAAGACCATTATCCTAGATATTCAGCATCTCCTACCCAGCATCATATTAATCTTTATTCGAGTACTAGTTTGAATGCTCCCCACGTTAGTTGTCTGTTTAAATTTCATGTTAATAATCTACCTTCTTTTCTCTAGGGTAAAGGGATCATCTCCATTTTATGAAAAATAAATTTAAAAATGCTTATTAAAAAAACCTTAAAAAAAGGAATTTTATATGTTGTTGTTGTTATTATTAATGATTCATAAAGTACACTATTTTGAATGTTTGATTTTGTTAAAATGTAAGTTTGGAATTAAATGAGTTTTATTTAATGCATATTAATAACATTAAAACATTTGGTTGACCAAATTTAGTATTAAAATAATTTTAAGAAATATAATATATAAAAATGACTATTTTTGTCCACGATAAAAAAAGAAAGAAAAATTGAATTTTAAAGGGAGATTGCTCCAATAGCATAATTTTATTTTGAAATAATGGTAACAAATGCAAGATAATGATGAAAAAATAATAAGATATAAAATAATAATTTGATGGTTAAATAAATAAATTTGATTAATATTATATTTAAGGATCATTGATCATTCATAATCTATTTAGAATTTTACATTGAGTTATAAATGAATAAGTGGGTTAGTAATGATCCATTCATTTTTTATCCAATCTAAATTCATCTATTTACTAGGTAGAATGAAATACACCATCAATTCAATATTTTGTTCCTCCTCTAATAATATATTGCCTCTTTCAGAACATTCAATTAATTTTGTGCTAATTGATATAGTATTAATGTTGACTTAATACTTTATCAAATAAGAGCTTTTTTATAATACTAAAAACCACAGATTTAAGCTTCGCAAGGTTCAATATAAGGATACTATTATAAGCATGTAAAATAAATTAGAAAATTTTCAATACAATGAATGGTGAATATTGAGAAAATTATTAATCAAAATAGAGATGCCTATATTGAATGAGAATACTAATTAATAAATATAACTTCACAAATAAAAAATGCATTCATATGGCATTAATTATATAATAATAGAATATTAAATAAATACACACAATAAAAATATATTCATACTAAAAATATTTTTGAATTTATTTTAAAAATTATTTTTATAAACTAAAATTCATTTATTCCACTACTAATTTTACTTGCATCAAATTTATCTCTCACAAATATCTTGTATCAATTTTATTTTTGATAAGTAATAAATTAGTTAATAATTTTGTTCCTTTATTAATATTTTCATTGATGGATTAATGACTATAGAAATAGAATGACTAAAATAAAAAATAATAATATGTTATATATAAAATTTATATTGAAATTGTGTAAGGTACAAAATCAATATAACTTACATTTGTAAAAGGCCTAATACAAAAGAAAAAGTTAAAAGAATTAATTGAAAATAATTTATATTGATTTTCAGTAAATTTTAAATATATATTTCGATATATATATATATATTGTTCTTGAAATAAAATATTTGAATTTATAGTTAGTTATTAAAAATTTTACACACACACACGCACAAAGTTGCAAATTGTACTTGTATATAATTTACTTGAATGTTTATGATTATAAAACACTTAATTAAATTATTATAAAATAAATTCACTTTCAACGTAATATAGTTTTCTATTATATTGTTAATTAAGTTAATTACAATATAAATGTAAAGTTTTTACATCTTTTGAGCAATTTTTATCATTTTCTAAAAATTCCTTCAATAAAGGTTAAACTATATAAAATAATCGTCCATATAAATCATAATTTTAAACTATCATGCATATTTAAATTTTAATTATAAATTAAAATTTAAATTATTATAAAATTTTTTACTTTTATTTTTTATTTATAATATCTATTTTTATCCCTTATAAATATAAATTAAATTATCAACCCTTCACAAATTTTTAATAATATTTTCATCCATCATATATTATTTATACTTTATTTTTATCTTTCCTTCTATCGAGTTATTAACTCATCAGTAGGAATACTAATAGATGATATATATTAATTAAATTATTATTTATAAAAGGTGAAATTTATATAAAGTATTTGTGAGGAATAAAATTGTTATAAGTGAAATCAATGAGGGGCTAAAATAGGATTTTAAACTATTTCATATATATTATGCCTTTAAATATAATTAACTTAAATATTTTTTAATATAATGATTTAATTATTATTAAATGATATATAATTTTAGATAATTATTATTTTCAATTTTTATGAAAGTTTCCTTATTATTATAGTGATGAATATAAAACTTATTATTACATAATTATTTAATATTATTAATATTATTATAATACATGTGCACACACGTGCACAGACACATAATAATAATAATAATAATAATAATAATAATAATAATAATAATAATAATAATAATAATAATATCACTAATTTCGCTTATTAGTTTAATTGTTTTGACTATGACACATCAACTTCACTAGAATTACTAAATGGACCCTTATAGGTTCACTTCAAATTTTAGAAAGGAAACTCAACTAATTTGATAATTTTTATATGTATATTGGCTACAAAAATGATATATTTGACTATGACTTTATCTATATAATTAATTTGTTGCACAAATAATATTTTATTATGGGAAAAGCTTTTTAATTTATATGGTGGTATAAGTGATATTTTATTATAAAAAATGTGTGCTTGTAATTTAATTCATTGCATAAGTAATATTTTATGATAGATAAAAAATTTTCATAGAATAAACTCTTTAATTTTTTGCACATTTATTAAAAAATATTATTCCCTTGACAGGAAATGAAATTGCCACAATTTATAAATTCTGTAATGTTAGTGACATAAATAGTTGTGTACTTTTCATTACACAGCTGATATGCGACATCCCTCACTCTTCTTCCTAACAGCTAAGCTAGTTAGTTACTCGAGTCAACAAATCCCGTGAAAACAAGAGTCTTCCAGTGTTGAAGGGATAGCTAACTTGGAGAACAGCAGAGGATATGCGATAGCAAAGAAACTGCTAAAGGCTCATATGCGAAAGCAGGAAAGCCATAACCCTTAACCGACAGTATCAGTTATGGCCCCTTTAGTCCTATGGGTTACTCACTAGTACAGAACTGGTTAAGAAAGATAGCTTAGAGAGGATAGCGACTAGGTTCCCTCAAGGGGTTCCCCACAGGGTAGTTACACTCTTTCCTTCAACCGAATCATGATCAAATTACATATGTGATCACAGAAACTTAGGTGACTGCTGGTTGGAATAGGCTCTCTTTACCCTTGTAGATAACAGATGCCTGATAGAAAAACTCTCAAAAAAAGGTCGAGAGGCACCTTTCAATCGTTGATACTGTCCGCTAACACATGCCAAACTATACTACGACGATGGCTCCATACGGTAAAACAGATAAGGGTGGGCTAATCACCACAGCAAAAAAGATCTATTAAAGATTTTTTTGAGCCCTAGTCCTCCCATGCTTACCCTCAATAGTGGTGAATCAGAGGAAGAAGGCAGCCTTCGCCTTGGGGAGAGGGGGATATAACTATGTAGGATAATCTCTATACTATCGCATATCAGCTGCTAGTTCCAACTCTCTTTCTAAAATATTGTACTTAAGCAAGCATCTCTGTTAACAGCTGATAAGCGACAGCAGGAACTAGAATGGGCTGTTATCGTTCTGTAATGGACAGTTATTGTACTTGATCGCGTGATTGATCGCCTGGAGCAGATATTCCATTGTATCATGGTTGTGATTGTGGTTGAAAGGGAGGATGATGGGGCTACATGGAGAGATGAAGAAGTGTTGTTATTAAAAAGACTAACCAACTCAATCAAGCACCAGAGATCCAATAACAACCAAACCTCTGTCTCGCTCGTAAATTATTTAATCAAAAGTAACCAACCAAATGGTTATTTCAACAAGAAGATCATGAACTTGCGAAAAGGAATAATAGTATGGTACGTACAAACAAGGCTGAATATGATGCTTCAGTGCATCGTCAATGAGCTGCTCCGTATATCCGAATGGTTCAGCATGGGGGCAAGATATTTTGAGATGACAAAAATTTCTTTTCATAAAAAAATATCATAAACTTAGAGAAATTGGATTGAGATTGTTGCCTGCAGAAATACGTTACCAGGCAAGAACCTTTCCTTATTCTAATTTCCTAAAATTCCATTAAAAAACAACACACTAGAAATATATAAAAGAAAGAGGGGATCATCAAAGAAAGAGGGGATCATCAAGGCCTTTAAGACT
Organism: Sindora glabra; assembly: GCA_020226215.1. Taxonomy (NCBI): domain Eukaryota; kingdom Viridiplantae; phylum Streptophyta; class Magnoliopsida; order Fabales; family Fabaceae; genus Sindora; species Sindora glabra. Next base: position 36,030,727 of record CM035234.1, on the reverse strand, counting down.
TAAAGAGTTTTCTTTTTTTTCTGCATGATATAGCTGTTAAGGGCGGTGGTCAAAGTCTTTGACCCAGCTGGAAACCCTATTAAAGTCATGACATTTGACAACTCAAAAAGGAACCCGATTATATGATGTAGCTGCCAAGGGCGGTGGTCAAAGTCTTTGACCCAGCTAGAAACCTCCTTAAAGTCATGACATTAGACAACTCAAAAAGCATCCCAGGCGATATCCTTCCAGCCTAGCAACTAAAGACTTGCATGCGAAGCAAGATTTTTCAAGGTTTCTAAATCCAGCCAGCTATTATTATATTAATTAAGCTAAAGTCAAAGCATATCGTTAAAGCTATTGTCTACGGGCTTCATACCATTCACGAAGGTGACATACTGCCAATTGTTCTCATGCTTGGTATCGACCTTATGTCAGCTTCCAGTTCTTTAGTGACATTTTCTTGCCTATGAAGCTTCAGCAAGACTTTTACCAATGGCACTTCTTTAGATATCAATTTTCAAACTTGACATTCTTGGATCCTCATCAGCTGCTATTCGTGAGATAACTTAGCATTTAAATGAAGGGAATCCTCTCTAATGACATTTATTAGGCAAATACTTTTAAAGCTTCGATACGTGGAACATGGGATAAATGGCGTATAAGCTATCCGAAAGCTCTAGATGGGAAGCTAATGCTCTAACATTCCTAAAGATCGAGAAGGGCCTATATATTAAGGCATAAGTTTTTCCTTTTTACCAAATAATATAACCTCTTTCATTGAAGAGACTTCGAGGAATACTTTATCTCGTAATTGGAGTTCTAAATCCCTCTTCCTCTTGTATGCATAGGACTCTTGTCAATCTTGAGTCATTTGAATTGATCTTGGATGATTTACACTTTTTCAAAGCGTCTGTCACCAAGTAAGATCCCAAAAGTTTTGCTTCTCTTGGATTAAACCATCCTACATGAATCTACATTTTTGTCCATACAATGCTTTAAAAGAAGCCATCTTGATATTTGTTTGATAACTATTATTGTAAGCGAATTCTATCAATGAAAGTATGTTTTCGATTTGCCCTTTAAGTCAAAGGCACACACTTTGAGCATATCTTCTAAAACTTGGATGACAATATTAATTGCCCATTCATTTGTAGATCAACAACTATGTTGAAACATAATTGAGTGTTGAAAGCTTGTTAAAAGGATTCTCAAAGATAAGTGGTGAGATGAGTACTTCTATAAAAAAAAGATAGTAATGGCGATTCCATGCTGATGACAATTTCGTCAAATATACTTGAACATATCACTACTATAGGATAATTAATTAATTGGTGTTTAAAGGATTACACGTTGGAAATTGACCAACGTTTATATCTATTTTTAATGTTACTTTTAAAATTGTTATAAAATATAAAAATAAGATTAACTTTTTATTGAAAACAACTTATGTCATATTTTTTATCATTATGGAAAACAACATTAAACATTATTTATTTTTAAACAATTGATGTTTAATTTCCACAGTACCATGTTGATTTATTTTTATAATGATGCGGTATATCTCACTCCTCCCCACTCAAACCCTAATCTCATCCATGTCCCTTAATTCTTTAGTCTCTTGTTCCAAACCCTAATTCAAACCTCATGTTCCTCACATCTTCGTTTTCTATATTTCCTTGGTATTCCTAACCCAAAATAGAACTTATTTTTCTATGGAATCCTAATTTGAACAATTTTAAAAAATAAATTGAATAAAAAAGATTAAAATGGTGAAAGGTTATATACAATACCCTAATCAAATATGAATGTTTTGATAAATATATCTTAATACACATTACTTGATATGTAAGGTTTGCATTTTCTAGAAAAGACTCGTGAACATCAACCTACAGGTGCAATGAACATTCATGAAAATTTAATGTATCATGTTACACATTTTTATATGAATAATTAGTATATAATATCACAGAATGGCAAAGAAGATAAATAAAATTAAATTTTTTACTTGTATAAAATTATAATAGTTGCATCAAAATGATAAACAACAAAACAAGATCAATTAGTAAACTGAAAACTAAATTGAAAAAACAAATTCAAAAGTAAAAAGAAAAAAATTCCTTACATTTATACTTTACATTTTTCTAGTGGATGCCAAACCTCACATATTTAGCTACAGGCTATCAAAAGTTTAACTTTTCAAAATAATTAGTAAGTAAAAATATAAAAATAAAAAGAAACATTTTAAAGTTAGAAAGAAAGTGTACTTCATAAGGCAGAAAATCATTTTCAAGTTAGAAAATTATTGAAATAAAATTTACAACCAATGTCATACTTTACTGTTTTTATTTTTAGTTCGTGCGATGCTTTAAACTTGTCATTTTCAATTCACCCCTGAGGACTAAGTTTTCAATTAATAAAAAATCAAAGCTCAATTTTGCATTAGAATTGGTGTAGTAAAAAATATTGTCATCTTTAATACAATAACATTATTCTATTTAGTAACGTTTAACATTGGTTATGAAACAAGAATCCACATCAAAATAGATAATGTTGTTTGTTAAAAATAAACTTCTTTTGCTTGGGTAACATTTTACATAATCATTCTGTTATAATCCTAAATCCCTTCTAAAATCATTCTAGAATGGCTAAATAAAACAAACATGTATATCAGAATTAGCTAATTCAATTATATACATCATATGTGTCAAATTAGAATTCAAAACACAATTGAAATTAGTAGCTTTGAAATGCTTTTTTGTATTATAACATTTTTCTAATGCAATTAAATAGATATAAATAACACGTTGAATATAAATGGAACAAAGGAGAAAGAAGACATCTATTATGAAGGATATTATATAAATGAAAGGGAAAAATGGATCTCCTTTGCTTGGAATTCATTAATATAAATTTTAGTCAATTACTAAATGGTTAACGATATTGATTTACTAAAAATAACAGATGCATTTTCTAATTTTTTATTGTAGAACAATTAGTGTCTAAATATAAGAAATGTAGCTTAATACATTGGTTACTATAATAAGCAAACCTTATAACAAAAAGATGTCAATTCTAAGAAACAAATTGAAGTTGCTTTTTTGTTGCTTTCTTACAGAATATCAAAATTTTTGAAATTTCAAATGAAAGATGATAACTAGAAAAGAGTTATGTTTAAATTAAACATACATAGAGTTAATTTTATCTTCTTTAGCAAAAATTGATAACAAAAAAAAAGATTAAGCAAAAACTTCAGAAACTTATACATAGAATAAATTATTATATTGGAATCTCTTGAACTTCAAATCGAATATGATAAACAAAAATGATCAAATAGAAAAAGTTATTTTTAAATGTATTAAAAAGAAGGTTATTTTTTATCTCACATTTATACATTGAAATTATTATCAATTCAAAACAAATAACTTTAGATGTCAAAAACAAAAAGCTATCTAAATGCCAAAAGTGAATGCAAATTATAGCAAATTGGAAGTAAATAAGGAAATATGTGAGGCAATGAAGAATTATGAAATTATGATAAAATGCAATAAACTATTGATATTTCATTGCATATATATATCATTACATCATCAACAAATACACAAAAATACTAATACAATAAATAACCAATTCTTTATGCTTGACAACTTTTAAGTTGGAGGGCCAATTATATGCCTTATATATAACTTGACAATGCTAATAATAGAGCCTCTTTTTGCCCTTGTGAAGAAACTAGGGTGGACGAAGGATCCTATCTTATTAATAACAAATATAGTAATCTTTAACATATTCCTCGTTGCAAATTCTATTTTATTGAATACTAAATTATTAGTTTAAGCAATATATTTACCTTTATTACCAATGCTAGTGTTTGGAATAAATTTAAGGATAATCTTTTTTCCTTCTTATAAAACTTGTTTGGAGATGTTGCAAAATTTATCAAAAGATTTGTAGATTTTATCAAAAGATTCACTTCTCCTCTAGTTCTAAGTTTCACATATTTGTCATTTATCAAAGGATCACACATTGTGAAATTTGATGTATTAAAGGAAAGGGAAGTCTTTCGATAAAATTTTAGCATCTCCAATTTCATGAGATGGAAAAAGGTTATATTTTAATCAAAACTCAAATCTAGAGTTAAATAATTAAGGCTAAGATATTATAAAGATGTTTCAAATTGAAAATGGAGTAAAATTTATAGGTAACATAAGACATTATGCTACGGTTATCAACATAAAATCAATGCCTTAAAAATAAATTTTTCATGTTGCATTTGTTGGTATACTTTTCAAATGTCAATTATTTGAACAACCTATGTGATGTGAATAATATTTTATTAATATTTTCCCTCATATTAAAGCCTCTTAGGATGAGATGATACTTAATTGAATCAATTCTACATTGATTTGAGACTAATTGCATTAATTTGAACTTGATTGAATTTCGGGCTTAATGCTGAATTTTTGGTACTATTTTAGTTCTCTGATCATAACTTAAGCTCTAAATGTTAGATTTGGATGATCCTTGTACCGTTAGAAAGCTAAGAAAAATTTATATAATTTCTAGTTTGTTTAAAAGCCCAATTCTACCATCTTGGAGGTCAAAAGTAAGCACAAAGTTAGCTAATGTTGTTATTTTGACCCAAAGCTGACCCTCTTGTAATGATTAATTTATATATGGAGCTCCAAGTATCCAATTGATGTAAAGCCAAGTCTAATTATTCCCTAAGATCCATACCTAATCATTCATGAAGCCTTTTTGATGAAACCAAGTCATTTTGAAGGTTAAAAAAGATAGATTGACGGCTGATTACATTAACTTAGATTGGATTGAACTATCTGTAGTATTTTGGCTATAACTTGAGCTAGGAATGTTGAATTAGGTTGAAATTTTGAGGATAGATTTATAAGTTTGTAGTTAAGGCCCAATCCTAATTATGTCTCAAAGGTTATCTATAGTTAAAGGGTAGATCAGAATGAGGGAGAGAGGAGGAATAGATAGACAATTTTACTAGTTTTCTGAATTTATTTTGTTTTTTCTCTTTTTAATGAGAGGCTAATTCCTTCTAAGTTGATTCAAGGAATTTTAAGACTTTTGTCCTTTTTTATTATGAGATCTTGAATTGTATGGTGATATTTGTAATTGATTCCTTTTTTTCTTCATCTATCTTTTCCGATTTACTAAAGTTAGTTAGTTTGAATGTTGATTTGATATAATCTTAATTCAATTTTAAGGTTCATGATTTGGAATTGGTAGTGAATTTTGGTTGATTAATCATAATTCTTTATGTGAGAAAAAGCGATGAATGAACAATTTAGGATTCTAAATTAATTCATTTAATTTGATTGAATTCTATTTTTAAATTAGTTTTGATCTAGCTTAAGGATTATGACGATTATCTAACTTTACTAATCTTATTCAATCAAACCCTAGATGATTATTTAACTTAGAGTTCATGAATTATTGCAGGGATTCCAAATAATTTAAGGCTAAATAATCATTTGTAAAATTTTAATTTATAGTGATCTATGTTTAATCCTCTGAAGAGACCTTTAATTCATTGGATCAGCTACTTTTATTTATTAATATTCCTTATTTTTACTGCTACTAGTCTCTTGATTCTACTATTAATCTTTTGTTGTTATTTCATGCTTGTTTTGAACTCAAAAGTCTTTCCACCAATCAGGTTCTACATTTATTTTGTATTTTGAATTCTGTATTGCATGATTATTTTGCATTTTGCATTATGCATTAGTTTAAAGTTTGCACATTTTATGTTTGATTAATTGTATAAGTAGTTAGCATTCTACTTTTCTTGGGTATTTAAATATAATTTCACATCATAAATAGAATTAGTAAGTAATCATAAAGGATTAATTAAAAAAGGTCTTTAGAGGTTTGACCTGATTCACACCATTTTGTTACAAAATTTCTTATGAATCAGTAATTTTAATTTGGCCGGTTCGATAGTCGCAATCACTATGTTGTACGTGTTCTTAGTCCCTAATACTTAAGGAATGTTGTAGTGTGGTTTAAAAGAGTGACTATTGACATTACAATTCTATTCATGAATGTTGTAGTATGGTTTGAAAAAGCTAACTACTAACATTATAACTTTATTTGTGAATGCCATAGTGTAGTTTAAATGAGCTAATTATTAACATTATAAATTCATAAATACAAATATTAATTAGTTTTAAATAATCTTTAGATGTAGGTTCTTGTATACAACTTACATTTAATACTTTAAAGTTTATAATAACATTGTAAATACAAATATTAGTTGATTATTAATATACCTTTAGATGTTGATTGCTATGCATATATAGGACTTTAGTGCCTTTTGCTATTTGAAATCAGGAGATATTAGAGTCTTTGATAGGGTACTTTCAATAAATTCAAAGCATTTCTAAAAAAGAGTGAGTTATACTCAAATTTAATTTAAACATAAAAAAGTGCAAATAAAATTTATAAGCAATAGAAGTAACTTTTACATATCAATTTTTAATTTGACAATTAATGTCTAAAAGTAATGACATTGTCTTGAACCAAAACTGATGTATAAAGTTAGAACAATATTTACAAAAATACCACCACTACATCAATTTCTACATCGCTTAATATAAACACTAATGTCTTAAGATTCATCATATATTTAAATATCCAAATAAACATTGGTTATAATGTTAATTGTCATTATAAATTTTCCATGAATTTAAAAAATATCATTGCATAAATATAAATTTTGATTGTATTTAATAATCATTGTCTTATTTATCTCATTAATTTTAAAAATATTACTACATCTATATAGATATCAATTTTTTCCTTAATCAATATTTATCAATCGATGTAGAATTACCATCCTGTAATTTTGTATTACACTACCAAGTAAGTACAATTAACTAGTAAGAAATATGTTGTCTTGGTCAATCCATCCACTATCTCTTAAATGGAATCATGTCTCTTAGGAGTCTTTAGAAAACCTATTAAAAAACTCCATAGTTATATGCTTCCATTTCTACTCGAAAATTTATAAAAGTTCTCGTAAGTCATTAGTGCTCTTTATTCACTAGATGATAGGTAAAATAGTTTTGTTATGAAGTCTAACACATTTTTTTTTCATCTTTCCACTAAAAAATCTTATGCAAGTCATGATACATTTTGGCTATAATAGGGTGCTTGATGTAACAATTCATTTTGCTTACCAAAAGGAACCTAATGTTATCTTCAATACTAGATCACTCCTTTCTTGTTAATGGTCAAATCATCATCTCAGTTCACTATCACCTTTTTTTTCCTTAATGTGATGTAGTAGGGATTATTTTTCTAAGATTCCTTAATTCTCTCAATCAACTTTGATTCTACTACTACTCGAGTAAGTAACGTTCCTTGGTTGTTCAATTACATACCAGCTAAATTACCTAATGATTACTTGCTCAATGCATTAACCATAATATTTCCCTTATTGGAGTGATAGAGAATTAAGCAATCATAATCCTTAATGAGTTCTATCCATCTTTATTATCTCCAATTTAGATCCTTTTGTTAAAAATGTATTTCAAGATTTTATGATTAGTATAAATCTCATAAGTTTTCCTATACAAATAGTGCCATCATATCTTCAAGGTAATCACCACCACAGCCATATCTAAATCATATGTTAGGTAATAAGTTTCATGCTTTTTCAATCAACATGAGATGTATGTAATGATTATTCCATTTTTCATTAACATATAGTTAAGGCTAGCTCTAGAAGTATCATAATATATTACATGCTAACTAGTACTTGGGGGTAAGGCTAATACATGTGCTAAAGTCAAACACATCTTTAATTTTTGAAAGGTATTTTTATAATTATCCAATCACGCAAACTTTACTCCTTTTCAAGTTAACTTAGTCAATGATGTAGCTATCTTAGAGAAATCTTTAACAAATCACTTGTAATACCTTGTAACTTTTAAAAAGCTTTGGATCTACATGACAGAAGTTGATTTTAGCTAACTTTCCATGATTAATCTTTTGAGAACCCCTCTTAGGATACCACATGCTCTACTTAGTCATCTAGAATTTGAATTTGAAAAATTTTGCATAAAGCTAATGTTTATATAGGGTTTGTAACACAATCATGAGATGTTAAGCATGCTCATCCTTATTCTTTGAACATCTTATACTATCATTTATAAACACAATTTCAAATTTATCCAAGAATGCCTTAAGTACTCTATTCATGTGGTCCACGAAAGTTAATGGTGCATTAGTTAAACCAAAAAACTTCACCAAAAATTCATAATTCCTATATCATGTTTTAAAATCCATATTTAGTATATTTACCTTGTAACCAAGGATTCTAACCAATAAGAGGTGAATTTGGTCTTAGAATTTTACACCTTTTGACATCAAAAGCAATTTTCAAAGGATTTTACAAACATTCATTACTTAGAAACACTAGATAAGTGTTTAGACTTGTAAGCAATCGATATACAGATAAGTAAAGCAAATCAAGCAACACATAATTAATCAAATATCAATAAGATTATGAAGAGAATATGAAAAGATAAGGCTGAGAAAATTAAACACAAGAATTTATGATGGTTTAGCCTTGAAGATTTAATAATCCAAGGATTCCATCCACTAGCAAACTTATTTAACTTAGATTTTGCAAATTTCAATGTCTCTTCAAGTTTAGTTTGAACATTTGAAGAAGTTTATTTACAATTCCTTCTTTAATAAAAGAAAAATCTTTTGTAGTTTCCTCCCTTAAAAAATATTTCACTATAAGAATTTACACTCTTAAAAATTTTAGGGATAACTTAAAAATACAATATTTGAGAGTTTAAAATATGAAGTTTAAACTAATAAACTATCAAAATTAGATTACATAATGAAGAGTTAGAAGAAAAAATCTACTTGGTTCAAGGGATTTAAATCTTTATAGAGCAAAGAGATGATGAAAGTATGTCAATGTAATAGGAAAGCTTTAAATATATGTTTAAAATCAAGTTCAAGCCTTTAAATAGGGATTGGAATCCTTAAATGCCCATTAAACTCTTTAGAAAAGCTAATAAAATTACGTCAATACAAAACAAAGCACAACATAAAGTGCTGGGCATGTTAGAAAATTTTGAATTTTCCAAGGGATTAAGTACTTTACGAAATACTTCACCTTACATAGGTAAACTTACTATAAATGGCGAAAGGGCTTCTTGGAAAGTTGAAATAGGGTGCACACAACACTTTGCAAATTATTTCTTGAGCCTTCCTAAAGCAGATGAAGCATTTCATGAAGTGCTTCACTTCTTCCAGTATAAAAGCCTAAAAACTAGTAATTTTCAAATATTTTTCAAGTAAACATTTTCTAACATTTTAAAAACATTTTCATTACTAACTAAATGATATTCAAGCATGATTTGAGTATTTGAAAGATTATTTTACAATCCAAATAAGATGTTTTACCTTAAATTATAGTTCTAATAATTTAGAGCTTAAAATTAACACAAGTTTGAGTATTTTACAATTATTTTCTCTAATAATTAATTAAAACCCATTTAAATCTAATTTATTTTTTTACAACTAAACCTAGTAAAAATAAAAGAACCTAATCAAGGGTTTTCAAACAATCTTCAAGCTTTCCAAAAGTCTAATGCAACAAATGTTTGTTTAACACACTTAAGTTAACTAAGATATTTTATTATCATTAAAATTAACATCTTAAATGGGACTAAAACTAATAATCACCCTATTTTGAATGAAAACAAACTATTTTGAGATTAGTTGAAATCACAATTTAAAACCCTTTTCGTTTTAACACTCCTCTTTAATTTATGAACTTATGTTTCAAATTTTTATCTTAACAAATGTTTATGCCAAACTTAATCTTAAACTAAGTCTCTACATTTTTGCATCAATCAAATAATAATCATAAGATATATGTAACACCTCTAATATAAAAAAGTTCAAGAAGGAACTTTAGCTAGAAACCTCCCAAATAGAAACTTGATGAGATAATCGAGTAAAGTTCTAGTAGATTATAAATATAGCTTAGAGATACATCTAATTAGAATTTTTGAAGAAATCACATTAGACACTAGTATAGATTAAAATATAATTAAAAACCTAACAGTAAGTTTGGAAAAAATTATATAAAGGTCTAATAGAAAATTTAGTGCTTGGATAACCTAAAAATGGCTTGGGTAATATGAAAACTTAGAGATTTAGCTCAAAATTGGAATTAATTATTTTGATTTGTTTAGATTAACTTAGATTAAAATTATTAAGCCAAAATTTGATTTTGAAACTTAAAAAAAATGCTCAAACAAGGCCTAATCTTGTAGGAGAAGCTAATGGCAAGTTAGGTAAATAAGTAGAAAACTAGGGATATTTATTAATGAACTTTTCTAGGTACTAGTTAGAGGATTTTTATTGGATTTGTAAAGAAAAATCACTTGATTTTTATCCCAAAACTATGCAGCCCCATCTACCTCATTTATCATTATTTTTTTACATAAAAAATATAAAATAGGAAGCTTACAAAGGAAACTTTAGAGTTAGGATTTTATATAGAAGCCTTTTGGCTCATTTTTGCACAAATTTTTTTGCTCTTCTTTATTCAAAATTGAGTATTTTTCTAGGGTTTTCTACTAGGGTTTTCAATTTTTCAATAATTTCAAAAAGGTTTTCTAAGTGGTTCCATCAAATTCTTGTAAAGTAACTAAAGTTTTCATTTATTTTCTTCAAGTTTTCATGTTAATATTTTCTTTAAAATTCCTAAAACTTGGTTTATTTTAGTAAATTTATTGCTTAAGAGCTATTTGAAAGGTTAAAGAATTAAAGATTTAGGATGAGTGGCAACTATCTTTTCTTTCTTTGAATTTTCTCATGAAAAGTGAATAATTTGGTGATATATGTTATTATGAATGTTAATCTAAGTTATAGTGCTATATAGTTTGGTTTTAATATCATATAAATGTTAATATAATGATATGATGTTGGTTTTTTAGTACCAAAATTAGTAGGAGAATCATTAAGTTTTTCCTTAAGAGATGATAATAGGATTATGTTAAGTTGAAATTAGAACATAATTTTTAAGGGAAAGTTATAGTATGTTTTTGTTAGTGTATAAGCCCTAAAACTAATTATATTAATGATTGTAAATTTGAATTATATTATTTTAATGAAAATTCTAATTATCATATTTATATATATATTATCTGTAAAAAAATATTTAATTATGATAATAACCTTAGAATAATTATATTCTTAAATGTTTCTAGTTATATATCATTGTGGATTGAGTTGCTTTGATATGTTAAGACTAGCATATGTGGTAACTTATATGAGATATTAAGTTTACACATAAGTATAAGTTAGAGAACTTGTATATTGGACTGACCCACCCTAAGAATATTACATAAATCGTTATATGATTGTCATGAGTGATTCTGTGTAATTATTATTATAGTCCTTTGACCTGAGATCACCAAGGATCCCTATATGTGAGTTTCATATTTTGATACTACTCTATGTCACTCATGGTTGAGTGAATGTAAGGGTAGTTATTGGATATGTCACATATCCTGCGAAGGGATTTGTATGATTAAGATGGAATTTGTCCCTCTTATATAACAAGAGTAACATTTGTGGGCCCCTTGATTAAGTAAAACTGAGAAAATGCATGGTCATGTTTAGATGAATTGACATGAGATGTCAATTACATTTACTTTAGTCAGCTTACTTAAGAATTAAGAAACCACTAGATTGGGCTATACGGAAACAACATGGTCCATGTCTCATGCTCAATGTAGATATTTAGGACAAAAGGACATAGATGATGATCAAATATAAAGGTTCAATCGAATCACCAACTTTCTTATTACTTGGGTAACAATGATGTATTGCTAGACATCACTTATTATTTATGATCATTAATGTAATTTATGATCATTACCAATGTAATGAGAGCTTGTAAGGTTGCACATTTAGAGCCTAGTGGATTTGGAATTGATGGATTAAATTATTTGGGCCTAATATTTAGGAATTCTATGTTATAATTATAAGGTCCAATAATAAACTTATAATTATACATGAAATAAAGCCCAATAAGTTAGAGTTTTCTATGCACTTATTTAAATAGGCTTGTTGGATAATAATATAGGATGATTATTCACGCATCCTAAAGTATAGAAAAATCCTAGCAATCCTCCTTGACTATAACCCTTGAAAAGGCGTAGCTAGCACTACGAGATTAAGGAGAAGAATTCCAACCTGTATTCGTGTGGATGTTCATTAGTGATCTATTAGTTCATATGAATACCTCAAAGTCTTTGACCGAAAAGGAAGTCGAAGAAGTAATCAACAAACGAGTTCTTGAATCATCCTAAAAGTATTTCTTGAATCTTTATTCTAATTTAACATTTTGCATGGATTCGTTAGATGAGATCGGTTAATTCTGTTGCACTTGTCTAACTCCCAATCCCAATAGTTTCTATTACTCTTTGAAATCTTGCCTTAGGAATTGTTAAAATTTTAATTTTTAGTGTTTAATGTTACAAATAACATTAGGATAGGTGTGCAAAGAATTGGAAATTTTTAGAGTTTTGAAAAATGAATTTATGTGGACTTTAACTATAAGAAACTCAAAACATAATTTTAAATTTTGTATTCCAAACTTTGGTGCTATTTGCTCCCTTATTTGGTTGAGAAAAATTAAAGCAACTAATATGCTTTGATTATTAGTATGTATGTAATCTTATATAAAAATTTGATGGTAATTAGAATTGTTTTGGATACCAAGAAGACTCTTTTTTCTACAACTCTAAAACTATCTAGAATTAACAATTCTAAGTTTTTGGTTCTATATGAATAGTATGTGAAAAAATTATAAAATAATTGAATTTTTTCATCATTTATATGTTAGGGATGTTGTGTCAAAATTTGGTAATGATTGGAAATGATTTGAATATTAAAAAGAAGCTTTCATCATAATTGCTTTTGTGCTACTTTGTTTTGAAATTTCATGGTTTTGATAAACAGTACCTAAAGGTAATGAAATAATAGGAAAATTGATTATTGATATTTGTTAAAGTGTTAGAAGCATTAGATAAAATTTTAATAAAAATTTAAGATACTTTGGGAGCCTAAAAGGCACTAAAATCTTGAAAGTATTCATACTACCTAGCATGATTAATGTTAATACTTCTTATTGAGAAATTTTGCAAGTAATGAAGAATTGTGAAATATTTGATGGTATTGATATTATAAATTTCTAGCTATTAAAAAGAGTTGAATATTGCCATTATCTTGAATGAAAAAGTTATATGCTATCCTTAGGCATAATGTCATGTGATGATAAAATGTGAATATGTATGAGATGGCTAGATTTTATGGCATAGTAGGTATTTTGACCATATCCTATGAAATGAATGAAATAAGAAATTGAAGCTACAACGAGCATCTTGATATTACTCACCTTAAATCTACTTTATAAGGGGAGATATGCATCCTTTGCAGAAAAAGAAGGAGTGGTAAAGTTTGGAAGGATAAGGTTAGTGATTTTATTCTTATGGTGGTAGGGGGTAAAGCTGGACTAAAAATATAAACAGAAATCCAAGTACTAACTATTGCTATACTTTCTATTAAACTTTGTGAATATGATACATAAGATCTTTAATTAATTGTTATTTTACATTGTTATATATTTTTTATCTATTATGGCGAAAACTATTTAGAAAAAGGGTGAGTATTTTAATACTCACACCCTTTAGTATTGTATATTATTTACAAATACAAGGCTTAGATCCCTTAAGGATGATTCATATCTATACATAAACCTTCATTTCTCCGTTGAGAACCTTCCTTATAATATTTTCATGGTGTCCCTATTAGAAGTTTTATTTTTTGATAGTACTATGTATAGAATTATGACTTTCAAAATTTCACACTTTTGTATAAATTTTATTTAGTATATGTAACTTATGACTTGAACCTTTTTTTTGTATAAATATTATTTAGTATATGTAACTTATGACTTGAACCTTTTTTTTGTAAAAATATTATTTAGTATATGTAACTTATGATTTGAACCTTTTTATGCCCCTGCAAGTAAAAATCATTTTTATGTAAGTGGTTATCTATATTTTTAGTAGAGTTAAGAAAGTAAATAAGTCAAGTATGTCTTAGAGGCTTGTGAGAACAACTTGTTGGTATATTACTATTAGTAAGTTGTCTTTACACTAGTCACAGTATTCAAGAATCAAATTGTGACAATATAAAATGTAATAATCAGCCATAAAAGAATCTAAACATAAAATATGCCATAATAAACCACAAAAATATCTAAAGTACTAAGAAAAAGATCTAGTCAAAACTATAGAGTTAACATAAAATCTAAAATAATATCAAAATTTCTATTAAAAGCATGATAAAGTCCTAGAGGTAAATAAAGCTAAAGGATAGATATAATCTAATCATTTACATATAATTTTTCTCATCCTTAGCATCATTTGAAGCACTTTCCATTTCTTTATATTATTCTTCTTATGAAGATTCTTCTGTTTCTTTCTTTTATTATTCTTTTGAAGATTTTTCCTCAATTTCTTTAATATCTTTATCATCTTCATTAGTTAGGGTAGCAATGAAACTAGAAGAAGCATGTAAATTTAACCTTTACCCCTAATTTTATCTAGCCGAGAATGAAATTTGTTGAATTTACCTTGAATATCACTTTACATCCTATCTATATTATCCATCACCATTTGCATATCAATGAAATTGGATAAAGGACATTGCTTAATGTGAATCCAAACCCCTTAATGTTTATAATAAGATATTTACTTTATATGAGATTTACCAAGTCTAGAAGACTCTTTAAACTCAATGATTTCTATTAGTGTATATGCCCTAAAACTAATTATATAGATGATTGTAAATTTGAATCATATTATTTTAATTATAATTCTAATTATCATATTTATACATATATTGTTTGCATAATATATTTAATTATGATAATAACTTTAAAATAATTATATTTTTAAATGTCCCTAGTCATATATCATTGTGGATTAGGTTGCTTTGATATGTTAAGACTAGTATGTGCGGTGACTTATATGAGATATTAAGTCTGCACATGAGTACAAGTTAGAAAACTTATATATTAGACCAACCTACCCTAAGAACACAACATGGATTATTATATGAGTGTTATGAGTAATTCTTAGTGATTATTATTAATATGGTCCTTTGACCTGAGATCACCAATGTTTCTTACATGTGAGTTTCATATTTTGATACTACTTTATGTCACTCATAGTTAAGTGAATTCAATGGTAGTTATTGGATATTTCATATATCATACAGAGAGATTTATGTGATTAAGATGGAATTTATCCCTCTTATATAATAAGAGTGACATCTATTGGCCCTTACGTTAAGTAAAGCTGAGAAAATGCATAATCATGCTCAGATGAATTGGCATGAGATATCAATTATATTTGCTTCAGTGAACTTACTTAGGAATCAAGAAACCTTTCGAATTAGGTTATATAGGAATAAAATGATCCATATCTCATGCTTAATGTAGATATCTAGGACAAAAGATTATAGATGATGATCACATATAGGTTCAGTTAAATCATCAACTTTTTCATTACTTAGGTAGTAATGATGTGTTGTTATATACCGCTCATTGTTTATGATTATTAATATTATTTTATAATTATTACCAATGTAATAAGAGCCTGTAGGGTCGCACACTTAGAACATAGTAGATTTGAAATTAATGAACTAAATTGTTTGGGTGTAATATTTAGGAATTCTATGTTATAATTATAAGGCCCAATAATAAGCTTATAATTATACATGAAACAAAGCCCAATTAGTTAGGCTTTTTCTATACATCTATTTAAATAGGCTTGTTAGGTAATAATAGATGATAAGTCATGCATCCCTAACATAGAAAAACCTAGCATACCCTTTGAATCCTTGAAGGGTGTAGCTAGTACTACGGGCGAAAAAGGAGTTAAATTCCAATTAGTGGATGTGAGACGTTTGTTGGTGATTCGTGGGTTTATGTAGATACCTCAAAACTTTCAATCGAAAGCAAGTCCAAAAAGGGTGATCACCAATCGGACCTTGAAAACATTTGTCAAAAAATAATCTAATCCCTATCTTGATCTAATGTTTCACATGCATTCTCTATTAGGATCGGTTAATTCCACTGTGTTTATTTAGTTCCCAATCCTAACAATTTCTTCTTTAGAATCTAGATCAATAGCTTTCATCTTAAAGAGGGCAATCAAAATCATACCATATAGAAGGGATCTGATATTATAGTTCTTGATCATGTTGTTCAATATTGAAAAGGGAAAATTGAAATTCAAGCTTTTTCTAACACACCATATCACAAATAACTCATTGTTATCATTATGGATTAAATTTATTTTCTTTGGATTTTGGCCAAAGTGTAGTAAAAAAGATAGTTACTCATGCTTAGACTAGTGGTTTGAAGCCATTACTAAAGAAATTTGGTGTGAATTTTGGCTAAAACATCTTAAAAGCCTTTTGTTTAAAGTAATCCTTGATTTTTCCTACTAAAGTACATGGCTTGTTAGTATCTAAACCAAAAGCTCTAGCTAAGTTGCTGACAAATACAGTATAATCTTTTCCCTTTGTAATGCTTAATTTAGGTAAGCTTTTCACAATATGTTTTGACAAATTACCATAGAATTGATATGCTAATGATGAATAAACATAAGCACTATATCCATTAAATTTGACTAAATTCAATTTCAAAGATGCTATAAATATCTCGTTCCTTCTTTTTTTTCCCAATAAATTCAAATGCTAATAAATAGTAGGATAAATGTTATTCTTCAATAAATTGGCAAAATTATTGTAATGAGTTACTTGTTTATAGAATTGGCATTTAGGATGTTGTGAATTAATTTTCTTTCTAATGCTATACTCTTTTCTCCTATGTAATGATGAAGAAAACAATGTGGAGTGACTTAGCTTGATAAAAGTGTTTAGAAGGGTGTTAAAATGTGTTTTGGAATGATTAGAAGTTAATGGGTTATAGAAGGATAAAGGATGAAGGTTAGGGTTTCCACAGTGATTTAGGGATTTTTCATATTTGATGTGTTTCTAAGGAAATTAATTAATAAGAAATGATAAGAAAAGAGTAAGGAAGGATTTAATTAGTTTGGACTTCTGAAAGTTGGTAGAAAATGAAGGGTTTGAGTGAGATTAAGATAACAAACAAGAGAAAAATGATGTAAGCCAGGTTTGGATAGCGAGCAAACAAGGTATGGAACACATGTTAATGTATATATAATAACCCAACAAAGTAGTTAGCAAAGTACTTCACTGATGAATAAGTTCATAGATGAAGTGACTCATGAAGGACTTTGGCACTTATAGTACCAAAAGTCCAATTTAGCATACATGCAAAGCATATCACAAAGTGTTTTGCTCCCCTAGAGCCATTAATACATAACAAAGTACTTCGTGAAGCACTTGGCAACCTTAACCATAAAATTATCACTTTTGACATATTTAATCAAAATTGATTCAAACTCGATTACTTTCAACACATTCTTGACTAAGATTTCAATCTTTAAATAGAATGATGATAGAAAATCATGCAAAAAAATTTACATATATATTTGATGATAAAGTCAATAATTGAGTTTATAAGAAAACAACAAGGAATAATTAAATTAAATGGGTAGAAACATTAAAATTTTTGCTATTTTCTTGAAATAAACTAAAAGTCCATAAGAGATAATCTTCACAAGGATTTAACATGCCCAATTTTTTTCGAATAAAATTGAAATAATCCTCATTAAATAGCTTAAGGAAGATGTCAGTAAGTTGAAAATCTATTTTGACAAATTTAAGAGTAACATATCCTCTTTGAACATGATCTTGAATGAAATGATGTCTCATCTTAATATGCTTTGATCTAGAATGCATAATAGGATTCTTAGTAAGGTTAATGGCATTAATATTATCACATTTGATAGGAATGTTTTCAAAATTTCAAATCAAGTTCTGATAATTGTTATTCCATCCAAAAGAGTTAAGTACAACAACTATTAGTAGCTATATATTCTACCTTTGTGATAGATAAAACCACATTACTTTGCTTTTTACTATGTCATAAGACTAACGTAAGGCTAAGAAATTGACAAGCACCACTAGTACTCTTTCTATCTAACTAACAACATGTAAAGATGGCATTGGAATAACTTACCTAGAACTAGACCTTTCTTTAGGATATCATAATCTAAAGTAAGGTTGCTTACAAGAAATCTTAAAATTCATTTCATAGCAATCAAATGAGATTCTTTTAGATTAGCTTAAAATCTTCCACACATACACATATTAAACATGATATCAGGTTTACTAGCAATAAGATAAAGTAAGGAACTTATTATATCTCTATATATAATAATAAAAACCTTTTTACCTCTTTCATCCATATTAAGTTTTATTACAATGCTAATAAGGTTTCCACATGGTTTATCCTCATCCAAATGATATTTCTTGAGCAATTCCTTTGTATACTTGGTTTGGCTAAAAAAGATTACATCACTTGATTGTTTAACTTGCAATCTAAGAAAGAGGTTCAATTCTCTTATCATTGACATTTTAAATTCACCTTACATTAACTTAGCGAGCTCTTTATACATAGAATCATTAGTAGCATTAAATATGATGTCATCAATATATATTTGTACAAGGAGAATATCATCAAGTTTATGCTTTATGAACAAAGTTATATTAACTTTTTTTTTTATAAAAACTTTATTCATTAAAAATTTGCTCAATCTCTTATACTAAGCTCAAAGAACTTATTTGAGACCATAGAGTGCTTTCTTTAAAGACATGTTTAGGAAAGAAGTTACTTTTAAAATTTAGAGGTTATTGAAGATATATTATTTCCATAATTATACCATTAAAAAAATAAACTTTTCTGCATCTATTTGATAACTCATAAACTTTTTTATACAAGTATATGCTAATAACATTATAATAGTTTATAATTTAGTTACCGACACATAGGTTTCATCATAATCAATATCTATATTTTGGTTGTAACCTTTTATAATCAATTAGGCTTTGTTCCAAACTATAACACCATTATCAACAAGCTTATTTCTTAAAACCCATTTAATGGTAATAATTGGATAATAATTAGGTCTTGGAATAAGTTCTCAAACTTCATTTCTTTCAAATTGATTTAGTTTTTCTTACAAAGCCAAGATCCAGTACTTATCAATTATTACCTCAACAATGTTTTTAGATTCGATTTGGGATAAAAATGCTATGTGACTACATCCATTTTTAAGAGGGTTATGAGTTACCCTTTGAGACATATCACTAATGACCTGATTAATGGGATGAATCTTCATGATCTTCCACTTTTTTTATAGTCCATGATTTTTTACTTGACTTAGACTATCTATGGAAGGAGGAGGTTCTTGATATTTTTTTCATCTTTTTCTTCAACTTGTACTTTTTTATTTTGCTCATTTGAGTTTCTTTGAGGAAACCACGAATCTACTTGATCTTCTTCTTCATTTTATACCTTTTTCACACTTAAAATAGATTCATCAAAAAACCATATGGATAAATTCTTCCACTAGCAAAGTTCTTTCATTAATAACTTTGTAAGCTTTACTATTATAAGAATATCCAATATATATGGCTTCATCATATTTGACATTAAGCATTCCAACATTATCTTTGCTATTATTATACACAAGAGATTTGCAATAAAAACCACAATAATATGATATATTAAGCTTTCTTCTTTCGTACAATTCATAGAGGTTTTCTTTGAAATTAGCCTTATTAAGGCTCTATTCATCACATAATATGTGGTGCTAATCACTTCCACCCAAAATGACTTTGGAAAAGAGCTATCATTTAGCATAGTCCTTGCTATCTCTTTTAGACATTTATTTTTTATCTCAATAACTCCATTTTTTATGGTATTCTAGGAGATAAGATGTTATGCTTAATAACATTTTCATTGCAAAAGTAAGTAAAATATAATTTTCAAATTTTCTATCATGGTCACCCTTAATGCTTATGATAATCATTCCTTTTTCATTTGGAATTAATTTTGCAAGCCTTTTGAAGGTTTTAAAAGTCCCACTTTTAATGGCAAGGAATACTATCTATGCAAATCTAGAGTAATCATCAATAATGATGAGCACAAAGTAATTTCCACCATGACTTTTAATTCTTGATGGATTACCAAATCCATATGAAGTAATTAAAGTGGTCTAGAAAAAGAGACAACATTTTTAGATTCAAAATAAGCTTTTACTTGTTTCTTTTTTTGGCATGCATCACAAATCATATCTTTGTTGTATTTAAGTTTTGGCAAATGATCAACTAAATCATTTTTTAGAAGTCTTTTGATAAGATCCTTGCTTGCATGAGTAAACCTTTTATGCTAAACCCAAGAACCCTTATTCATGCTTACTAAATATTTAGGATTTAAATTTAGTCTATTACGATTATCTATCATGTAAATATTATTATATCTCTTTCTAACCTACTTGTTTAATATTATTATTATTCTCAACAATGTAATAAGTGAAATTAAAGGTGACTATGTTTTCTTTGTTACAAAATTGGCTAATACTAAGTAAATTATGTTTAAGCCATTTAATAAATAAAACATCTTCAATACAAAATATGGAATTTTTACCTATTTTACCTCTTCCCATGACTTTTCCTTTTGCACCGTTTCTAAAGGTAACATTTTCGCCATCTTTGAATGTTAAGAGTAAAACTTTGATTTATCTCCAGCCATATGTCTTGAACACCTACTATGCAAATGCCACATATCATTTTAGGGCCTCATGCATACTTATAAAAAGAGCATCAATTTTTTACTTTTGGCCCCGAAATTACCTTGGGTCCATTTGAGTTAGTTGAACATATATACTTTTGGAACCTAAATTTTCTTTGTTTCAACATAAGTTCCTTTCTCATGACATAAGATTGAATTCCATGTCTTCTTTTTCCACAATAAAAGTAAGTGACGTTAGATTGCCTATTCATGATTTTTTTTAACAAAAAAGTTTTTGTAAAAAAACATTGTTTCCATTTTAATGTATATCCAAGGCCTTCTTTATTAAAGATAGTTTTTTAGCTAAGTAGAATATCAAGTGAATCTTTTTCTTTTGTGAACTTCTTAAGAGTCTAGGTTAAATTATCAAGTTTTTCCATGACACTTTCACAAATGGTACAAGTTTGTGTAACTTTCTTGAGGCTTTCTATTTCCTTAAATAGTTAATCATTTTCCTTTTTATTTTTAAAGTCTTTTACTAATGAAGATATAATATTTTTTGAAAGCTTAATATTTCTTTTAGCTTCAAGTAAATCAATACTAAGATTCACAAGCATATAATTACCAGATTTATCAAATTCAATAACAGATACCTCATTGCCATCGTGAACTCTAATGGCCATCAAGCAAAGAACCATTTCTTTATCTTTGTCATTTCATCCACAAGAATTAACTTCATCATCATATCCCTATGTTGTTAAATGGGCTTTCTTGTAAGAGCTTTTGTTCTTCCTTTTTTATGCTCCAATTACTTTTTTAAGAATATGGGGTAGTCAAACTTGATGTGACCTAACTTTTTACATTTATAACAAATTAGATTGGCTTATTTGATTCCCTCCCTTTTATTTGGATTCTTGCTTTAATGAATGACTCTTCTTTTTCCATCAATTTTCTTCAAATTTTTTTAGTACTTTTTAGGAAAATAAGCTTAGTTATATTTAAAAGATATGTTAAGAATGTCTTCTTAACTTTCATCATTAACATCTTCCTCATCAATAATATTTTCAACTTTTAAAGTAAGTGACTTCTTCTTTTTATCGATGTCATTAATGCATCTTTTAAGCTTTATCTCATGCTCTTCAAGATTGCTAAAGAGGTCTTGTAATGTTAGCATTCTTATCTTAATAGCTTACTTAACAATAATGATTTTTTGTTGCCATTTAATGGTTAATGATCTAAGTACTTTATGCATCAAATTACTATCCATAAGGTTCATACAATGATACCCAATTGGTTAACAAGAGTCATAAATCTTTGCATATATCCTTAATAGATTCTTTATTATTCATTCTAAACAATTTATATTGATATACAAGTGTGTGGACTTTACTTTCCTTTACTTATGTGTTATCTAGGAGAACAACTTCTAAAATATCCCACATCTCTTTTACATTTAAGCAATTTGAATCTTATTCATACTCATTAGGTTATAGGGAATTAGATAAAATCCATTCAACTTTGAAGTGAAATTGATGTTTTTTATAGGGTCATTTTCACTCCAATTGGCTTTTGATTTTAAAACATTAATATTGTTTCCTTTCTTGATGAGCATACTATATCCTTTTACAACCAATTCCTACATACCTATATTGGTTGCTTTTAGAAAATTCTTCATTTTTGTGTTTCTAATAAGTGCCATGTTACCCATTGAAACTAGGTAGTTCATCCAATACAGGATATTAAGGTAAAATACTAGAATTGCTTGAATCTATAGGATCCTATTAGGATCCCAAGATCTTAATACAAGAGTCAAGCTTAGATACTAATTGTATCTAAGGATTCCATCTAAGAAGGGGTGGATTAGGTTTTAGAATTTTACACCTTTTAAAATCAAAATTAGTTTTTAAAGGATTTTAAAAACTTTCATTAGTTAAAGGCACTAGATAAGTGTTTAGACTTGTAAGCAATCAATATATACATAAGTAAAGCAAATTAAACAACACTTAATTAATTAATTAATTGTAAAATTATATAGAGAATATGAAGTAATAGGGTTAAGAAAATTAAATGCAAGGATTTATAGTAGTTCAGTCTTGAGGATCCAATACTCCAAGAATTACATCCATTATGAAGCTTATTTGACTTGGATTTTACAAATTCCATTATTTCTTATCTATGCATTTGAAGAAACTTCTATACAATTCCTTCTTGAATACAAGAAAATCTTTTTGAGTTTGGTCACTCAAAAAAATACTCTATTAAGAGATTCTACATTTTTGGAAATCTAAAGGATATCTTACCTTAAAATTTAATAAATGAGTGTTTAAAATTTGAAATTTAAGCTCACACGCTCTTAAGAGTAGATTGCACAATGAAAAATTAAAAGAGAAAATTTAAATCTAGTTACTTCATAGGATTTGAATCATTGGAGGATAGAGAGAAGATGAAAATATGTTAATGTAATAGTGAGAAATTTGAATATATGTTTAAAATTGGGTTCAAGACTTTAATAAGGGATAAAACCCCTAAATGCTCGTTGAATTCTTTAAAGAGTTGTTAAAATTATGTCACCATAAAATGAAGCACTTCACAAAGTGCTTTATGTACTAAAAAAAATTGAATTTTCTAAGGGATGAAATGCTTCATGAAGCCCTTCGCCCTGCATGAGTAAACTTACTATAAGTGGTAAAGTGCTTCACAAAGCACTTCGCTAAGGGCTTTCTAGAAAATTGAAATAAGGCATAGGAAGCATTTTATGAAATGTTTCTCAAGCCTTAATGAAAGAGACAAAGCACTTTGTGAAGTGTTATGTTTCCTCTAGTATAAATGCTTAAAAATGATAATTTTCAAATAATTTTCAAGTAAAATTTTTTAAAATATTTTAAAAAATAATTAAATGATTTTCAAGCATGATTTGAATATTTGAAAGATTATTTTTCAATCTAAATAAGATGTTTTCCTTAAATTATAATACCAATAATTTAAAGCTTAAAATTAACATAAGTTTGAGTATTTTAAGATTATTTTCTCCAAAAATTAATTAAAACCTTCTTAAACTTAATTTCCTTTTTTACGATTGAACCTATTGAAGATAAAAGAACCTAACATAAGGTTTTTAAATAATATTCAATATTTTCAAAGTTCTAATGGAGCAAGTGTTTGTTTAATACACTTAAGAAAGCCAATATGTTTTGTTATCATTAAAATTAACATCTTAAATAAGGCTAAGACTAACGCACCTTTTAAATTTTCAATTAGTGATATTGTAACTCCCTTACTCATTAATACCTTAATCCTCATTAAATAGGAAATTATTGCATAATTAGGTTTTTTTGAGGCTAATTTATGATTCTGTAAAACAAAATATTACAGAATCTGAGTTTTAGAAATTTTCTGCTCATTTCTAGAATTACTGGACCAACTTCAAAAATATGAAAAAAACTACTTTGCGAGACTCCAAAAATCATGAAATTGTATACTATGAACCTTTCACGTGTTAACTACATCCTGTAAAAATTTGACATAATTTAGACATCATTAGACCTTTCAGAACTCACAGAAAAATGTTTCTATCCCAGTATTGTCCAGAATTCACAACTGTAAAAATAAACCCTTATTTAAGTGGGTAAATAAACTCCGAATAAGCTCAAATTTGGTATGGGACTTTATTAACATGTTATATACTTTCCATAAAATTTTCAGATAAAAAATCATCCATTTACTCCTTCTGATCTCTGAGATACAATTAGTGCTCTGCACTGTGATGGTAACAGGGGAGACCAAAACATGTAATAAATTCACATAGTAAATAAACTTATTTTAGGCTGAATTTTGTCACAGAGTTCATTGAGTATGTAAGGTTCATCCCTGAATTTTATCATAAGTTTTTGAGCATTAAAACTCCACCAAAAGTCCCTGCAAACATACTCAACCTGCTGCCTACGAGTTCACTGTTCATTTGGTCATTTCCAATTTCACACATATTGCATACTAAATTGCCTTCTACTCCCAACCAACTCACAATACATCAAATTCATATATTTCATACAGTATAGGCAAGGGTCATATAGTTATACAAAAAGTACAACTTACAAAACATATATCCATCACATACAACATCACAAACTATATAAATATTTTTAATACAACTTCAAAACATTATTCTCCTTTGTCAAGAGGGCCTTTAGAAGCATCACCTGAAATGGTTAGTAATAATACAGAAACATAAGAAACAAAGTTTCCCAGTAACTAGTTATTACCATAGAAATATATCAAGCCATTCCAGATCCTTAAGCAAATAAAATATACATTTCAAAATCAATTAATCAAGAATTTGGGACCTAATATGAATAACTAAGAATTTGGGATGTAATATGTAATTTTATTTAGTGTGACCAATAGACACATGACAAGTGTCATTATTAAAAAAAATGGCAAGAATAACCTTACTAATTGGTGAAAAAGGACCAAAATACCCTTGGAAATTTTAAAAATGACCAAAATACCCTTAAAGCTTCATGAAAGCTCTTTCTTCTTCTCCATTTCACCTTGTAGCCGTAGAACACCTCCATGAAAGCACAAAAAACGTGCAAGAGAGAGAAGGAAGAGAGAGAAATTTTCTTTTAACTTTTTCACCCAAAAATAGTGAGAATTAGGCTTAGGTGTAGAAAGGAAAATTGCTCCTCTCATTAAGCTCTATCTATTGGTGTGTTTAGATTGAAGAAATCTCAAGTTTGATCAAGTTTGGTGAGCTCTAAGTGAGGATTTTCAAGTTGCACCAAGAGGTAAAAATGTTCTCCTCTAAAAGCTCTTTAATGTACTCTTTTTAGTTTCTTCAAATTTTGATGTTGGTATGGTCAAAGGTGGTTGACCATGGAGTTTTGGATGATTTGAACATGTCTAATGGTGTTTTGGATGTTGTTATGTTGATCTATGACTTTGGTTTGGTGTAAAAACAACAAGAAACCATGATGTACACACTAGGGTTTTAGAGGCATAATGGTGCATGTATGGATTTGGCATGATTTGTGATAAGTGCACAAATACAGCTAAATTCTATGTGTTTCATCCACTTATTTACTTAGTATTTTGTGCAAATTGATTGAAAAGGACACTTAGATGTTCTATATTTTGTTTTCAGGTCATGAAATGACACATATGAGCATTAGAAAAGAATCCAGAGGCAAAACCATTCAAATCATGCAGCATTGAAGCAAGATTGTTCACTCAGCAAAGAACACGGGCCGTGTTGAATCACGTATTCAGGGTCGTGTTTCGTTCTGGACTGGTTCGAGACTTCACTGAGTCATCCAGAGAAGAACACGGGAGTGAACACGGGTCGTGTTATACCCTGTGTATCTTTCTGCCATTCACTTCTGAAGAACACGGGTGGTGTCACACCCCGTGTAATATGTTGATCAGTCATTCAGTGAAGAACACGGGGTAGAACATGGGCCGTGTACTACCCCGTGTACATTACTGCTTGACAATTCATTGGAGAACACAGGGCGTGTCACACAACGTGTTTCTTGCTGCTCAAACTTTCGCTAAGAAACACGGGGTACAACACGGGCCGTGTTGAACCCCGTGTACATTAAAAATATAAGTTTTGTGCGAAATCTTGCGAGGGGAAGAGGAGAAACTGAGAATTAACAAGGAGAGCTGCTGGGAGAAGCCCTAGGAGAGACCTATACTCACCAAAGGCATCATCTAGCGTGGATTCAAGCAAGAAATTTGTAGATCTTCATGGACTGTTTGACTTCCTTCTCTGTTTTCTTGTTTTCTTCTGATCTTGTGATGTTGTCACACTAAACCTTTGTGCTTAGCTTAGGTGAACTTGTTCATGGAGTTATGGAACTGAATTTTATATAATCTAGTTTGATTTACTGTTGAATTATGATTTGATCTTGCTGTTTTGTCTGGAACAAGCCAATATATCCGGAATATTGGATTTGTGTTATGGATTAGTTGATTTTAGGTTGAAATGACCAATTAATTAATCGGATCTTGCATGGTCATTGGGAATATCAATTAGACTTAGGAATTAAGCTGATTGTATTCTTTTGCACAGGATGAAATGTCCAAGAATGGGTTCTAAGCCAGTTAATGCAACCTAGATGAGTGATTACTAGAGTAATTCTGGGCACTTAATCTCTGGTTAGTAGCTAGTAGCCTTGCAATGAGGTATAGCTTAATTTTGGGAATCCAGCAATCATAATTAACAGTAAACCAAGTTAGAGAAGTAAATTCATTCCATAATGAAGTGTACAAGGGATCCTTAAGCTAAGTACGCTTTTATTCCATTGAATCAGACCTTATTTTGATAGCTAAGCTCTGTTTTTACAACTTATTCTTGATTCACACTATTAATTGATCTGCCTAAATAATTTTACTTGAGATTAGTTAGTACTCAACCTATAATCCCTGTGGAGAACGATAATCTTTTATACTATAACTCGACTTAAACCATGCACTTGCGAGATTTAGAGCTCAAGTTTTTGGCACCGTTGTCGGGGATTGTATCCAGTTGATATTAACCATAAGCTTTAAGTGAATTAGACTAGGCAATTCTTTTTCTTTTACTTCATAATTCATCTTGATTTGATTTTTCTTACTTTTTTATACAACATTTCTTTCTCACCTTGTTATGTTTTAGTGCTACTTAATCATTTTGCAGAAAATCTATTATATGCGAAGAAGAAGTCTAGACGAAATTTTTGACTTAGATCCAGAAATTGAAAGAACTTTGCATAGGAGAAGAAGAGAGCAGCAGTCAGTTCACATCCAAGAAGAAATACATACTGAACCAGAAATTCAAGACATGGAT
Source organism: Sindora glabra (assembly GCA_020226215.1). Lineage (NCBI taxonomy): Eukaryota > Viridiplantae > Streptophyta > Magnoliopsida > Fabales > Fabaceae > Sindora > Sindora glabra. The sequence goes on along the minus strand of CM035234.1, from coordinate 36,003,113 downwards.
AATAGATCACTTCGCAAGTTTGCAGCACCCGATGCCACTGGTCTTCAGTCCAGCATAAGGAGGCCCGCTGTTGAGGCCAATAACTTTGAATTGAAGCCAGCTTTGTTGTCTATGGTGCAGCAAAACCAATTCAGAGGATTGCCAATGGAGGACCCCAACCTCCACATCCATATTTTCCTTGAATACTGCGATACAATAAAGATTAACGGTGTACAAGCGGATGCCATCAAACTCAGACTATTCCCTTTCTCTTTAAGGGATAGAGCCAGAGCTTGGTTGCATTCTTTACCAGCTGGATCAATTACCACTTGGGAAGAGCTACTGAGAGCTTTCCTATCAAGATACTTTCCTCCCAGCAAAACTGCCCAATTGAGGAACGAGATCACTACATTTTCTCAGAGGGAAGGAGAATCCCTGTTCGATGCTTGGGATAGATACAAAGAGCTATTAAGGCTGTGTCCACATCACGGATTATAAAAATGGCTTGTCCTTCACACCTTCTACAATGGTCTGAATTACAACACTAGACTTACTGTGGATGCTGCTGCTGGAGGTGCTTTAATGAAAAAAAGATTAGATGAAGCTTAGGAGCTGATTGAAGACATGGCTTTGAACCATTATCAATGGTCAAATGAGAGGGGACCATCAAGAAAAGCAGCAGGTAAGTATGAATTAGATGCCTTTAGTCATTTATCTGCTAAAGTAGATGTATTAGGAAGCCTAGGTAGCAAGGTAGATGCTCTAATGGCTAAATTTGACAAATTTCACGTTAACAGTGTGAATACAATAGGTGCTACTGACATTGCTTGTGAGATTTATGGAATTACAGGGCATGTTGCAGTTGAATGCACCTTGGGCCAAGACTTTACTGAGCAAATGAATTATGTGAACAACAGTGATTTTGGACAGAAAAATCAAAGTGAACCATTTGGAAACTCTTATAATCCATCATGGAGGAATCATCCAAATTTCTCCTACAAGCCCACCCAACCATACAACATACAAACCACCACCAATAGACCACCACCACCCGGTTTCTAAGGTCAAAGATCATACAACCCACCAGCCCAACCATCCTCTACTGCAAAATTAGAAGGCCTCTTGGAGAAATTTCTTATTTCTCAAGAGAAGACCAATGAGGAATTTAGACAACATGGAAGACACATGGAAGATTCAATTAGGCAACTGTCTTCTAAGGTAGATTCTTTGGCCACTCATGGAAAGATGCTGGAAACTCAAATTGCCCAACAAGCTTCAGCATCTTCTTCAAAAGCTTATGGCCAACTCCTTGCTCAACCGGAATCAAATCCAAGGGAGCATTGCAATGCAATAACTCTTAGGAGTGGAAGATTATTGAATGATCCTATTGCCACTCAAGAAAGTGAAAAAGAGACAAGTGTGGAAGAAGAGCAAAAACAAGGCAATAAGGCCTCAATTTCTAAGGAAGCTGAAGAGAAAGAAGGGAAACTACTAGACAAATCAAAATATATTCCTCCGGAACCGTACAAACCGCCTATCCCTTATCCTCAAAGATTGGCCAAGGCTAAACTGGATAAGCAGTTTGGAAAGTTCTTGGAAGTACTGAAGAAATTGTACATCAATATTCCCTTCACTGATGCACTTTCATAAATGCCTTCATATGCTAAATTCTTGAAAGACATTCTCTCCAACAAGAGGAAGTTAGAGGAGCATGAAAATGTGGCTTTGACTGAGGAGTGTAGTGCCATTATCCAAAATAAACTACCTCCTAAGCTAAAGGATCCAGGAGGCTTTTCCATCCCTTGCGTTATAGGAAATGTCCCTATTGATCGGGCATTATGTGATTTGGGGGCGAGTGTGAGCCTTATGCCACTGACTGTTGCTAAGAAATTGAACATTGAGGAGATGAAGCCTAATACTGTTTCACTTCAACTAACCGACCGTTCAGTCAAATATCCAGTAGGTATTCTTGAGGATATACCTATCAAAATGGGTAAGTTTTACATACCAGTTGATTTTATTGTGCTTGAAATGGAAGAGGATGCACAGATTCCTATCATTTTGGGTAGACCATTTTTAGCAACTGCTAGTGCTTTAATTGATGTCAAGCATGGTAAACTTTCATTATGTATTGGAGATGAAAAAGTTCAATTTAATTTGAATAACTCAATTGAGTTACTTGTTTGTAAAGCTTCAATATGCAGGATAGATGTGCTGGACAAAGTTGAAAAAGACAGCCCTCTAATGGGGAGCCCTCATGATTCAATTGAAACATGTCTAGTGCAAGATGAAATTGTTGAAAATGAGGAGGCTGCTAAATGTGCGAAATTTTTAAAGGCAAGCCCACCACTTGATGGCAAGAGATTAAAGCATTACATTGATGGACCACCAATAATGGAGGCTCTAGATTGATAAAGAAATAGGGGTCGAGCTTATGACCTTAAACAAGCGCTTCTTGGGAGGCAACCCAAGCTTATTTTTTTGTTTTATTACTTTTAATTCTTAGTTTTCTACTTTTCAATCTGAGTTTCCGAGTAGTTGAGGAATTTAAGTCATGAGGTGTTGATGTAGGATGTTCATTTTTTTTGCATGTGGACTCTGTCTTTGAGGTAAATTAGGCATTAATGCATATTAGTTGCCTGTTTTCTTGCACAGAGGGCTCAAAACGCAGTCCAGTGAGATACACGGTGTGAAACACGGGCCGTGTACTGCACTGTGTACCTTACTGTCTGGCCAATTTTAAAGAACTTGTGATTTTCATCGCAGACCAATGAGAAACACGGTGTACAACACGTCCCGTGTACAACCCCATGTTCCTCACTGTCTGGTACGTATAAATGCCTTGTGATTTTCCTCTCTATTTCTATTCCTATTGGTCTGTATTACCTATTGACTATGCACTTTCATTTACTCTTTATTATATTACCTATTTCTCTTTTATTTTCTTGCACTTCTAATATTAATATCTGTAATAACTAACAGTCTATTTTTCTAGTATTGTCTATTCTTTTTTCTTGATTCCAGCCCTCTCTCTCTCCTTCTCCTACTCTATCTCTACTTCTGGATCTCCCTGCGATTTACTGGACAGCCATAATCCGCATGTTAGGGAAGTTTCAGTTCCGCAATTGTTTTCTGTCTCTTTTCCCATTTATTGTTTTGAACATTGAGGACAATGTCCACTTTTAAATGTGGGGGAGCTGTGTTTGCAATGCTTTGCATTTGAACTTGTTTGAATGATTTAGAGTACTGAAATTTGCTCCAATTTTAATGATATATATAAATAAAAAAAAATGAATGAAATGATGAAAATAAAAAAAAATGTAAGGCAATTCATTGAATAAAGTGATTGATTCATGCCTTGTTTCTTTAATGAATATTTGGCAATTTGATAAGGAAAATTTAAAGCTTGAAGCTAAGAGCAATGAGCATAATTGACCCTTGTGAGATTTGAGCCTTTTGAGCTATTTTCTCATTACAAATTAAAGCTCATTTTTCTTCTTGAGGGATTATGTCATCACTCTTGTCTTTGTGCTCTAGAACTTGCATTTTCTCTTTTTGAGGCTACATTTTATGTATTTTGCATGTCAAATATGATGAGGCCATGTTTCTTTACCCTTCTTTTTATTTGTTTGGCCTATTTGGAATCATTTTCTTTAATTTTCCCTAAAACTTTTTCCTTAGTTAGCCACTTTGAGCCTTGGACCCTCATTTCTAGCCTAGCCATACCATGTTCATCCAAAGCCACTACCTAAGTGAACTTGAACCTTAGAGTTTGAGGGGACTTAGATATATTTTATAAGTTTGGCTATTTTTGAGGTCCTTTCTTAGTGTTGCTAGTTGGATAAGTTGATGTATAACTTTGGTTGTTAAATAAAAAAAAAAGAAGAAAAAGAAAAAGAAACAATCAAACAAATAAAAAAAAAGAAAGAAGAAGGTAACAAATCACCATAAAAAAATGGTGTCAATTAAATAATCTGGGAAGAAGAAAAGGAAGAAAAGCTTGTTATGAATGAATAAAAAATTTGTTGAGTTTGCTGATTTATTTGTATAAAAAAATGATGATGAATGAAATAATGAAAACCAAAAGGAGAAGAATAGAGGTTGAAGCAAGGGTGGAAGCAAGGGTGGAAGCAAGCTATCAAGCTGAGTAATGGAACTTGACAATAGTCAAATTCATGACCAATGTGTCTTTTTCCTTCAAACTCATGGTTCTATCACTTTTGACCCTTTGTTGTTCCTACCCACTATCCTCACCCTTTTTCCCTAATAAAGCCCTCTGATTTGCATGCATTTTACATTATAGTAGTGGAGATTAGAGTTTGTGCAAGCATATGGTAGCATTAAGCCATGAGTTGATTGACTTAAGAGTATACACAGGCCTTGTTTTGAGAGTGAGAGTAAACACTTTACCTGTGAGGCTATTCTCTTTTGCTTCTATGCTGAGAATTGACTTGTTTAGTTGCTTTATTTTCATTTAGTTGCTTGGCTTGACTTGATCCTAACCTTTGATTTATTGAATGATTGCCTGATTTATATAAAAAAAAAGGAAAGAAAAAAAAAGAAGTGAATAAAATTGGAGTAGATTTTCTTGTTCTTTTACTTCCTTGCTCGAGGACGAGCAAGATTCAAGTGTGGGGGAATTGATAAGTGCACAAGTATACCTAAATTCTATGTGTTTCATCCACTTATTTACTTAGTATTTTGTGCAAATTGATTGAAAAGGACACTTAGATGCTCTATATTTTGTTTTCAGGTCATGAAATGACACATATGAGCATTAGAAAAGAATCTAGAGGCAAAACCATTCAAATCATGAAGCATTGAAGCAAGATTGTTCACTCAGCAAAGAACACGGGCCGTGTTGAACCACGTGTTCAGAGCCGTGTTTCGTTCTGGACTGGTTCGAGACTTCACTGAGTTATCTAGAGAAGAACACGGGAGTGAACACGGGCCGTGTTATACCCCGTGTATCTTTCTGCCATTCACTTCTGAAGAACACGGGTGGTGTCACACCCCATGTAATATGCTGATTAGTCATTCAGTGAAGAACACGGGGTAGAACATGAGCCGTGTACTACCCCGTGTACATTACTGCTTGACAATTCGTTAAAGAACACGGGGCGTGTCATACAACGTGTTTCTTGCTGCTCAAACTTTCGCTAAGAAACACGGGGTACAACATGGGCTGTGTTGAACCCCGTGTACATTAAAAATATAAGTTTTGCGCGAAATCTTGCGAGGGGAAAAGGAGAAACTGAGAATTAACAAGGAGAGTGCTGGGAGAAGCCCTAGGAGAGACCTATACTCACCAAAGGCATCATCTAGCGTGGATTCAAGCAAGAAATTTGTAGATCTTCATGGACTGTTTGACTTCCTTCTCTGTTTTCTTGTTTTCTTCTGATCTTGTGATGTTGTCACACTAAACCTTTGTGCTTAGCTTAGGTGAACTTGTTCATGGAGTTATGGAACTGAATTTTATATAATCTAGCTTGATTTACTGTTGAATTATGATTTGATCTTGCTGTTTTGTCTGGAACAAGCCAATATATCCGGAATATTGGATTTGTGTTATGGATTAGTTAATTTTAGGTTGAAATGACCAATTAATTAATCAGATCTTGCATGGTCATTGGGAATATCAATTAGACTTAGGAATTAAGCTGATTGTATTCTTTTGCACAGGATGAAATGTCCAAGAATGGGTTCTAAGCTAGTTAATGCAACCTAGATGAGTGATTACTAGAGTAATTCTGGGCACTTAATCTCTGGTTAGTAGCTAGTAGCCTTGCAATGAGGTATAGCTTAATTTTGGGAATCCAGCAATCATAATTAACAGTAAACCAAGTTAGAGAAGTAAATTCATTCCATAATGAAGTGTAAAAGGGATCCTTAAGCTAAGTACGCTTTTATTCCATTGAATCAGACCTTATTTTGATAGCTAAGCTCTGTTTTTACAACTTATTCTTGATTCACACTATTAATTGATCTGCCTAGATAATTTTACTTGAGATTAGTTAGTACTCAACCTACAATCCCTGTGGAGAACGATAATCTTTTATACTATAACTCGACTTAAACCGTGCACTTGCGGGATTTAGAGCTCAATTTGTTTGGAATTTAGTTAAATTGATGAAATTAGAATGATTCTTATGAATTATGAAGCCTATGGAAGATGAAATTTTGAATTATGAAAGTGTGTATGAAACTTTCCTTTTGAGAAGCCAAAATCGTGAATATGGAAAAGAAGGAGGGAAGGAGATTTAGCCATTTAAATTGTGTTTTTGGAAGATTAGAATAATGTATTACAATGAAATTTAGGAGATATTGGAATGTACATTAAAATTTGGGTACTTCCTTCATGGTTTAGTGTATGTGGAGGAAGTGAATAATACATGAAGTTGAAGAAAAATGATGATGTTCTAATAAGAATTATGATGTGTATTTAGGTAGACTAAGAAGTGATAAGTTAGGAAGGCAAGAAGAATTGTAAGAAGTTTTTAAGTGAAGGCAAAGGAAACATCACTATTGGAAGCTTTTAAAAGGTAGCTAGCTTTATCCTTAAGCTCTATTTTCCATTTATATGTTTTCTGTATTTTATGCCATTGTATGGAATGTGTATGAAATTGCTGTGTGCACATTCCGGGAAGACAGTAAAATACTGTATGTGAGGCCTATGGCCCGAGTTCCTCGGGATGATAATGAAATTGCTGTGTGCGGTACCTATGGCCTGAGTTCCCCGGGAAGACAGTGAAATGCTGTATGTGAGGCCTATGGCCTGAGTACCCCGGGAAGACAGTGAAATTGCTGTATATGAGGCCTAGGTACGACTATCTGTGATGGCCATCTTGATATCTTTATGAGTCCTTAAATGGGCTTGATGATTGCTATGTACAATGCACATTTCTTACAATGGTATGGAATGAGATGATAAATGATTAATTGATTTTGAAATGTATGTTTTATTTGCTTAAGGATCTGGAATGGCTTGATATATTTTTATGGTAATAGCTAGCTACTGGGAAACTTTGTTTCTTATGTTTCTGTATTGTTACTAACCATTCCAGGTGATGCTTCTAAAGGCCCTCTTGACAAAGGAGAATAATGTTTTGAAGTTGTATTAAAAATGTTTATATAGTTTGTGATGTTGTATGTGATGGATACATATTTTGTAAGTTGTACTTTTTGTATAACTATATGACCCTTGCCTATACTATATGAAATATATGAATTTGATGTATTGTGAGTTGGTTGGGAGTAGAAGGCAATTTAGTATGCAATATGTGTGAAATTGGAAATGACCAAATGAATAGTAAATGACCAAATGAACAGTGAACTCGTAGGCAGCAGGTTGAGTATGTTTGCAGGGACTTTTGGTGGATTTTTAATGCTCAAAAAATTATGATAAAATTCAGGGATTAACCTTACATACTCAATGAACTCTGTGACAAAATTCAGCCTAAAATAAGTTTATTTACTATGTGAATTTATTACATGTTTTGGTCTCCCCTGTTACCGTCACAGTGCAGAGCACTAATTGTATCTCAGAGATCATAAGGAGTAAATGGATGATTTTTGATCTGAAAATTTTATGGCAAGTATATAACATGTTAATAAAGTCCCATACCAAATTTGAGCTTATTCTGAGTTGATTTAACACCTGAAATAAGGGTTTACTTTTACAGTTGTGAATTCTGGACAGTACTGGGACAGAAACATTTTCTGTGAGTTCTGAAAGGTCTAATGATGTATAAATTATGTCAAATTTTTACAGGATGTAGTTAACACGTGAAAGGTTCATAGGATAAAATTTCATGATTTTTGGAGTCCCTAAAAGTAGTTTTTCATATTTTTGAAATTGGTCCAGTAATTCTGAAAATGAGCAGAAAATTTCTGAAACTCAGATTCTGTAATATTTTGTTTTACAGAATCATAAATTAGCCTCAAAAAGACCTAATTGTGCAATAATTTCCTATTTAATGAGGATTAAGGTGTTAATAAGTAAGGGAGTAACAGATATTTAAATTGCAAATTTAACTCTGATAAGTACTTTACACCTTGAAACCAGTTAAAAAGTCATTAATGAAAGGCAAGGAATACTTGTTTTTTATTGTCACTTTATTCAATTAGTAGTGGTCTATGCATAAATGAAGAGATCCATCTTTCTTTTTAACAAATAATGTAAGTGTTAGGATTGGGAGTCAAACAAATGTAATGGAAATTAATCGATTCCAACCAAAAAATCCATCCAAAACATTAGATTAAAATAAGGATTCGATCAATACCTTTTTGATGATTTAAGGACTCATTTGTTAATCACCTTTTTAACTTCTTTTTAGCCAAAAATTCTAAAGTATCCACATGAACTAGCAAATCACCAATGAACGTCCACAATTACTAATTGGAATTCTCCTTATTTGTCTTGGAGTGCTAGCTATGTCTCTTTAAGAGTTATGATCAAGGAGGGTTGCTAGGGTTTTTATGCTTTGGGATGCATGAAAAATCTATATTATTACCTAACAAGTCTATTTAAATAGGTGCATAGAAAATCCTAACTAATTGGGCTTTGTTCCATGTATAATTATAGGCTTATTATTGGGCTTAATAATTATAACATGAAATTCCTAAATATTAGGCCTAAACAATTTAGTTCATCAATTCCAAATCCATTAAGTTCTAAGTGTACGACTCTACAGGCTCTCATTACATTGGTAATGATCATAAATAATGAACAGTATCTAGCAACACATCATTATTATCCAAGTAATAAGAAAGTCAGTGATTTGACTGAACCTTTATATATGATCATTATCTATGTCTTTTTATCTTAGATATCTAGATTGAGCACGAGACATGGACCATATCATTCCCATATAGCCTAATCCAGAGATTTCTTGATTCCTAAGTAAGTTGATTGAAGCAAATATAATTGACATCTCTTGTTAATTCATTTGAGCATGGCCATGCATTTTCTTAACTTTACTTAATCAAGGGGCCCATGAATGTCACTCCTGTTATATAGGAGAGACAAATTCTATTTTGATCACATAAATTCCTCCACATGATATGTGACATATTCAATCACTACCCTTGCATTCACTTAACCACAAGTAACAGAATAGTATTAAAATATGAAACTCATATGTAGGGAACCTTAGCGATCTAAGGTTAAAATATCATATTAATAATGATCACTAAGAATTATTCATAACACTCATACAACAATCCATGTAGTATTTTTAAGGTAGGTCGATCCAGTATACAAGTTTTTTAACTTATACTCATGTGCAGACTTAATATCTCATATAAGTCACTATACATGCTAGTCTTAACATATCAAAGTAACCCAATCCATAATGATATATGACTAGGGACATTTAAGAATATAATTATTTTAAGGTTATTATCATAATTAAGTATATTATGCAAATAATATATGTATAAATATGATAATTAGAATTGACATTAAAATAACATAATTCAAATTTACAATCATCAATATGATTAATTTTGGGCATATACACTAACAGTAAGGGCTCCTTATAATGATGAATGAGGCTAAATAAATCACTTACTTACCAATTCCTATAATTATCCCATTTATTCCTTTAATTTAGTTAGTTTTAGTCAATAAAAAGTACATAAATTAGTTTAGTGCAAGGTTCTAAATTAATGTTGAATTCGATCTTTTAATTTAGTGGTAGTCAAAATAGCTCTTTTAGAAACACATTTGAAAATTCAAGCATGATTTGAATTGAATTTAAATCTAAAGTGGGTTGATTCAAATCTTTGACCATGGTTAGATAGATGATACATTCTTTCTTAGTAAGCCTTTAAGCCTTCATGCCAAAAATCAAACCTATAACTTTAGTCAGCTTTTCTTTTCAAAAATAATTAGTGAAGATCCCATTATAGGAAATGTCATACTTTTATCAAAATAATTCACACATGCATAATATTTAAACAACTAATCTATCCCTAAAATCACATTATAATTTACAATGTATAATAGTATTAAGTTCCTAGGCATAACATAATTATAGACAACTACAAGGATCTTTTTAATAAAAAGAATAGCTATGATAGTCTCATCAATAGGAGTCATCACCATTAATAGTGAATCTAAAATAGTATAAGGGTTGTTCTAATAAAAGAAGCTTGATTTTGTTAATGTTAAGTATACTTATTACCATCACAGATGCTTAAGCTTCTTATCAGGTTAAGGTTAAAACATTCACTTAGTTATTGCTTGCATTCTTTTCATGATTCCCTCTATTATTAGCATACCCTAAATTGACTTGATCCCCGATAAAGGTAAAAGAATGAGTTATAGGTGCACCCTATCGAGGAGTGAAGCAATTGGCTTCAAAGCTTGAAGGATTTCTAGTGCATTCCTTAGCTTTATGGCTCACTTAGCCATATTGATAGCACACAAGATTAGTCTTCCCATATGGCCTATGCTTATTGTTACATAATACATACTAAGGCAATTCCCTATGAAAACTACTTTAATATTGTAAAGCCTCACCTTTAAAGCTCAAATATGTTATTTAGATATTCTATTGCCTTACTACATTTCTCCCTATAATCGATGCACTTGAAATGTTTCTTAGGTTTATTGTTCTTGTGTTCAACTTACTCTTATTGTTCATAAGTGTAAATCAATAAGACATTCCCTTCACTAGATGAATAACATTAAGTCCTTCTAACCTACTCCTCTTTTTTCTTTATATTTGAATTTCACACTTTTTTCTTTCTTTAATTTATGATTCCAAGATAAAAGCCTAATTTAGTGCTTTTTTATTAGTGTTGGCATCACTGATATTTATATGCTCAAAGTATTAGTCTTATAACCCTTGGACAAACCTTTGCACTTTGGCTTTCTTAGTAAGAATTCAATATCCCACATACTGAAATAATCTAATGAATTAGGCATTATATTCAATTATGCTAAGCTTCCTTTGCTTTAAGTACTTAAATGGTTAAGTATTAGCTTACCTCACACTTAATGGTAGAAAAACATTTAATGAAAGTTTCTTGAAAGGCCACCCAAGTCAAGGGCGCAACATTTGGATCTCTCTCTTTACTATAGTAAAGAACTAGTAATAGGCTTCATCATCCACTTAGTACCTTACTAGTTCTATTAACAAGTGTGCATGGCCTTCTAGTATCTTCCTATACTACTTAATTTGAGCTAGAAATTGGTATAAGTTCACAATCAAACCTATGCTCTAGTAACAAGAGGGCTTTAATTTTATGAACTTATGGATGATATGAAGTCTATTACCAATACTTCCCCTACAAAGGGGAGTCTTCTCTTTCTCTCTCTCTCTTACTTATTCTCTTTGTATATTTATATTGTCTTAGTTATGTTATTTTCAATGACTATTGTAAGGAAGGGCTTAGGTAATTTGATTCATGGGTTGTGCCAAAAAGTTGGCAACCTAAGGTAAATTTTTTTAGTTATTTTCACTCCTTCTCTAACTACCACCTTGATCTTATGAATCGATAAAGGATTCTTCATTTTTAGGGCCTCCATGTTCTTGTTGTTATCTTCTAGTTATCACTATGTCTGAGTTCATAAACTATTAGATACTACCACAAACATAAGAATTTAATAAGAATAATCCACCACCACTAATTTTGAATATTATAGGTTTAATAGAATGGTATTAATGATACATAATCCCAAGTGCATATGTACCATTGATATAGTTCCAATCAATGCCTTCCTAGCGGCAAATAGAATTAGGTAGTCTATTCAATCCTAAGGGCCATCACCTTATAGGAAAATCCTAAATTATATTATAATACTAACTTTGTTATAACTCACTATAATTAAGACTAGTGTAGAATTATTCTTGGATAATTCTACTAGCTTCACTATATCATTAGACATCACTACAACAAAATCATAAAGCATATATATATATATATTGATTCAATAAATAGATTTAAGATATATTTTATTTCCAAACAAACTATCATAACTTGGTTCCTAATCTTAAAAGAATAGTCAAGCTAACTTAAAAACCTTTTTTCATATAGGTGTAAGTTAACCTAACTAAATAATATGCTACTAGTTTTCAACAATTACTTTTAACAAAAGCATGATCATGGCCTAGCTAATCTTACTTAATTATAATTCAATTAATTTACATAAATTATTTCACTTGCTTTCAAGTTTGCAAAAAGAGAATGGATGAAACCTTTATAGAAGGGTGTTCTGCTTATTATGGTAGGGCCAACCCATTTAAGAATGAAGAATTAACATTTTCTTACCTTAGAGTTTGATGAAATGAATGTTAAGAGCTTTTTCTCTTTTTCTTCTTGGCTTAAGGGAAGAGAATTTTGCAAAAGAATAAGTAAGAGAAAGAATGAAGGAAGGAGGAAATAAATAGGATATTTGTAAGGATTTGGTAAAGGTTAGCTACCAATAGCAGGCAAAAATGGAAAAAGTTATAGAATTCCTTTAAATATTTTCCTTTTATTCAATTACTTCCTACCTTAATTTCTTCTATTCAAAGCTATTTACCAATAACTCCTTATATTACTAATCAAGCTCTCTAATGGTCCCATGACTAAAAAATTTTTCAAGATAAATAGATAACTCATAAATTTCTCTTCTTCAAACCATCAATCATAAATTATATTCCAAAAATTTAATAAGCTTTCCTTATATTATTTATTTTAATAATTTACTACTTTCCTTTCTTTAACTTCTTAGGACTCAAGATATGTTGTTAAAAAAATAAAATAAAATTTAAATCCTAGAAATGTGGCATATGACAAGAGCAACCAATCTTTGGCATCTAAAATTATATTATACAAGTGGAGTTTGAGTGTCCTCAACTCGAATCCCATTTCATAAATGGAAAATACTATAGTTCTAAAAATAAGTTTCAAAATTGAGTGTTAAATATTTTATATTTGTTAGATTGAGCTTTATAGATTTGCTCTACCATTCTTTTTCTAATGACAACATTTAATTTTTATTTGAAACTTAATTTCAAATTTTATTATTAGTACACATAGCATTACTTTCACAAAAGATCTTAATTACCCTTAATCATATCCAACTAAAATAACACCAATGAATAAATGAACAAATGTTGTTTCATAGACTTCTTTATCTTATTCCAATCCCTACCACTATTGATTATCTTTTCTCAAAACCACACCCCTAACTTCCTAGTTAGAAACCCTTCCTTCTCATTTATTACCCTTCTAGTTGAACTTATGATTTTCAATCACTTTGTAAATGAAATATTAGAAACCATCAAGGTATTAATAATATCTCCACTCCATTTACCATTTATGACTATAAGCAAAGTGCAAATAGCTAAAATTTTGTCAACAACAATAATAACAATAATAACAATACCTTATCCCACTAAGTGATATTGACTATATAGATTGCACGATATCATTAGACTCTATCCCAAATTTTTAGGAATGTTTTTCATTAAGAGATCTCTTTTTATAATTTTCCTTAATATCCTTTTTAACCTCCCTCTACACCTTTCACAATGTCAAAGACTATGTGATTAACTATTCTTATTGGTGCTTTCAATGGCTTTCTTTGAAAATCATTTTAACTGATTTTCTATCATCTTCTCCTCAATATGTGCCATACCAATATTCTTTCATATGTATTCCTTTCGTATCTTATCCTTTTTTATGTGACCATGCATCCATTTTAACATTTTCATTTCTGCCATTCCTATTTTTTGCTCCTACTGTCCCTTCAAAACTTAACATTCACTACTATAAAGCATAGTTGATTATATAGTAGTCTAACAGAACTTCCCTTTAAGTTTGATAGGTACTTTGCAATCACAAATAATTCCTAATACCTTTCTCTATTTTAACCATCTAACTTGTATCCTATATGTGATATTTCCATTAATTTTCCCATTATTTTGTTATCAAGTTAATTTTATTTTTCCAATTTATCTTCCTTACAATCTTTACCTAATATTGTTTATTCTAATTAATGATTTTCATTTTTGGCTAGGGTTGAGAATATTAATTGTGCGATATATAGATTTTGGGTATTTAAGCCTTGTTATAATATAGTTATGTGATTTTTGCTATTTATTCATCGATTTTTTTTTGTATTTAGGCTTGTTAATTAGTTTTTTGTAAAAAAAATCTAATTATTGTTAATAATTTACAAACTTGAACTCAAATCCATTTTGTATAAATTGAAATGAATAAGTTGTTGTTTAGGTTGTGGTCAATTGATATGGTTTATAGTAGGGTTTTATTTACTGTTATCAATGGTATGAAAATGTGTGATAATTAACAATGGATTTGTTTATTTTCACATTATGTGAGTGCAAGAGTTTCTGTAGCCAACATGAATTTGATGGGTTACGTATAGAGAAGATGAGAGCAAATTGCATATTAAAATAGATGGGGTTTTAAGGTTGATAACAAACAAAGAATAATGATGGATTTACTTTCTTGGAATAATTATGGTTTTACTTTCTTGCTTGTTTGTTATTAAAAATGCAATTTTTCTTTTGTATTTAGGTTTGAAATGAATAGTTGTTATTGGCAGTTTTTGATAGTAAATTAGGTTTATAACTTGCTATAGTTATAATATTTTCTAATCATTATTGATAGTTGGTTATAATTTCTACTTATAACTTGTTGCAATAATTTCTCATTATTCAATAGTTTTTTATAACATTTGTTTTGTTGTAGCTTAATGTAGTTTCGGAATAACTAGTTTATAACCATAACTTGTTATATATAATAACGTGATGATTTATTAAAATCTCAATTTGTAACATTCATGTAACTAAATAAAGATATCCATTAGTTATGGATGCTCAAACGAAGGGACGAGGTCAAGGTATCGGTATTGAAAATGGGGCAAACAAGAATGGCGGGCAAGTTCCATCGAGATTTCCCATTTGGAATTATTTCTGAAGAGTTAACGAAGATGAAAGACTTAACTACAAAGGATGTTTACTCGAATTTGAATTAAACGCTATGGCTAGGCTATTTTCTCACTAAAAGAACCATGGAGTGCCGGAAATTAGAATAAATTGTACCTTTCTTGTTAGTTTTGTAATGTTAAAGTTTGAGTGATATAATTATTATTATCTAATAAAATGCTATGCTAAAAAAATGAAAAAAATTACATAAAGAAATATCTGAAGTCTTAGAAACTCGTAAGAAATAAAGATGAAATCTGAAAAAGAAGACTAAGAAATAAATGTAATCCAAAATCAAGAAATATAGTCTGCCATCAAGTTTGGGTAATCATTCTCTTAATATGTATGCTTAATATCCACTTCCCAATCCTACTAGAGTAAGTCCTAAATGGCCATAATTAAGTGTTTACCCCCACTTTGCCTATTGTTGGAATAAGGTTTAAGAATCACACTCCAAAATAATTTTTCTATATCCATTATTCCAAGCCCTTTGAAGCCATTAAAAGCACCCCGACACTCAGCAATGAAAGGAGAACAACTGCCCAATGGTCTAGCAAAACCGATCACCCAATTACCATGCATATCCCTCAAAACAACCCCATAACCATCCGCCCGATCAACGTTTTTAGCAGCCCATTCACGTTAAATTTCGGCCAATGTTTCGGAGGTAGGATCTAACATACTTCTATTAGGCTGGACACTCTACAGCCATCCTGAGATAACAGATTTGCAGTCTGCAAAATTTCCTCAATATGGTTATGGATAACACGCACTAATGAATTGGTTTTGAATACTCCTGCTGCTGCAACATTTTATTTCTCCAGCTCCATAATGTCCAGCAACTAACCGCCCAAGCCACTATCCAGTGCTGCTGATTCTCCATATCCCTACCACAATTCTTAGACAGATTTAAGTTAAATCAGCTTTCGAGAGTAACTATAGCAAAGTTGGACAAGTAACTCGGATCCACCAGACTCTTCCAGATTGGTCATGCCTCCTTGCAGTTGCGAAGAACATGGAGAGTTGTGTCCTATTTATTCGGACACCACCTGCAATACTTAGATTTATGATTCCATCTGCTAGTTTTTGCATTAGTCAGAAGCCCATTATGAAGAGTGAGCCACATAAAACATCTAATTCTCTGAGGGACTTGAATTTTCCATATTTTTAACCACCTTGAATCCTCTTCACACCACGTCTCATGCATAAAAGCCTGATATGCACCCTTCACTGAAAAAAATAACCAGCTACGTTACCAGCCCAAGTTAAATCATCGTCACCTGCATCCACCCGAGGAGGAAGAATGACTTGGACTTTGGAAACCACGAAATCAGAAGAAGCATTTGAAGAAGATTCCAATCCCACTCATAATTTCCCATAATAAAATCTCTAACAGTAGTATACCGTTGTTTTTCTTCAACAAATTCCACCGCATTGTTTAATAATGGCTCACTCAAACCTAGCCAATCATCCAAGCAAAACTGCACTGCAGTGCCATTGTTAATGTGCCACAAACTCGAAACAGTATCCTTCCAAACTGAAGATCACCCTCCGATTAACAATATGAGCTTTCTGAGTATTAGCATCATGCCTCCATATAAAATTCCTCTGCTATCCTTCAATTGCCAAACAGATACCTTTTAGGATTCTCTCAACTTTGCGTGTTATATATAGGAGTACTCGACATGACAGAATTAGCTAAGGTAATTCTAGCTGCCATGGAGAAAGTTTTAGCCTTCCAACCAGCAAGTTTACCATTGATCTTCTCAATTAATTCACTAAAGTGTTGCTTACTTTTACTAACAGAAACCAGATTGATCCCGAGATATTTACTCAAGTTTGCATAAAACCACTCATCTCAGCAATATTCATAACCAAGTTTGGATCAGTGTTTCTAGAAAATAGGATCTTAGATTTTGTTAGAAGAAAAGAAAGATTTGTGAGCCCATAACCTCAATTGAGGTATGTGATATCTATTTATAGTGAAATATAGGATTACAAGATATAAACCCATATCCCATATGTCTTAGCTTGTAAGAAACTAATGTACTTTATTTATTAACATTTCCCTTCAAGATGGAGTACAGATACTAAACATGTCTAACTTGTTACAAATATTATCAACCCATCTTCTAAGAAGAACATTTGTAAACAAATTAACAAGTTGTTCTTCAGTTCTTATATGCCTAAGATCTATAACATATTTTTGAGGTTTTTGCCTAATAAAGTGACAATCAACCTCTACATATTTAATTTGCTCATGAAATACTAGATTTGTGGCAATATAAGTGGTGGCTCGATTATCATACCATAATTGCATGGTTCTAGATAAAGTAATCCTAATTTGACTAAGAATATTAGAAAGCCACATAAGTTTAGCAGTAACATGAGTCATGACTTGATATTCATAATCTACTAGATTGAGATACCATTACTTGTCTTTTTTTTTTTTTTTGCTTTTCCAAGATATGAGATTTTCGCCAATACAACATAATATCTTGAAGTAAACCTTTTATTCAAAAGACATCTTGCCTAATTAGCATCAGAAAAGCCTTCAATTCTATAATGACCACGATCCTAATATAATATTCCACACCTAGGTGCCTTTTTCAGTTATTTTAAGATATGTATAATTGCATACCAATGAAAGATTCTTAGAGAATTCATAAATTGACTTACTACATTCATTAGAAAAGCAATATCAAGTTTTGTAATAGGAAGATAGTTCAATTTGCCCACTAATCTTCTATAATCTTCTGAATCTTTTAGTAATTCTCGCTCTTCCAATCTAAGTTTAACATTTGGAGCCATAGGCATGTCGCATGATTTTGAACTAAGAAAAGTAGATTCCGTTAAAAGGTCAAGAATATTTCTTTTGTGAAATAAAAGATTCCCTTTTTACTTCGAACAATTTCAACACCTAGGAAATATCAAAGTGGTCCTAAGTCCTTGGTTTGAAATTTCAATTGAAGAAAGTTCTTTAATTTTGAAATTTCTACTTGATTATTACCAATAATCACAATGTCATCAACATAAACAAGAAGAAGAATATACCCAAATTAGAATATTTGTAAAACACAAAATGATCATAATCACACTTCTCTATACTAAATTCTATTATAACATCATTGATTTTGCCAAGCCATGCTTGAAAAGATTGCTTTAAACTATCTAAAGATTTTCTTAGTTGACACATCTTTCCTTTCCCCTTAAGCAACATAGCTAGGAAGTTGCCCTATATGGACTTCTTTATGTGAATCACCATGCAGAAAAGCATTTTTAATATCAGGTTGGTGAAGAGGCCAATGCTGAAAGGTAGCTAAAGAAAGAAATAGGCTAAAAGATATTATTTTACCAACAAAAGAAAAAGTCTTTAAGTAATCAATATCACAAGTTTGTGTATAATCCTAAGCCATGTAGATCCACTTGCACCTAATAGGCTTTTTACCACTTGATAAGGGCATAAGTTCTCAAGTGTTGTCATCTTCAAAAGCTTTCATCTCTTCATTCATAGTAGTATGTCACCCATCATAAGAAAGAGGCTTTGAAATATTTATAGGAATTGTAATATGATCCACGAAACTAAAAAAAGATTGGGAAGACACAGATAAGGTAGAATATGACACAAAATTAACGATAGGATGAGATGTATGAAGGTCACTTTTTTTATTGCAACTATAAGTATATTTGCGGTAGGCAATAGGAATATCAAGATCGAAGAATGGAAGAGATGGATCTTCTAAGGAAGAAGCCATTGGAGGAGAAGAGATGAAGTTGATGGTTGTACAATAATTAGTATGACACTTAATAGTGGTGCTGTTATTATGAAAACTTATTTTCTACAAGAATAAATAAATTTAATAGGAGAAAGGAGCTATTGTTGGAGATTGGAATCCTAAAAAGTAGAAGTATATATAAAGAAATAATTGTTAATAGATTTAGGCTCAAGTAATAAATTAGTAACTATCAAAGAATTAAAAAAAGGAATTGACTTAAAAAATATAATTCCAAAGGACACAAAATAACATCCTAGATTAACAGAATACCAATAGTAACCTTTTTAAGTGAGAGAGTACCTAAGAACACATTTTAAAGAACAAGAATCTAATTTAGAAACCTGTGACTAATAATCATGAATAAGACAAGTGCAATCAAAGATATGTGAAGTGAGATGAAACAGTGGTTGAGAAAGAAACAAGAGAGAATATGGTTCCTCACCATTAAAAACTAAAGAAAGTATTCTATTGATTAAAAAACAAGCTATAGAAATAGCTTTTACCTAAGATACCTAAGGGACTTTCCTTTGAAATAAAAGTATGTGTGAAACCTCCATTATATGATGATTTTTTTTATTTAGCTATCTCATTTCATTATGGGATAATCACACAAGAAGATTGATGTATAATACCATGCTTGAATAAATATAAAAAGAATTAGGCAAAAAAATATTTTTAGCATTATCATTGCATAAATTTTTTATAAAAGTGTGAACATGATTCATAATTTTGACATGGAAGGCAAAAAAAATATATAAAATAACTTAAATCATTTTTTCATTAAGTAAAGCCAATTAATTCTTAAATAATTATCATTAAATGTAATAAAATAATAATAACTAAGTTTGGATACAACTGGATAAAGGTCCCAAACATTAGAATACACTAACTTAAAAGAGGATGCAACATGTTTATTAACTCTAGGAACATAAGATTGACAATGCTATTAAGAAAATTGACATAAGTTATAATTAAATTTTGAAACAAAACTTAAATAAGGGCATAATTTCTTTAAAGAAGATAATGAAGGATAACCCAAATAGCAATGTAATTGGTATCGAGTAATGGTGGTAGCATAGCAATGAATTGAGGAAGGTTGAGGAAAATCACCATCAAACATATATAATTCATCAGATTTATGTCCTTTTCCAAAAATCTTCTTCATTAAAAGATTTTAAAAAATACAATAACCAAGGAAAAAGAAAATGTCACAATTTATAAGTACATGTAATTTATCTAACCAAAAATAAGTTGAATGGAAATTTAAAAAGACACAAAACATTAGTTAAAGAAATATTAAAGTTGACATTGGTTGTACCATTCCAAACAATTGAAACAGTTGACCTATTAGCTAAAATGATAGAAGATGACAAAGATGTAAAAGAAGAAAAAAATACTTGTATTTCTTAACATATGATTAGTGACCCTAGAATTAATTACCCACCTAGACTTAGAATGGAAAAAAAATGCAATTTGATTATCTATTTGAATTAGAATAGTAGTAGACACTACAACAAATCATCACTTAATCATGGCACAAGATCAAAATTTTCATGGTTATACTACTTAGCTACGAAAATACTAGTTGCGTAGCTCTATGGCCCAAGTGAGTATGATAAAAAAAATTATTATAAGAAAAAAAGTCCTGTGGTATAACTATTTTTTTTTCATAGTTTCACTTGTGATTAATAAATTCCTCTAATTACGAGTACAAATATGATAAGAAAGATACATTCATGTCTAGTAACTCATATTGTCATGAACAAAATTATGGAAAAAATAAAATAAAATAATTATAAAAAACTAATGTTGTTAGCTAAATTAATTTTTATATATCCAAATTGAATCTATTATCTAGTTAATTTAATTAGGTGCTATCCTATTATCTTATTTGTATATCTATTGAAACCTATTAATATTTTTTACCTATATCTAGTTCATATATATTATTGAATCTCTATCCATTTAGAAGTTGCAAATTTTATTTACAAGAAATCGAATTTGAATCTTCAAGTTAAGGAATATCAAATCTTACTATTGTACTAGTTTTCTTCTTTAATATTATAATACAATATATTTTATACAAAATTTTAATTGACTAGTTGACTTCAAAAATAAAACTATGCTTATATAATACTAATTATATAATAACAAAATATTACATAAATGCTTGCATATAATAAAAATAAATTAACACTAAAAAGTTTTATAATTTTATTTTGAAAATTATTTTGTATGGACTAAATTTTTATTTGTTTCATTACTAATTTTATTTATATCAAATTTATTCTTTATAAATATTTTATATCAATTTTATCTCTCATAAATTATTAATTATTTATTAATATTTTTATTTTTTATTTTTAATTGAATTACTACAAGATAAAAGAATTTTTTTTATCTCTATAGTAATTTTTTATTATTATTTTAAAATTCCTTCACTAAAGATTGAATTATATAAAACAAATACCCATATAATTCATAACCTTAAACTATCATGCATATTTAAATTTTAATTACAAATTAAAAAGTTAAATTATTATAAATCATTTACTTTTAATTTTTGAATTTATAATGCA
This sequence comes from Sindora glabra, assembly GCA_020226215.1. NCBI lineage: Eukaryota > Viridiplantae > Streptophyta > Magnoliopsida > Fabales > Fabaceae > Sindora > Sindora glabra. The sequence continues at coordinate 35,981,834 of CM035234.1, read as the reverse complement.
TATTTTTGTCATTCATTCAACCTTTTATAAATTTTTAGTATTAATTTCATCTCTTATATATTATTTATATTCAATTTTTATCCTTTCATTTATCAAATTATTGCTTCATTAATAAAATTATAAATGAATAGAATAAATTAATTAAATTATTATGTAAAAAGGAAGAAACTAATACAAAACATCTGTGAGGAATTAAATTGATATAATTGAAATTAGTAGATGATGAAAATAAAATTTTAGACTATTTTTATATATATCACTTCTTTAAATTAATTTAGTTAATTTTTTTAATATAATAATTTAATTATTATTAAATTATATATAATTTTAAATAATTATTAATTTTAATTTTTTAGTAAAAAGTTCATTAATATTACAATGATGAATGTAAAACTTATTATTATATATTTTCACAATAAAATTTATTATCACTTATGTTACGAATTATACTATTTATATGTAATATAATGATTTTAGTATCTTCATAATATATATATATATATATATATATATATATATATATTCTTCATCAACACATATTTTAAGAATAATATGATTTGATAAAAAATAATTTTTTTAATGTTTTGTTCTTTAAATGATCTATTTTTATTTAAGTAATATTTTAAAAATTGAACTGGATAAAAAATTGAAAAAATAGTGTATATATATGTATTATATATATGTATTGTTTAATTATATTAATTTTTAATTTTAATATTTAAAGAATTTAAATTCATTAAATAATTATATAATATAATATTTAATATATTATAATATTTATTTTGTTAATATATATTAATTTTATTATATAAATTTAATTGATGAAAAACTAAAGTATTATTTATTATTTATGAAAAACTATTATATTCTAATAGATATTAAATTTGGTACATTTATAAATAAAATGCTTATAAGCTTAATAATTAAACTTTTTCTAACATATCTTAAGGTTTAGGTGGTTCAATTGCTATTTTTATTATTTAAAAAAATAATAAATATATATAATTATACAATTTTCTTTTCATATACATTTTATAAATAAGATAATTGAAAATGCTTAGTTTTACAACTTTTTTATTCTAGTTGATTAGGGGCCAATTAGTTAATCAAATATACTATCTATTAAATTTCTAAAATAATTGTTTAACCTAATCAATTAATTAAAGGCCCTAACATAAGTGATGAATTAACTATTTGCCAAATACTCATAACATATAAATATTTGTATTTTTTTATTGTCTACTATCTTGTAGCATATTGCACTAATTATAAATAACCTTTTTTATATGTATAGTGATGATGGAAATGATATATTTGACTATGATCTTATCCATAGAATTAATCCATAAAATAAGTAATATTTTACTATAGATAAAATTATTTTAGCTTATATGATATAATAAGTGATATTTTGTCATAATGAATGTGCTCCTATAATATACTTTATGATACAAATAATACTTTTCCATAGGGATTGCATTCTCATAATTTGGTTTGTGGCACAAGTGATATTTTTGCATAGGCGAAGTTTTTTCATAGCACAAGTGACACTTTTGCCATGAGGAATGTATTCTTGTAGCTTAATTTGTAGTACAAGTAATATTTTGCCATGAGTAAAGTTTATACATCGCATAAGTACTCAATTTGTGGCATAAGTTATATTTTGTTGTAGGTAAAAATTTCCTATAACATAATTTTTTTTACATTTGTTTGATTTTTTTTTGTTAATGTGGCAAGAGATAAAATTTTCATGGAATAATTCATGGTATAAATATTAATTTATTGAAGTAAGATTGATTGGAAGGTGGCTAATGTAAGATTAGTGGTTATTGTGAAAGCTGGAGTTAAATTAAATGATTATACTCATCCTTAATCAAAGTTATATGCTCAAATTCTAGTGAAAAAGTGCTTGAAGTAGTATATACAAACCAAGATAGTGGTATATATCATCCAACTAACTTAAGACAAGTTTTCTTTATATGACTCGGTTCCTTACAATAAAAACAAATATCATTGTTAGGCAGATTACAATCTTTACCTTTACCTTTGCCTTTACCTCTTCTACCACAACTATGACTGCCTTGAGTACTAGAATTTATGAAAGTAGAGGAGTCAACTAGGGAGGTAAATGAGGAAGCTGATGGCAGCTCTAAGGCTACTGAAAGAATGCAAGAAAAAAATAAACTGTCAAGTTCATTACTTAAAGCTAGATAAAATTTATTAGCAAATAGGATCAAGCTCAATAGGTAAATTCATAAGAAAATATAAAGTAGCTAATTGTTCTCATTGACCTTGATATCTTCAGTAATGGGAAAGAAAATGTCCCATTATTCATAAATATTGTTCCACTTAATATAAATCTAAGACACAATTTTGCCTTGCATATCTTATTGAAATGAAGCTATACATAAGTCATAAATACAACTTAAATTATCTTTACCTTAAAAAAAAGAGAGATTCAAGGAATGTCCATAAATCTTTGATAGTCTTGTAATGTATATAATCATTTTCTACATCCTTCTCCAAAGTATTGTTTATCAGAACAAATAGTTACCAGTCCTTTATAATCCATCAATTTTTTATATTGTTAATAGGTAGATCATTAGTTAGGTGATTAGATCTGCTAACATCCTCAAAGAAATACTCAATAGATTTTTTTCATGTAAGATATTCACATCTATTAGCATCATGTTTTCAATTAGGGATTACACAAAGAGGTGTAATTTACAAAGATGGTGCTATAAGAGAAGGCATGTCGTTGGAAAGTCCTTCACACACTAACAAGGTGTTTTACATGTGGTGCTTATGCACAATTTGACAATGAGCATGTGTTACTTATACGCCATCTAGAAGTGTTCACCAATTGTTAATCTTCATTCTGAATTACCTATATCTCAAAATAGACCACCCATTGTTCGTTAATCGCTTCAAATAGATACAATGATACTATTCATTATGTAATCAATAGTCCTATGCATAGTAATGGCAACACAAACCTAGGTTTACTTATTTTTCTTCCAAATATGCAAGTCTAAGTCACTACTAAATTTTTCATGACTTAGTCACACATAAAAAATGGAAAAAAAACATAAAGAAAGAGAGTAAGTTGAAAAAGAGGTGTTTAATAATTTTAGAAATGTGTTTAGGTTCTAGAGTTTTGTTTTGGCTTTAAATACCATGTTAGAAGAAAAGAAAGATTTGTGAGGCCATAACTACAATTAAGGGAGGTGCTGTCTATTTATAATAAAATATAAGGTTACAAGATATAGGCCTATAGCACATGTGTCTTAGCCTATAAGAAACTAATATACTTTATATAGTAATAGATTTTATATGATTAACCTTTTAACCAGAAGCAACATAGAACTTTTTCAAACAATTAGATGTACATTTCATTTGATCTAAAAAAGCTTCACCAAACAATAGAGGCTCATTTGCAAACAACAATGAGATATTTGAGGGCCTGATCTTCTTGCCTGGATAGCCTTTCAATTCCCTATATTAACTTCCTTTATGATTAGATAAGGGTTTCTCTATACAGAAAATAAAAATATATAGGGATATGGGGTTTTCTTGTTTGATTTCTCTTAAAGGACTAAACTTTATAGTTCTAGCTCCATTCCATAAAACATTAAGGCTAGAAGATGAAATGTAACTCATGGTTAAGTAATGAAGTTAATTAAGTATACCAAACCCTTTCAAAACATTAGAGATGAAACACCACCTAAGCCGAACATATGTTTTTTCAAAGTGAATTTTTATATATAATATCCTAAGTCAAAACTTAAAAATTTCATAAATTTTAATGACTATAGATAATTATTTATTTGGTTAATATATGATTTTAAATTTATTTTTTGTATTAAAGGTTCGAAAATATTAAAAATGACATTTATGAGAATATTTGAAATATTTTTATTTTTATTTTTATGGCCAAACCAATTTGAGGATTGTTGAAATAATTTTATAAAAAATTTCTCATAAGTTGAAAATATTTTGGTAAGGATTTATGAAATAAATTGATAGTATATGATAAATTATTTTTGGAAGTTGTGGGAACTTTGAATAATTATTTGAGAAATTTCAAATATATATATATTGGGAAAGGATTGAGAATAATAAAGTTAAGATTTTAAACAAAATTAGCTTTATAAAGATGAGTTTTCTTTATAACTAGCTAGCTTATTTTTAATTTAGGATGGATGGCTAGGATTGAATTGAAATAGAGATTGATGGTAGATATTAGAATGAACCATGGGCTTATGGTGCACAGTGGAACGCCAAATAAAAGCCCTTAACTTCCTTATATTTTATTTTTCCTTTCTCTTTCTCTTTTTATATTTTTAGCTAATCTCTTTCTCCTTACTTCCCTTGTTGCTTCAACTTTTTTCTTTCTTCTCTCCTTTTCCTCTTCCTTTTTCCTTTTTCTGTTGCCATTTCTCCCTTTTCCAATTTTTGCTATCATTTTCTTGCTTACCGTAGCATGCTGTAACTCTTCCTATTTCATGTTAACTAGCAACCATGATGAAGACATGGCAAACAATGGCTGAATAGGACTTAAGTAGCTTCAATTTATAAGTTTTTTGCCTATACTACTGTCACCATCACCATCAATAAACTCTTAGTCATCGTGCACTTAAAGTTGCTTCTTCATTAGCTTGGTTGCTCCATAGAGCATGATGGAACCATTAATTCAAGCTAGAGCAAAAGTAGTGATCCTTTACATTTCCTAGCAAGCTTTTGCACTTTTTGGTGCTATTAAGTTGCCATCAACTTCGATGGACGATAGTGAGCATATCCATATCATAAAATTTTAATATTTACGCTAATATGATGTTTAATCCAAGAAAAACTCAATGTGTATATGTTTGATATATAAGATGATACATGCAAAAAAAAAGAAACTTTATATTATAAAGTACCAAAATAAAATGATTAAAATATAAATAGAATACCTTGTTGTACTATAATGACAAAAATATGCATGATTCAAAGAAACCCACTTGTATGCTTGGCTATATATATGATAATACACAAGAAAACTATGCTTTTTATGCTGAAAAACTACTAAGATAATATGACTTAAGAAAACAAGGTGTATTATGTCTTGAAACTTTTGAATAGTTCAAGCTTAGTTTAAAAATACCTATTTATATATGTTTGAAATTTATAATAAAGATTTTGGAGATTAAAAGTTTTATGATATAAAGTGTTAGAATAATATATTTAAGAGTATTCTCAATGTGTTGTATTTCAATATTTTACAAATTTAAGCATGATTTAGAAAAACCCATTTTATGCTTATTTAAATATATAACAATGGCCTTGCAAAATACAAGCTATAAGATCTTTAAGGTTGAAATAATATTTGAAGAGTATTTTTGGTGTGTTATTTCCTAATATTTTAAAGATCTAAACATGATTAAAAAAAATTCACTTTATCATCTAATTTTAGACATTTGATATAACATTGATAAAATAAGCATTTTATGCTTAAAATTATTAGATTAATACATTTAAAATATATTCATATTATTGGAATCTTATATCATGATTGTTTTATATTCTAGAAAAGTTATTGTATATAAGAAAGTTTGATATTTCAATAGTAAGCTTAAAAATAAAGAAAGTGAGGATCTAAAATAATTAAATAGGATAGTTAGATTATCAATTAAAATTGAAAAATATAAGAAAGGATTGATATGGAATACTATTATATGATGATCAGGTTATGGATTTGTAATCTGTTAAAAGAAAATAATTAATGCTCATATAATTATAATTTATCCTTCTAAATAGTGATATTAGGAAGAAAATGTGGAAAGATAATTATAGTTGCTTTAAAATCTCTAAAGGTGGATTAACATCACCAGGTAAGTATATATCTCACCATATATTAATATCTGAATAAATGATAATTTAAATATTTTGAATTATATTCTTTTACTTGATAGTATAGATTTCCTATTTATGCATATATATATTCATGTATAAATTTAGTACCATAAAATAAGAGTTATTAGTTGTTTAAGTAAATGTTAATTGATCAAAGTGTATAATGGAAGTGTAATAGTATTATTTCTAACTATTGATAGATTATGATTGAGTTTCAATAATATCTATATATTATTTATAAATCTTGCCACATATGACAATGGAAATTATAAACTCTTATAGATTAATGCTTTGAAAGTCCAATGCTTATGATTGAGCTCTCTTGTCACTTATGCGCTAAGGATTATAATGTGAATTAGACCATGAGTGGCACTTGGAATGGAAACATGATGGGGCCAATAATGTGAAAGTCAGATGGAAAATTCTTAACAAATAGTTATGAAGGACATAAGATTAATTTGAGAGTCGAATGGAAATTCTTAACAAATAGTTGAGAAAAATATTGTATTACCTTGGAAAACAAAAATATGACTATATATATGTTTGCTATAATTGAATGTGTGATATGATGTGCTATTGAAAATTATTTGTGATTGGATATTACTATTTGACATGATTACAAAAACTTGATGTTGTTGTGATGATTGGTTTATATTTAAGCCTCAATCGCTATTTGTGAATGTGATGTTTACTTAGAATGGATAGTATACAATATGATAACAGTATTATGTATTAACGAATAGTTAAGACTTAAATGATTTGTGTATAAGAATAAAGTTTAAGATATGCGCAGGTGAACTCCTATTTTAGAGCATGGTTTAGTATATTTTACAAAGCCAGAAAAAATAGGTTTGTTAATATATTAATATTAGTACATATTTAACCTACAAATATTAATTATAAAATCATTCTTGTACAAATTTATGGTAACAAACATGGAGAAACAAAGATTGTTTGGATTGGAAGATGTAACATTGGAGTCCTTTTGAATTAGGATTAGAATTCAAAATTAAAATGCCATTAATTCAGCATTAGATATATTGAGTTGTTAATCTGCATACAAGTTTGAAATTAGATAGTATTGTGTGAATGTTGTTTGTTATCATATTTAAGAAGTATTATAAAAAGCATGGCCTTCGAAAATTATAATACTTCCAAGTATTATAAGTTTGAAATTATACAGTATTGTGTGAATGTTGTTTACTATCAATCTGAGAAGTATTATAGACGGTGTGGCCTTTGGAAAGTATCCAAAAATAAGGGAAATTCTATCCATTTTTTCATAAAAAATTTAAATTGGATTTTTAGTCCTTTTGAAAATTTAGAGACTTTTATTGGTTAAAATTCAGGAATTAATGTTAAGGCTCGTGAAAACTAAGTTTCAGGATCCATGGTGGTCATGATTAGGTTAGGTTGTGACATAAGTGGTATCAAAGCATGGTTTAAGTTCCTAGTGGTGAATGGGTTAAAGTGATCTAATTGGCAAATTTGTACAAGTAAGTTAAATATATTATAAGGCATGTCTTTGAAGATTTTCATGGATTTCTTGTTATGTATATGTTAGCCACTGTTACATTTAATATTAGATTATCTTGTAGGATGAACTATTTCCTTGATGAAATATTTCTGATCTAAATGTTATAAGTATGTGATGATTCTAGTTGTATGACATGAATTTCAATTATGATTTATGATGGATATTGTGTGAAATGAATGAGTTGAATGTGAAATGAACGGTCTAAAGTGTGTGGATTGAATATGAGTTGTGATTTATGAATAATGCTAACAAGAGTAGCATTCTTTCTTTACGGTTAAGAAATGAATGTGCTTGAGACAATATGATGAATTATGTAGTTCATGGATATTGAATGGTTGATGATATGAGAATAAAAAATTTTATTAATAAAACCCTTATGGCATAGTTGATGTTCTAACTATACCCTATAATATTTGATCACAAATAATTGATGCTTATGATATTCTATCGTGGTGATGTGATACCTATGGTGTCCTATCATTGTTCACCAGTATATAAGATAATGAGTTAAATGATTATTGCCTATAATAACCATTATAAGAATGAACATAAATCTTGTATATGATTTATGAAGAGGGAGATATACATCCTTCACAAAGAAGGAAAAGAGTGATTAGCAGTGGAAGGAAAAGGTTGATGGCCTTGAGTCTAGGATGATTAGGGATAAGGTTGGACTAAAGATATAAAGAAAAATCCTGGGTATTAATTATGACCATTCAATGAATTTTTACTAAAGTTATTATAGTCATTCTCTATATTGTTATACATTATTTTTTTATATTAATATTTGTTGACCTTGGATAATTCTATCTGATGTGATACGATTAAGCTTAGTTAGCTATTTGAATAACTAATGAATATTTGAGATAAGTTATGTGTGAAATTAATTTGTGGTAATGCTTAGTAAGCATATGATTATGTGATTGCTGCCATGCATATATGAATATGATTTATAATTATTGATTTGTCACAATCCATCTCATGGTTATCATGATCAGTGTAAAGATAACCAATTAATGCTAACTTTCTAAACAAATATCTTTACAAGCCTTTAATACTCCAATACCTTTATTAAATTATTATTATTATAAAAGAAGCAAACATCTAAACTTAGAAAAACAAACTATATATATTATAAGTTTAAAAGTTATATACATATATGCGTATAGATATATATGTACATATATATACATCTAAAAAATATTATTCATGCATATGTAATAATTAACAAAACATTTCAAATTACAACCACTGAACCCATATTAGATAGTATCCTATAAATATTATAGAGAAAATGGAAGGTTACTATACAAGTATCAATTGCTGCTTCAGCTTCAAGGTCAGTACCTATCATTAAATGTACACAATAAAGAATGAGTATAAAATATACCCAATAAGTGGTATTCATCAGCTTTATCATAAAAGATTAACCTTATTATTGTGTACAATTCTTATCTAATATCTTATAAGGAATTTTCCTTATGTATATCATTGGTACAATTCATCATAGAAAATAATAATGGTAAATATACAAGTGTCATCTTATATCTTTGGTCCAACCTTATCCCCCACCATCCTAGGCTTTAAGCCCCCAACCTCTTTCCTCTACTACTAACCATATCTTTCCTCTTCTACAAAGGATATTATATCTCCCCCACTTAATTCACAATAAACAATAGTAGGATTTCAACACATCAAGCATTTTATACATTTCCAAGTGTACAGTTAAATACCCACCATACTATAAGTGTTTTATGCTTTACATTAATGTGTCATATACATTTAAATTCTTTCTTGATAATTCTCAAGGAGTTTCAAGCAAACTTGTATTTGTGACATAGCTTGGAGCCTCTTTTTGTGCTCTTAAACTCATTTTAAATTTCACCAAAATTTGTTCCAATATTTCTAACATTTTATTACACAAGATACAACAATTAAATTGCTCGAAATACCTCCACGAGTACTGTTCATTCAGAACCCAAAGGAAGAATTTCAGAATTGGGCAGCACAAGATTACATGTAATTAAAGCCCTTTTTCACTAGTAAAATGAAATCTAATTGTTACCAAATTTTTGCCATAATATTTCTAACACATTGAATGAAAGATAACTTGAGTGTTGTACAAATAATTTTGTAGGTTTACTAAAGTATCAAAAGCAAAAACTCAAATAAACCAAATTCAAATAGCTTTAGAGTTGTTGAAATAAAGCTACTATTTGTGCAACCAAATCAACTCCAATTGCCATCAAATTTTGCTACAAGCTTGCTAATATCCCAAGTGACATATCCTAGAAGTTTCATAATTTTTATCATTCATTTGATTAGTCAAATAAGTTGAAACCTGAGATTAACTAGTCCAAGGTTCTGAAACGGACAAAATTAGGAGTTTTACCATCAACTTATCTTATCACCTACCTAAAAATTTTCAAAAATTCTTAAATTCATATGCATTCATCCTAATACAAAGTATGACTATATAATGTTGAAAATTTAATTTTTAGAAATTCCTAAAACTTCAGTTACACTAGGTATCCTAAACCTTTATTTAGCACCACATAAGAAAAGCTGATTTCAATTCCACAAATTTCTATTTTCATATTTCCTAAATAATTTTTTATGAATCCTTTTTCCATCATTCAAAACATTAACTTATCAAGAACATATGATCATAATATCATTTAGATAATTTCAAAACAAAACCATATATCATCATATCACAAATAACAATATAAAAAATACAAATTATCAACAATATCATTTTCTACTTAAGAAAAGCCTAAGAGTAAGGAAGAATAATCACTCACCTAATTTTTTTTTTACTCTTAGTTTCCAATAACCCTTTAGAACTATAAGAAGAAGTTCATGAAAATGAATCAAAATTTTAGAAGTTTAAGAAGGAAAAACTTGAAGGCTTGGACTTTCCACTATTTTTCCTCTCTCTTTGCACGTTTTAGCTACCCAAGAAGTAGCATTTTTCTGCTCCAAATGGCTATCCCATTTATTATATATAAAATTTAAGAAAACTCTACAAATTTCTATAATTTTCTTACTAATTTTTATTAAATTTTGAAAAAAAATCTTAAGACACTTGGAAAGGTTAAGTTTCACATCCAAAAGGTTGGGGATTCATAAAATAATTACTTTTATAACAAATAAAATTAATCTACATAAATTGGATAAATAAAATTTATTACAAAATGATCTCAAATTTTATCTTTTTCTCATTTTAGTCTTTAGCTTTCCTTAGAAGCTTGGGCCTACCATGGGGTTATATTTTTAGGCCTCAAAAGTCAAATTTAGGCTTCCAAAAATTAGGTTAAACCAGCCCAATACAAATAAAAATTAAACTACTTAAAAAGATAAAAAGGGTTTATCATAATTTGGTCCCAAATCTTTCACTTTTTTTTCATATTTTAACCCCTAAATTTTTAAATATTTTTGCAACTTCACTTTTGATCTTCCACAATTAGGTTTAAGCACTAAAAATTAATTTAATCTAGCCATAAAATTTTAAAATTAATTTACCATATTTTCAACTCATTTTCTCATTTTTTTAATTTACTGGATTTTGAAATTTCAGTAAATTCCTAAATAATTTTTCCTATATATATTATTGAATTTTTAATTTATTTTTTATCTATTTTGATGCATATTAACATTTTTAAAATTATTCTAATTCAGCTTATTCTTAAATTACTTTTACGATTCCTTCAAATTTTACCTGATTCTTTCCTACCAAGTTTTTCTGAATCAAGGTTTTTTAGAAAAATATCTTACTTGATATCATTTATCCTATTTCAGGGTATTACATGATTGTAAATGTTATTGGCTAATCAAATGAGATGTGAGTATGATTGTAATTTGGATAAAGCTAAGTTATAAGCTTGTTGGTGTGATTGATGGACTGTTAATTATGATTTATTTCCATAATAATTATCTGGACCACTTATTGATTGTTTATAAAATGTCTTGAGATTAGAGTGAATGATCAATGCTGATATAAATAGCATTTCTTACTTGATTAGCTAAGAAATGAGATATATGTTTACGGATTGCATGCTAAATCTTAAAATTGCACTTAGGACACTTGTTTATGTTTGACTTGTCTAAAGGTGTTTAGTATATATGTAAATAAGTTAGCCTATTCCTAGTGAAAGTAATTTATTGAATTATTTAAATACTAAAGATTTGCATGATTGCATTAAAAATCATTAAGGAAAGAAAAAAGAAATCTTAGTTTAGTCCTTATAATAATGCATAGAATAGATAAACATATCGTGGATAATTTTGTGTAGTAGTGCTTAGTTTCTTAAAAATTCAAGGACAAATTTTCTTGAAAGGGAGAAACTTATAATATCCCAAGTTAAAAACCTAAAAATTTCATAAAAGAGAGATTGATATCATGGATATATATATATATATATATATATATATATATATATATATATATATATATATATATATATATATATATATATATATATATATATTAGGAAAGGATTGAGAACAATAGAATTGAGATTTTAAACAAAATTAGCTTTATAAAGATAAGTTTTCTTTATAACTAGCCAGTATATTTTTAATTTGGGATGAAAGGCTGTGATTGAATTAAAAGAGAAATTGATGGTGGAGATTAGAATAGGCCATGGGCTTATGGTGCATTATGGAATACTAGATAAAACCCCTTAACTTCCTAATTTTTGTCTTCTCTTTCTCTTTATATTTTTGGTTGATCTCTCTCTCCTTACCTTCCCTACCATTTCATATTTTCTCTTTCTTCTTTCTTCTTCCTCCTCTTTCTTCCTTTTCCTATTGTCTTTTCTCCTTTTTCTATTCGTCGCTACCATTTTCTTGCTTATCATGGCACACTGTAGCTTTTCCTATTGAATGTCAACTTCTAGCCCTAATAAACATGCATCAAATAATGGTTAAATGGGACCAAAGTAGTGTTGGCTTTTCACTTATGCCATTGTCTCTATTAATAAACCCTCGAGCACCACATGCTAGAAGTTGCATCTTTGTTAGCTTGGGACCTTTATGAAGCATAATGGAGTTACTAATAAGAGCTAGAGCAAAGCAGTTCTCTTCTACGTTTTCCAACGAGCTCTTCCACTTTCCGACATTGATGAATTACCATCAAGTTCCATGGATGACAATGAATGTATCCATATCATTAAATTTTAATATTTATATTGATATGATGTTTAATCAAAGAAAAACCCAATGTGTGTGTGTTTGATATATAAGATGATACATGTGAAAAATAGAAAATTTATTTTATAAAGTACTAAAAAAGAATGATTAAAATATAAATAGAATACCTTGTTATACTATCATGACAAAAATATACATGATTCAAAGAAACCTACTTGTGTGCATTGCTATATATACGATAATACATGAGAAGATTATGCTTTATATGTTGAAAAGTGATAAGACAATATGATTTAAGCAAACAAGGTGTATTATGTTTTGATACTTTTGAATGGTTCAAGGTCAGTTTAAAACTACCTATTTATGTATGTTTGAAATTTATAATAAGGATTGTGGAGATTAAAGTTTTATGATAAATAGTGTTAGAATAATATATTTAAGAGTATTCTCAATGTGTTGTATTTCAATATTTTAAATATTTAAGCATGATTTAGAAAAACCCATTGTATGTTTATTTAAATATATAACAAGGGCCTTGCAAAATACAAGTTATAAGATCTTTATGTTGAAAAATATATTTAGAGTATTTTTTATGTTACTTCCTAATATTTTAAAGATTTGAACATGATAGAAAAAATCTTCACTTTATCATCTAATTTTAGACATCCGATATAACATTGATAAAATAAGCATTTTATGCTCAAAATTATTAGATTAATACATTTAAAATATATTCATATTATTAGAATCTCAAATTATGATTTTTTTATATTTTAGAAAAGTTATCATATATGAAAATTTCTAATATTTCGATGATGATCTCAAAAATAAAAAAAATAAGGATCTAAGATAAGTAAATTAAATAGTTAGATAATCAATTAATATTGGAAAATATAAGAAATGAGTGATACAGAATACTATTATATGAAGATTGGGTTATGCATTTGTAATACGTAAAAGGAAAATAATTAATACTTATATAATTATAATTTATCCTTGTAAATAGTGATATTAGGAGGAAAATATCGAAAGATGATTATGGTTGCTTCGCAATCTCCAAAGGTGGATTAACATCACTAAATGAGTATATATCTCACCACATATTAATATCTGAATAAAAGATAATTTAAATGTTGTTAATTATACTATTTTACTTGATAGTATAGATTTCTTATTCATGCATATATATTCATGTATAAATTTAGTATTGTGGAATAAGTGTAATTAGTTGTTTAAGTGAATGTTAATTGATTAAAGTGTGTAACAAAAGTGTGATAGTAGTATTTCTAACTATTGATGAATCATGATTGAGTTTCAATTATATCTGCATATTATTTATGAATCTTGCCACGGATGATAATCGAAATTTTGAACCATTATGGATTAAAGCTTTGAAAGTCGAATGCTTATGTTTGAGCTTTCTTATAACTTATACACTAAGGATTATAGTGTGAATTAGCCATGAATTGGAAACATGATGGGGCCAATGATTTGAAAATTCCTAACAAGTAGTTATAGAGGATATAAGATTAATTTAAGAGCTAGATAGGAAATTCCTAGCAAATAATTGAGAAAATATAGTATTGCCCTGGAAAACAAAAAAAAATGACTATATGTATATTTACTATAACTGAATGTGTGATATGATGTGATATCAGAAATTATCCATGGTTGATATTATTATTTGACATGATTGCGAAGATTTAATGTAATTGTGATGATTAGTTTATATTTGAGCCTTAATAGCTATTTGTGAATGTGATGTTTACTTAAAATGGATAGTATATGATATGATAATGTTATTGTGTACTAGTGACTAGTTAAGATTCATATAATTTGTTATATGAGAAATAAAGTTTAAAATATGTGTAAGTGAACTCCCATTACAAAGTATGGTTTAATATATTTTAGAAAGCCAAAAAAATGGGTTTATTAATATATTAATATTTGTACACATTTAACCTACAAATATTAATTATGAAATCATTCTTTTGCAAATTTGTAGTATACATATGCTCACTGAATTTTTATAACTCACTCTATTTTATTTCAATATTTTCAAGTTATGATAGCTTATTTGAGTTATGCAACAAACATGGAGAAATAAAGATTACCTAGATTAGAAGATTTAACATTGGAGTCTTCCTAAATTAGGATTAGAATTCGAAATTAAAATGCCATTAATTCATCATTAGATATGTTGAGTTGTTAATTTAAGTGTAAGTTTGAAATTGTATAGTATTGTGTGAATGTTGTTTACTTTCATATTTGAGAAATATAAAGTGTTGTATTTAAGGCATGTGGCCCTTAAGAAGTATCCAAAAATAAGGGAGACTCTGGCCATTTTTCTGTAAAAATTTAAATTGGATTTTGAGTCCTTCTAAAAATTTGGAGACTTTTGTCAATTAGAATTCAAGAATTAATGTTAAGGCTTGTGAAAATCAAGTTTTAGGATCCATGCTAATCATGATTTAGTTGGGTCATGACATTATAGCCATGAACCCTTTTCTTCTTTTCTTTCTTTTTCATAAAGTAAACCATTTCACTTACAATAACAATGTTATCTTGGATACTCTAACTTGGAGCAAAACTAGAATAAAATGGAGAGAAAAGGGAAGGCAGCATGAATTGACCAACAAATTCTGGATGCTAAATTTAAGGAATAAGAGTGATCAAAGTTTAATTGAGTAATAGTACCTCATTTTTCCTTGAAAACACATCTTGAACAAATCAGATTAGATTAGCACTAACCTTATCCCAATTAGCTTGATGGAAAAGAGCAAGAAAGCCATCTCCTTTTAAATCTTTTGTAGTTCTTATATCAAAAACCACTTTCTTAACTTCGTTAAAAGAAAAACATCAGGCTAAATTCCTAATCTTTCTTTCCTCAATGGCAGGATGAGAAAGATTAGTGACTAAAGGTAGAAAATCAATCAAATTATCATTAAACATGTTTTTATGAAAAGAAGTAACCATAGCTATTAATTCATCTTTGTCCTTTTTCCATTTTCCTAATAAGTCTCTAAACATTGAGACTTTATTATGTTGTTTTTTGTTAATCATTTTAGTATGATAATACCTTGTATTATGGTCCCCATTTTCTAGCCATTTCACTTCAAACTTCTGATGCTATAGAACTTCCTCTTGCTTAAGAATATCTAAAAGCTCTCTTTGAAGCTATTTCCTAAGATCATCCAAATAAGGATTTTAAATCTTTTCCACAATTGATTGAATTCCTTTGATTCTAACAAGAAGTTTAGTTTTTCTTCATTCTAATATTTCCAAACACTACCTTATACTAAATTTATAATTTCTTCAAAAGGTGTTGCAAATTAGAAATAATAGAGTTGTTAGCACCCCAGTTCATGTCAAAGAATAGATTAAAATCCATATGTAAGAGCCATATAGCTTCAAACTAGAAAGGTTTATTTTTACTATCCACCTTCCTACCTAACATATCAAATAGTAATGGATGATAATTTGAGTAGACTTATGGTAGAACCTTCACAATGGCTTCATCAAAACACTTATACCATTCTTCATTACATAAAGATCTATCTAACTTTTCAAAAAATTCTTTCATAACCCTCTTGAAGTGATCCTCTTCAAGTAAACCAAGAACCTTGCCACCTCACATTTAGAAGACTATAGTTATTAATCTAATTAGAGAAATTATTAAAATTATTATTAGTCATTAGTACCCCTCTTTTTTTCTTATTGGATGAGCATTGTCATTAAAATCTCCTGTAATAACCTAAGGATCCTAAATAGACATTGACAAATCCAAGATATGCTATTTGCACTCATTACAACTTTCCACATGAGGACTTGTAAGGACTATAGTGAGAAGTTAGTGAAACTCTATATCCATTATTCCTAGATGCACAAATTAAAAAAAGCTACTAATTATAAAAACTTAAATTTTCTCTTCTCTCCAAGCTACCCAAATGCCACTCAATAAACCTTTCCTTCTTAAACATGGAACTTCAAAAAATAAAGCTTGTTAAAAATTTTAGAAGTTCGATTAAAAGATATCTTAGTTTTAAGTAGAGCAATCAAATTCGGCTTATGTTTTGCAAAAACATTATTGGCTTGAGTAAAAAATTTAACGTTACCAATACCTTTGCAATTCCAAGTAAGGAACTTAATCATCATAACATTATAGAAAAATTGGATAAATAAAGATACTAACTTAAATAACATAGACCAAGATGGTTACTTGTTTGAGTGGAAAATTCCATTATTTTTTGGCACCTGATCTAGCTGCATGTTAGCCACATTTTTCATTAGTGGTGCATATTCTATCATAGAATTGAACTTTAATTATAAAGTAGATAAAATAACTAAATTACCAAGGGGATTAAAAGGCTCTTCTAGCAACTCCATAGCCATATTGACTCATATTGCTTCCATTCTTGCATGTAACAACAATTACTTGAGAACTTGGAAGGCTTAAGTTTGACAAAACCACGTTACTTATATGATCATTTTACTAACTGGTTTGCATTCCATGCGAAGTCACCACTTTATATAGGTTAATCATAAAACTACTTTCCGCTACTTGCTTTTTAAGTTGCATCACATTTGTAGTATTCACACATAAAAGTGTTCTAACAATATTTGGTCTCTTTAGCTTCCTAACACTAATTCTCACTGCTTGGCTTACATTTAGATTTAAATTCTCCTTCATGGTTGTCAGTATCAAGATTCTACCTAAGATTACAAAGGTAGGGTGGGATCGTAACAGGATTGTAAGATCTTATCTTAAATTCTAACATATATTTTATATACTTGCTTATGACCTTTTTGTAGGAAAAAATAATTTTATAGTAATTAAATATGCATATAAAATTAAAGGTCACACATATTGTCATAAATTAAAAAGGAATAGTAAGTTATCAAGTTGTAAATAATCTAAATTGGTAAATTTCAAATAAACAATACTAAAAAGATAAGGTGTCAATATAATTTAATAAAATTCATGATCTTCAACATGTTAAACATCTTCTAATTCATTTTTATCTTCATCCTCATGGAACTGTACTTCATCCAAGTGTATGTCTTCCACATTATCTCCATCCTTATCTTTTCCATTAACACCTTTATCTTCATCTTTATCATCATCTATTCCTTTATGTGCATCCTCATTGTAATTTTCCCTTTCACTAGCTATCTATTCCTTATCAGGGGATAAATCATCAAAGCTATCCATCTTAATGGATTTTCTAACTTATCTATATTTCAACTTTAAGTTGTACATCACAAAAAGTAAGTCTCTCATCTTCCTTTGGTGCAAATGATTTCTTCGTTTTGTATGAATCTATTTTTTCAAAAAATATTATGATTTATAAGTGATTGAAACATAATGAAAACAAGCAAGGTAATAGTTAAATAAATGATTATACTAAAAAGAAAACAATCTTACTATCTCAAAAGCACTCCAATTATGTTCACACCCAAATGTCAAGCTCAATATTCAAATAGCAAACCTTTGCATTTCAAGAAATTTTGCTTTATAAGAGACCCACCACAAAGTTGGAGCTTTCATATCTTTTGTCATTAAAGCAATTTAAGTGCCAAATAATCTATTTTTAACTTTAAATTTATTAAACTGCACATTAATCTTAGCCCTTTCATGTTTATTAGTTATCATTCTGTCTAAGCACTCAAATAGTCCTTTAATGACTACAAAATTAGCTTTAAAAGCAAGATTATAATGAAAATGATGATTCAAATAATATTCTATTGCATGTAAGGGCCTATAAAGTTGAGACTCTTACCTTTTATCAATAATTTTCCAAATAGGCTTATAACTACAAAGAGGACAAATAATAACAAATATACGTTATAATTCATAATAAAAAGGATGAAAAATAATAAAAATATATTATAAATGTTAAAATTTATATTACTAACCTTTTTTTTATATTGTTGAAATAACCTTAAATCCTTTCTTTTGCACGATCCATTTTTTCATAGATGAAACTTATAGTTAGTTTTTCATCAAAATCAACTAATTGAAAGACCTTGATAAAAGGACATGCAACTTTAAGGCAAGTCATAACATTTTGCCAAAATCTGCTATCTGTTGCTAATGATTACACAAGTTTTCTATCTTTTATAGTTACAAATTTATTTGATCTCCATGTTTTTAAATTAAATATGTTTATTAATGCACCTTTATTATTATTAAGGTACCCTAAGGTCAAATAGGATATAGCAAAACGAGTGATAACTAGCATGATTAAATCCTTGCCTTTTATAAAGTGCCTCAACATGCCATAACTATGATCCTCCTATAAAAATATATGTTATAATCTTCCTAGCTTTAGAAATTGTCAAGCAATAGATATTCAATTTTTTCTCAAAAACCTCTAATATAAAATTAATATAATTAATAACACAAGGTATCCAAAAAAAAGTTTTCTTTTTCTCCATTAGCATTTCTCTTGCACCTTTGTAATTTGCAGCATTATTGGTGATCACCTACATAACATTTTCTTCACCTACTTATTCAATAATGTCATTTAACATTTCAAACACCTTCTTGGCTGTCTTTGCAAACTCAGATGTATCAATTAATGACAAAAAGATTTTCCCTTTTGGGCTATTGATAAGAAAATTACATATAGATTACCATTTTTTTTATCTTCCTAACCATTTGACATGATAGTACAACATGTTTTCTTCCATTACTCCTTATGGTCCTTAAGAAATTTTTTAGTGCAGATAACTTCTTGATTCAAGTATTTTTCTCTAATATCTTGGTAAGAAGGAGGCTTCAATCTAATTCCATATTTCCTAAGCAGTTGACATATCATTACAAATTCAGGATTTTTCACATAATTGAATGGAATTGCACTAGTATAAAAAAACTTGAATATTTATTGATAAATTTCCTCTCTCAAATCTTTTTTTGAACATTTGATGTTTTTTCCATACTTAATATAGGTTTCTTCAACATTAATTCTAAAGATCCCTTTTAAAGTTGAATGCTTTCATTGCTTCCTCCACCAAATAAAGCATCTACTTCAACATCATTAGTATCACTTCCAAAAAGCCCTTATTTTTTCTTAAATGAAATACATGTTCAATCATCTTATTTTTAATATCATCAAGTACCTTTGGGCAAGCACCTATATCTAAATGCCTACTTGCTAAATGATGTTTTAATCTATAAACACCTTCACTCATTGTCTTATCACAATATTTACATTTCACCTTTTTAAGATTCCTATCCACTTTAAAACCATGTTCCTAACCCATATCACTTCTATTTCTAGGAAAAAAAAATTTCTTTTCATATTAAGCCTTGAACCAAAGGAAGCCATTTTTACTAAGTTGACATTACTACTAGTGCAATTCATCTTTCAATACTCCAAAGCTAATAAGTTATACTTGAAAAATAAAGTCAAATTGAATGCCCAAATTCACTTCAAAATTCAATCAAACAAAAAGCAATTAATATAAATAATTATTATATATAGTAATTAATATAAATAACTCATTTTAAATTTCCCCCAAATGAAGTCAAATGATTGCCCAAATTCATTGCTTTAAATGAAGCAAAAAAACTAGCTAGCCTTTTTGCTAAATAAAATTAATATAAATAAATTATTTGCCTAAAACTAAGTCAAAGAGCCTAGCTGACCAGCTTAGATAAGGGCTTCTCTCTGTTCCATCTAGGGCACTAGCACTTTTGCTATTTCTCTCTCTAGTTTGGTCTATCTCACTTTGTCTTTGCTCTAACAACAACAAGAATTGGTGTCGCTAGTGAATGGCAAAGGGCATGTGAAAGGCGGCGAATAGTAACCATGAATGATCGATGTGCATAGGATAAAAGTAAATGGTGAGCAAGATGAAAGGCAAACAACAAGCGGGATGGGAAGCAAGCAACATGCAATGGATCACTTCTCTACCTTTTGATGGTTAAGCAACAAGGTTGGATCGATTTTGATTCTACTCTTCTAGGTTGCATTTTTTGTAAAAAAAAATAATTTTTCATTTTGGGTTAATAGGTTTTTAGGTTTTTTAAGAAAAATTTTAAGCCTAGTTGTATTAGCCTAATCCACTATAGCAAAAATGGTGAATCAACCAACTCACTAGGATTATACAATCCCATCGAGTTAACCAATCCATCATAGTTGAATCGGAGATCCTATTTCCTTATGATTCACTATGCATTTCAACATGAAATGCAAAGGTAGAAATGCAGAATTGTGCAATCCCACGAGAGGGATCGCCATTTTGACAACCATGTTCTCTTTATTTAAATTCTTTCCCATCTCCTTTTCACTAAGTCTCTTAACCATATCCTCATCCTCTCTTCAAATACAGGATTGGAAAGTGCAACAAAATGAGAACCCTCTACTTTTGTACCATGCTGATTACCATTCTATCCACCCTCATTTCTTCTATTATGTTTAGGCCTTTGAACCACCATCCAATCCCCAAACTCCATACCTTGTTGAATGGATTTGGGTTAGCTTGAATGTTAATGTTGGCAACAACAATTTAAGATACTTCTAGAGCACATTCCTTACCTCTTTAGGACCTTGAGTTCATACCATCATGCAAAGTACAACCATTAGAATAATGCCCATATCTACCACATTTGAAACAAATTAAATGAATGCCTTCATATTCAATTTTAATATCTTCAAGTCCAATCCTAGATTGGGGCATTAAGGGCTCATTGAAATTTATTGAAATGCAAACATGTGCATACTTTTCCAAAGCTTTCTTTTCCATAATCAATTCTAACAGTCCTCCCTATTACATTTCCAATAACTCTAAGACAATGCTTATCACAATACTCTATAGCTAATTTTGGAAAGCGAATAGATAGCCACCTTTTCAATAAGAGCCATTTTAGGATTAAAATTTGGTATCTACTCTTGCACAGTGAGATAATGATTAAAAAAAACCTATGGCCTACCTATTAGTATAAATTCCCAATCACTCGCAGAAGTGAACTTTTGTCAAATAACAGTCGTAAGCTAAGTCAACCAGCTCAAAAACATCTGCATCCCTCCATAGAAGCAATAACTTCCTTTCCAAGAATTTAAATCCTCCATCCTTCCCTAGCAGTTTGACTATCAAACAATTCCTTCATGGCTTCCTAATCCTCTCAACTTCTTCATTTGATAATTTTAGCACTTGACATAATTGTTTGCCATCATCTAATTCATCCACCATCTTAATACCACTAGAAACATCATCATCCTTTGAATCTACATTAGTTTCCAACCCTATGTGGTCCGACAAATGATACTCCAACTCATCCGTGCTTACCGCATCCCTGACCATATCAATCCCTTCATCCCCTACATTCGACTGATCAAGATGTTTTTATAGGAAATAACCCTATCTTTCTTCCCATCTTCCCCTATAGGTGTTGGGATCGGGAGCCATAGGAGTGTAGCGGAATAAACCGATTCCAGCCAATGGATCCATGCAAAACATTAAATTAGAATGTAGGATTCAGGTTATACCTTTATATGATTCCATATTTTGTTCGTTGATCACCTCTTCGACTTCCTTTCGGTCAAAGACTTCGAGGTATCCACACGAACCAGTAGATCACCAATGAATGTCCTCACGATCACTAGTTGGAATTCGTCTCCTTAGCCTCGTAGTGCTAGCTACGTCTCTTCAAGGATTATGGTCAAGGAGAGGCGCTAGAATTTTTTTATGCTGTATGGGATGCGTAAATAATGAATCAACCTTATTATTACTCAACAAGCCTATTTAAATAGGAGTATAGAAAACCCTAACTAATTTGGGCTTTGGTCTATGTATAATTATAGGCTTATTATTGGGCCTTATAATTATAACATAGAATTCCCAAGTATTAGGCCCAAATAATTTGATCCATTAATTCTAAATCCACTAGGCTCTAAGTGTGTGACTCTTCAAGGTCTCATTAAATTGGCAATAATTATTAATCATATTAATGATCATAAACATTGAGCGGTATCTAGCAACACATTATTGTTACCCAAGTGATGAGAAAGTCGGTGATTCAACTGAATCTTTATATGTGATCATCATCTATATCCTTTTATCTTAAACATCTAGATTGAGCACGAAACATGAACTGTGTCATTCCTATATAGTCCAATCTCGAGGTTTCTTGATCCCTAAGTAAGCTGACTAAAGCAAATGTAATTGACATCCCATGTCAATTCATTTGAGCATGGCCATGCATTTTCTTAACTTTACTTAATCAAGGGGCCCACAGATGTTACTCCTGTTATATAGGAGGGACAAATTCCATCTTGAACACATAAACCCTTCTGTATGATATGTGACATATCCAATAACTACCCTTGTATTCACTCAAGAATGAGTGATAGAATAATATCAAAATATGAAACTCACATGTAGGGAACCTTGGTGATCTCAGGTCAAAGGACCATAATAATAATGATCATTAAGAATCACTCATGACACTCATATAACAATCCATGTAGTGTTCTTAGGATGGGTCGGTCCAGTATATAAGTTCTCTAACTTATACTTATGTGTAAGCTTAATATCTCATATAAGTCACTACACATGCTAGTCTTAACATATCAAAGCAACCTAATCCACAGTGATATATTACTAAGGACATTTAAGAATATAATTATTCTAAGTTTATTATCATAATTAAATATATTATGCAGACAATATATATAAATATAATAATTAGAATTGTCATTAAAATAACATGATTCAAAATTACAATCATCAATATGATTGGTTTTAGGGCATATACACTAACAGTAGGCTCCAAAATAACATTATCATATTTTCGCAACCCAGTAGAGCTTCTATCAAAATCCTTTCAATTTCTGTTAGATTCCTTCATACTATGTTGTAATTGATCCATTTCCTCGACCGAGGGTTTCCCAATGGCAGGTTGTGAGAGGTATCCTTGTTTCCTCATAGCTAACTATGGAAAATTGATATTATTATGTTTTTTAATTTTATAACAATGTAAAATAGTGTGTTAGATAATTCATATTATGGAATTGGTGGGTTTGGTTTTTTTATTTCAGTTCATATTATAAATCTTACTATTTCAATTCAATTTACAATTATTTCCTTAGATTTTTTTTAATTTCAGTTTTATTATTTTAAGTTTATAACAAGCATCATTTCTAAGCTAAATTTTATCCACTTAGTAGCTGGTATCACTACTCGAAATTGCATCTTTTCACATGGCGCCGTGACCACAGGAAATAGCCATGGGAAAACATAGGTAATACCTTGGGTAAATTTTAGTGCTTGAATTGCCCATAAAAGATTATTTCCCACGACAAATTAGCACGGGTTATTCAAAATTCCACGTTTCATACAAAAATAAAGTGTGAAAAATAAAATTTATCACAATTTAATCCGCATTCATGGAAAAGATGAAGCATATTATTCCATTTAAGTTTCCTGCAACTTGTATTGTGAGAAATCTCATAGTGGAAAATCTGATAATATATTTGCTACCCAACACTAACTCCTTTAATTTCTATCTTTTCATTCCCTTTGGCAAAATACCTTTGTCCAACATTTTCTTCCATCTTCGCTACTTTTGGATCTCCATTCCTACCTTTCGTTGCATTTTTCTTAGTCTGCATCGATGGTTTGAGGTTTTTCACCAATTGTTTACTTGATGTTTTGCCTAAAACTTTGGACTTTTGTCCATTTTTAATGTTTTGTTTACATGGGGATTTACATTTGGCTTGAAACCTTTTTTTTTCCAGTTAACTAAGTTATGTTTTAGAATTTTTTTAACTTGAAATGTGAATTTACATTTGTTATTGTGTTTTCTAGTTTTTAGTACCATGACTTTATTTGGTAATTAGTTAATTACATTAATGATTAATGGATTGAATTAACTATTAACTGATAACTAATTGAATTAGTTATTAGTAGATAATTGATTTAACCAATTGATAGCATTAATTATTTATATAAAGATATTTTATAAAATCAACAATTTGTTATCAACTTTTTACATATAAAATGACATATAAGAACATATATATATTTTATAATTTATTTGAAATTTTTTATTTTAATAATATTCTAAATTATAATTCAATTTAATAATATTTTAAATTATAATTATTATTAGAAATATAATGTTAGATGTAGTAATTGTTAAAATTTATTTTGTAACTATTTTAATATTAAATTTAAAATCCATATGTTTATCATTTAAAATATTGATGAATTATACATTTTAAGTATGAAAACATATATTTCACAAATAATATCATTTCATTATTTTTTAATATGTATTTTCTAATTTAAAAGATATTATTTGACAAAAGATTAATAATTTTATTAATACATTTTTATTATTTACTATGAAATGAAATATATATATTATTTTCTTTTTTATACAATTTGAGATAAAATATATGATTATGTTCATGGAATTTTTTATTTTTTTGTAAATTTTTAATATAGTTTATTATACTTATTTAGTTTTATTGAAAAATAAATAATTATAATTTATTATATATATTAAATTTTTCTATAAGAAATAAATAAATAGAATTTATTATTTCCATATTTGTCAAGGATGGAAATGTAAAAAATATTATAATTATGGGTAAAAATATCTTATACTAAATACAAATTGGTTTTTTCAAAAAACTACTATTGTTAGCTTTTCCACAATAAAATTACTAAAATAGATATTTACTAAATACTCTTAATTGATTGACTTAGTCAAATAACTAAATACACTTAAATTAATTAAAAGATGATCATAAAAATATTTGTTAAACACCCTCTATGTTTTGAGTTTATGTATGAAAGAATTTTTGGTTGGAACACTGGAAGGAAAACATTGATTAATTTAATGTTACATTGCTTGCTACAATGTCAGGTAAATTTTGAAAAGAAAAAAAATTGTGACTGTGTGCATATGCTTAATGCAAAGGAGAATGAGAGAGAAAATTTAGTTTCGTTGTTTGAATATAAAGGGAAATTGAATTGAAAAAAGTATTAGTAATATTTCATAAATTAGATAGAGCAAAATGTTAGGTTGTGAGCTTATAGTAATAGTTGTGAAGTCATACTATCAAGTTTTTTTTATTTGTTATTCTTGGATTGATTTTGTGTACAATTTTGATGATTTGGAGTTACATTTGGTATCTATTAGATAGACTTCTTTGTTATTCACTACTATAAAATTATAATCCTATGTTGATCAATAGATGTTGGTCATATGATAAACCAACATAAATATAAATGCAGTGACATTTTTGAAATTTAAGTAAAAGTATTAAACAAGGGTTAGGTTAGGATTTGTCATTCAAAAGGTCTTTAAAAGTTCATATAAGAAGAAGAAAATATTTCATATCAATTTTGTTGTTAGCCGACATATAAAGGTATTTAAAAAGTTTCCTTGAGCAATGAAATGACACTTATTTATAATGGATCAATCCTATGAAGTCAATTTTGGTTTAAAAATGATGTTTATAGTTTAGTTTATTGACTATATATTTCACACTTATTCTCTATTTGAAAATATTTTGGTGATGTCCTAACCTCTATTATTTAATTTTGGTGCATGTTTGAGTTAGGAGAGCAAAGTTTCCCCACTATTTTATTTAACATTTTCAAAGACATTATAAAATCTAATTAATATCATCTAAGTGTATCAAGTGAGATGATGGAAGAACTATATTCCTCCTCCTAGGATAGCATTAGTGTTAGTTCTTTCTTTATTAAAACTATCATTGTTTATGAAAAATTAGATTCCTATATCATAGTGATTTTTTATGATAATTGACATCTAAATTTATTATAAAAGTCAACTAATATGTAATAAATATTTACCAAACTATCATAAATATCTAATAATATAATAAATAACATTTAAAATTTTTTAATTAAATGACACCATTTATTTATAACGTCAATTTTTTAATTAGTAACTAATGTATAATGTCTTGTATTGTTTATAAATTGCATTTAGATTTTATTTTCTATTCCATCCTTTTTTCATTTATAGTTTCACTCCATAGTTTCTCTTTCACTTCATTTTGTTTATGTGACATAAGAGAACAATACAAGATTAATAATGTTCGATCATCAATTATTGAGATGCAAGTTGTCATTCTTGCCTGTAATTATTTGTAAGTTTTACATCATTCATATAAATCAAGAAAGAATAGGTATGCATGGGTTTGCTACGAAAGAAATTTTATTTACAAATATTGCATCATTTATATGAAGGCATACTTTGTTGAAAATTGTCATGGATATGAAAGTAAAGGGAAGGGACTGATTCATAGATATCATGTAGATATTTATCATCACTTTTTCTCAAAGTTGTGAGATCAAATAATTAATTATAATGTTACTGTATGATGTTTACTAGTTAATGTTAATAATGTTGTTAGAATAATAATTTGTTATTATATTTGTTTTTAAACAAATGTAAAGATATAAAATTTGTAAAATAGATAAATAAAAACCAAATAAACCATATCAATTACTTACTATAAATTTGACGTGGTTATAATTGGATAATATCATATAATTTATTTGACCAAATTGATGTATAAAGTATAGCATCCATCACCTAACTTTAATAAATAGTAGCAGTAAGTGTTTACCAAGATTGGCATCTTAGAAGGTATCAGTATATGATGTTGGCTAATATATAAAAGATGGTTACAAAATAGTCAATAGATATTAGGTGTTTAGGAGATTATACATCAGAATGATTGCCATTTTATTAAGCATCGTAGTATATGTGATTTCAATATCAATTTCTAAATTGTTGTAGAATATAATAATAACATCAGTTTTTTTTATGAAAATCAACATCTTTTATGTTTTTAAAATCTTAAGAAAAAAATATTAAACATCATTTACTTTTTAACAATTGATGTGTAATATATATAATAATATGACAGTTCATTTAAATAATTGACATTATGTATTCATCCACTCCACTCACCCAAACTTAATCCTTGGTTTTTCACTTCCTCATTGTAAACCATAACCCTATCTCTATACGTTGAACCTAAGTTCCTTACTCTTTCATCCTCTTTATTTTTTCTATATTCCTAACCAAATATAGAAAACAAACATCTATTACTTAAGAAAATCTCAATTTAAACAATTTTAAAAAATAAATTGAATAGTAAAAGATTGAAAATGGCAAAAGTTTGTATACAATATCACAATTAGAGATGGATGCTTTGCTAAATTTGCTTTCATGCCCATTGCTTAATTTGTGATGTTTGCACTCTCTAAAAAAGCCTTTTAAATATAATACTTGTAGATGAAATAAGCATTCATGAAAAATTAGTGTATTAACATTTACATATAAAAAATAATGATATTATGAAAAAATATCAAAAAAGATGAAAAAGATTAAATTTCTTGCTTGTGTAAACTTACAAAAGTTGCATTAAAATGATAAATAATTAAAAAAAATAGAAACTAAATTGTAAGAAAAAACACAAAGGAAAAAACACTCATATTTATGTCATGTGCTTTTCTACTAAGTGCTAAACCTTATATATTTAATCAAATGCTATTTGAGCTTTAGTCTATAAAATAATTAGTAAGAAAAAATCATTAAGAATCATCTTAAGGTTAGAATGAAAGCATAATTTGTTACACAAAAAATTATTTTAGGATTAGAAGAACTTTAGGATGAAATTTGCAAATGATATCATACTTCACTCTTTCTATTTTCATATCAAACCATGTTTTAACATTTTTTTTCATTTTCAATTTGTGCCTATGATCTAATTTACACATCGATTTGTAAAATAAATTAATATCAAAATATAACATTAGACGTAAGTTAAAATAAGATATTGTCATCTATAATATAATGATATTGTCCTATTAACTAATATTTACTATCGGTTCCACAAAAAAAATACAATGTTGTTGTCTTTTAATAAAAAATAGATTTTTTTCTTTCAAACAATTTTTTTATAAGCATTTTGAAACATCATATGCATTAAAATTTATAATTTCTAATTTGTAACAAACAACAATCCTAAAACACAATTTATATATATCACGTATATATGCATGCAACAATATTTTATATCTAGATCCTGTAAAGAACACAAATATTATTTTATAAACTAATCATTTTTATTTTTCTTTTATTTGAGTTATTTCTAATTGAAATTGGTTGTATTAAGATTCCTTTTTGAATTATGATATTCTTCTTATTTAATTAAACAAACACAACTGTAGCAAATTGAATGTAAATAAAAGATGAGAAAGGAGACAATCTATCAAGTAAATTGATTTTATCATTTTAACAACACATAAAGATATAAAAAGAAAAAAAATATTATTTACAACTACAACAAACTTTTCATTTATAATAAACATACAGAGCATCCTTACACAAATAAGAAAGAAAAATCATTAGCTTTTGCTTTTAATTCCTTTATATTACTTGATTGCTTCATTTGCTATAAACCATTGACTATCCTTGGTTCTGAATGCAAGGATATATTAGCCGCTTGCTTTATGTGTTATCTCAAATTGATAAAACAAGTCTTATATGTACTTTTCTAATTGGTACTATCCATTGTTGGGCAGTGGTTTTGAAATCATTTAAAGTTTCATGCATAAATACAAAATATGGTGGTGTAAAAGTTCTTAAGTTAGTATGTTTGCAAAACATCAAAACTTATGCCTCTATAAATCATGTTTTTTACTGTGGGCAAAAATATGATTTATAAAGGTATGAGTTTTAATGGTCTATTGTAACTCACAATTTTTGCACAACCATATACTGCCTTTATACATGAAATATTGAAAGATTCTAGAATAAAAAACTCACCATCGGAGAATACCAATTGGCAGAGAACAAATAGGATAAATAGGACTTGTTTTACTAATTTTAAGATAGTACATAGAACAAGTAACATGTCTCAATCTTGCATTGAAACATTATAATAGTCAAAGGTACATACCAAATAAAGAAGTCAAGTAGTTTTATTAAAAATGAAATCAATGGAATAAAGCACATTTGAAGCTTTTTTTTTTTTATGAAAGGAGAACTATCTTTGTAGATCATCAATTTGTTTTAAATAGAAAGAAAGAGCCTTATTTATAGGTCAAGAGTAAAATAATTAGTCATTAATTATTATTTAAAATCAATGTCTTAATTTTGGACATTTTTATGATTGCGATGACTTAAGATTTTTGTTAAATGATAAAATGATGTGTAAACTATTGATAAATTATCATGACAATTGAAAAGGATATACATAATGGTCACAAAAAACAAACTAACATTTTAATTTCAATTTGATGAATAGTTAAAGTCACAAAATTTGAAATAGACTTCAATAACAGTCATCAATAACAACTAATGTTTTAAGTTTATTTCCCATTATGCTCCATTGTTTTTTCTTTAACTTCATTTAATTAAATTTCTTTATAAATTTATTCATTTATACATCTTCACTTTTTTAGTTTCATTTATTTGAACGTTTTCATAAATTCATTCATTTAGATGTCTTCAATTTCATTTGTTTAAACTTTTTTATAAATGGCATTTATTTATATATATGTCCTCAAATTCTATAGATAATACCATCATATTATACGTTGTTTAGTCTAAAAAATTAATGTTTTTAATGTTTGGTGTTTCCTAAGTAGATCCTTTTTAATTATTACAAATTTCTATTATCTAAATAACTGAATATAAAAAGAAAATTATTTTTAAACCAGTTTATCATAAGCATTATGTTTGTCTTGTTATGTCTTATCTTTGCTAATTTATGTAATCTAAATGACTATTATAAAATTTCTAAGAAAAAATAATATATATACAAATGAGAAAAGAGAAATGATTCTACCAATTTATAAAATTTTATTACTCTATTCATAATGAAAGTACATATCAATGAGTAAAGAGAAATAATATCTTTGTAAATTTACACTAAATTATCAATAAACAAAAATTACACATTTACATATAATACACAAAAACAACTATGTATCAAAATATTTATCCTTAATTCAAATTTTAGCATTATTGCTAAAATTTCTCCCATTATATATGGAAATGAAAGAGTATATATATAATGAGAGAGAACTAAAGGTTAAGGTTCTCTTATTGTATACTCTTTTAATAAAAGTGGAGTGAAAGATAAACAATTATTTCATTGACTCACTCTTTTATTCCACATTTACCTAATACAATATGTAAGAGTATATAATAGGGAAGAAACAAAGGTTAATGTCCTCCCATTATATACTCTCTCGATGAAAGTGGAGTAATAGATTAATTGCAACATTATATACAAAACTCATGATAATCAAAAACATATTGGAGAAATTTTGAAAGAGTTTATATGGAAAGACAAATTTAAAGGAAATATTTACATGTAAAAAATAAATTCAATTATTAAAAAAAATAGACATTGTATGCTTCTATGGTATCCAATATGACTCATTAAATGACTTTTAAATTACAGTTGTTAATTAGGACTAACATCTTATGATTTTATGTTTTTAAATAATATTTTTTTAAATACCTTTCAAATAATGGATGCCTAATAAAATTGATATTGTAACCTTTACAATTTCCAATGCACCTTTTGGAATGCATTTTAAACGACAATTGATTAAACAATTGATGTAAATTACTGCCTAAGGTTTAAACATCAATTTTTTTTATTTGTCCTCTTAAGTTGTTGTATAATTTTAAAAATGTCATTGCATCAACATAAGTCATCAATTTTGTAATAGTGATGTCATATTTTTATTAAAAATAAGCATTTAAAGTTTTGTAGTCCATTTTAATCATAATGACGATTCATTCGTATGGCATAATACTTTATTAACAGTTTGTATATTGTGATGATTTATCAATAGCTTACACATCATGATATTTCATTACCAATTTGCTTTTAGCCTATAAATAGGGCTTTACTTGCCTATTTGAAACAATTATCAAAATAGCAATGGCCTTAAAGTGCTTAATTGTTTCATTCGTTATAAGTATCTAATTGTTTCTATGTTTCAATGTGAGAATCGATATGCTGATTACTCCATGTGTTATGTCAGACTTTAATACAAATAAAGCAAGTAGCATTGCTTTTGCATTGAAAAACAAAAACTCTCATATGCTTAAAGCAAATAATCAATGAATCATCTCAAGGTTAATAGATACAAAAATATAATGTCAAACTTTGATAAGTTGCAAAACAATAATAAATTATTATAAGAAGAAATAATATTTGTAGTTTTACATTGGTAAGCTTAAGTACAATAAAAGATTGTTGATGCTATTTTTTTATTATAATTTATCATTAATTTATAAGTATTTACATCACTCAATAAGCCTCAAGCAATATTTTATTTTGAGGAAATACAAAGATGATAAAATTAATGAAAAATTGTAGGAAAAAGAAGTAAAATGTCTATTTTTTCTTTGGAAGGTTTAAGTTTATTGCAAAAATGGACATGTGACTTCTTCTTATTATAATTTGCCACGAGTTTACTACTTAGAACATAATTTAAATACCTTCAAGAAATATGAAGGAATAATGACAAAAGGCATCCTACTTTTTCTTTTTATTTAAAATTTGTTATTCATTGTAAATTAGTTTCTTATTTATTACATTGTTTAATTTGTTAGCGCTTGTATTTATATAGTTATACAAAAAATGGTTATGGTTTATGAAATTTTTGCATCTTATGCTATTGTATCTATTGTTATTTGTTATATTGTTCATTTAAATATTTTTTATTTTGTATCTATTGCTATTGTTATTTGTATTTATATAATTTATATAATAAAAACATGATTATTCAATGTATAACAAATAATTTTTATGCTACCAACTCGTAAAATTATAAAGTTATTGCTTGAAACATATTTTTAAACAAAATATTTTGGTTAATGATGCTGGTTTTTTAATTAAAAATTGATATTTAAACCTCTATAGTTGAACAATATCATTACACTATACATGTCAACTTTTTTGTGGGAATCAATGTTTAATATTAAAATAGTTCAAATCACAAAGTGCAAGATGAAAACAAAAAGTGTAATGTCATAGCACTATTCACAAATTTAATTGCGATACTCCTCCAACCCTAAAACAATTATCTCTCTATTAAGCTATGTTCAAATTCCAACCTTAAGAAAATTCTCTTTAGTCTTTTTTCCTTTTATGCTTACCAACTATTTTGTAGTATTCAAAATCTATTATCCTATCAATAAATCTATAAGGTTATGCATTCACTAGAAAAGCACAAAACTTTCTTAACTTTTGTATTTTGTTCTTGCAACTTAGTCTTTTTTTTTAAGTTATACTTACATACACAATTGATTGATTCTTAGTTTATATAATGCAAGTCCTATTTAAAGATGTACATGAACAATGAATTAAATATATTCAGATAGAATAATATCCATTATAAATTAAATGGTAATTCTTTTCACCACGATAAACTTTTCCTTTGTTGTTGTTATAACATTCAAATTTTTATTTACTTCCTTTATTCTCTTGCAGTTTGAAACTCTAGACATATGCCATTTAACAATGTAAATCATTAAGTATACCTAAATTGTATGAAATTAATGTAGAAAAAAATAGGGTTATTTTGTCTACCATGAATTACATATGCTAAATTTAAGATTATATACTATAACTAAGATGAAATGTACATTGGTTTTAGTCAATATGAGGTTTGTCTATATTATAAAGTTATAGTATTGTGATTTTAGGGGGGTTCTTGATATATTTTAAGTTAAAAGTAATGCAGTAGAAAGTTTCATAAGATATTGTATAGAATAGAGAAGGTGTTGGGAATGAGTTTTTTTTTTTTTGGAAATATAATACAACTTTAATTATATGAATTATCAAATTGGTAAATCAAACATTCCACATTGATTAATAAAATAAATCAACATTAGATTACAATTTTAAACAACAATTAAAGAGATAAAACTGATGTTATTAAATGTGACTAGTTGTCAAGTGGTCTGATTTATAAAAAATGACAAAACTTTATTTTGTTAGGAAAATGACGTAATATTTTTTGTGACAATTTTATAACCAACATTATAAAATATTTACTATAACAATCGACAAAATAATAGTGCAAAATTGATGTCTAATCCCCTATGTAGCAGACATAAGTCTACAATTCTATATTTGTAATTTCTAGGTTAGAATCATTTTTTATTATTATAATATAAAATTATAAGAATTGAAAAAAATTAAAGTCAAACTTAGTTTTAGTAAAAAAAAGGAATGGACAATTTAGGTTTTGTTGAAAATATATAGGTATTAGAAAAAAATGTTTGTTGAATTGTTTTATTATATGTTAGAAAAAAATGTTATATATTTTAAATTTTGTAGAATTTTAATTAATTTTACATTTGGACATTGTATAGGCTTAAGATGGTACATAGCATAATAGTGCTAGAACGGTGGTTTTATCGTCCTAAAGAAGTCTTTATTGATCAAGTAAAGCAGTTGTTCATTTAGAAAAACAATTGTTCAGTGGGGAATGCCGTTGAAAAAGCCTTTGTTGATTAACGAATGTAGTTGAAGATGCCCTTGCAAACCTAGAAGAGCAACTGTAGTCCTTATTGGATAGAATCACTACAACGTTCGAGTCGGTTGCCTGACATCGAGTTAAAGAAGACCTCGTTGATAAGGAAGAGAAGCAAGAAAAGACCTTAAATGTTAATCGGGAAGAGCTGTCTAACATTGAGATCGAAGAAGCCCGTCTTAATCATGATTTTTATTTTTAGATATATAAATAATGTGTAAATTAAAATATATATTTATGGAAATAAAATTATACAATTTTAATATTTCGTTTCATTTGAGCAATTTTATTAACGTAATATTTATTTATTTATATTTTTTTAAAAAAATTTCCCACGACTCCACTATAGCGATGTATTATCTTGTATCTCACAGCATTTTACCTTGGGAAGCCTTTGTTTTAAAATTAAAAGTGAAAAAAGAAAACTCATAAAAAATTCGTGGGAAAGGTCGTGGGAGATATTTCCCACATGTTTTCCACAAAGCTTGAAAACCTTACAGGAACACTTTGGAAAACTTGATTACCACCCGTAGTTAATGATTTCCTGTGGCAAAAGGCGTAAGAAAAATGCAATTTTCTTTTATTTCTGAACTCACAACATGAATTTCCAAATTGCTTTTTTTTATTTTTTATTTTTGGAATATAAACCAACTCAATATTTGTATACTAATAAATAGCCCAATTTGAATCAGATGATGCATATTCAACCCATTTGTCTCATAAATTAACTCAGTATTTATATACTAATGACATATGTTATTTTCTTTGTCAAGACTAGAATTTTTGAACCACGATCAGCATAGCTTACCAGGATGATGGACTGAGAATCCTCGACATCATGCATCTCTAAATTATTTTTTCATATAACGTTCATAAATTAAACATACACAAAATGCATCAAACATATCTCAAAGCTTAATTTAACCTTGCTTGAAAGCCATTTTTTTTTTTTTTTAATAAATAGGCAGTAATTTACTTAACACAAGTACACAAAATTGAGAGTTTGAACTTACAATATGAGAGAAGTAAAATTTTTAAGATAATATTGAATCTTGGCAGCTTGCTTGA
This sequence comes from Sindora glabra, assembly GCA_020226215.1. NCBI lineage: Eukaryota > Viridiplantae > Streptophyta > Magnoliopsida > Fabales > Fabaceae > Sindora > Sindora glabra. The sequence continues at coordinate 35,946,613 of CM035234.1, read as the reverse complement.
AAACCATTTTGAAAATTTATTAAATTTTTATTAAATTATTAATCACAACCGTTTTGAAACAATTTGTCATATATGCTTTAGAGGAATTTATTAAATTATTACTCATTAATGATAGCCATAGTAGTAAGAATCAATTAGTCTAATTTTGGTTTTCAGGTTTTTATGGTTAATGACTGTCACTATAAGTAGAAAGTGAAAATTATTATAAGATTATTTTTATGGCAAAAAATTTCAATTACTTCACAATATTAAAAATTATTATATGACTCTTTTTTTAATCATAAATGTCATTGATTCTATAGGATTACTATTGATAGTTGGATGGTTGTGACAACTTTTTTGTGACACTTAATTGACCTAACAATGGCTAGACTCCTCCAATTAATTCTAATTGGTTAATTTTTGTTTTTATCAATGATGATTATTTTTTGTTGTAGTATTTTCAAATAAAATATTAACCCAATTAGAGTACTATAAAAATGTTGCTTAAAAAAATAAAAATACCTATCTTGATTTATCAAATTTGATTAATTTGCACCAGTGTTGGCTGGTTCACACATTGTTTCACATGTAATTTCAATTCAAGAATTTTACTCGAACTGGTTAACTGGTTTATCAATCTGACCAACTGGTTCATTTTGATTTTCTAAAGTGTACTCGAAACCATTTTTGTGCACAATGTTTTCAATATTATTTTTTTCCTATATTCTACCTTTTAAAATGTTTCATATGCTTAATTTGATGAATTTGGTCTCATTTTTTTTATTGGGTTATAATTTTGAAATATAATTGAATTATTTGGTTAATGCTAAATTTTAACACTTTCAAATTTCTAATTATAACTTGAGATCTAGAGATCTAATTAGGGTGGTCTTTATATTGTCTAAAAGAAAAGAAAAAGTTCTACAACTTTCGTATTTTAGATAGATACTATTTCAAACATTTAGAAGTTTATATTTGGTTGAGAAAAAGATCTAGTGCTATTGTCTAACTTGACCCAACTTGACTAATTTAGGAATAAATAGATTTATAGGGGTTCAAATGGTATAAAATCAGTTCCCAAAGTTATTTAAGATTTGACCTAACATATTTGAAAACTTATTTTAATGAAGATATATAGCTTTGGGGGTCTTTAATAGTTAAAAGGGTAACCAACATGATTTTACTAAAAAAAACTCTTGTAGTATTTTAATTTATAAATTAAGTTTTAGGCTTTTAAATTAAGCAAGACATATGTTATTACAAATCTAAGAGATAGCCCAACTTATTCTAATTAGGTTTTTCTCCTTTGGAGATGAGGTATATTAGGTTTTAGACTTTCAAAGGCAACATACTCTCTTTTCTTCTCTTCTCCAAGCTCTCTTGTAAACCATTATGAATGTGTAATTTTCTATTACAATTCAAGGGATTAGCATTTCAGTTTGGTTTAATTTTGAAAGTTTTCTATTAATATTACTTTTGATTTAATTATATCTTTTTTTTGCTCTAATTATGAATGACTACATAAATAATTTGCTAAATATGATTGGTTATTTAATTATTTATTATAGTTTATAACTAAATGATTAATTACAATTAATTTTTACTTGTAGATTTAGATGTGATGATTGAAATCAAGAGCAATAAGGTTTTGGTGACATGATGCTTGGGTGAATTAGTTGCCTAAGGAAAATAATGAACACATTTAGCAATGTTCACTTGTAGAATTATGAGATTCAACTGTGACTTTGTTCTAAATGTTTAAAGTTATTAACATAATTCTACGTTAGTAATAAAAAATCAATTAAATGCTTATTCTGATTAATCAACTTTAGGAACTCAATTATTGCCAACTTGAAAGTAATTTTTAATTAAGTAATTAAATCAACAGTTATATTTATTGAGTGTTGATGATAAATTTGAAAACTAAAATGTGATTTTCCTTATATTGAACTTATTTTATTTTTGGTTAAGATGGTACCCTAAGTTTTAATTATGCTTTTATTCATTTCACTTAAGTCGCGTTACAAACACCTCATTTATCCATAAATTAACTTTTAGTCCCTTGAGCTTGACCTAAATTCACATTCGCCTTTTTATGTTGAAAGATTGATAATATAAATTTTATAATTTTTTTATGTAAAGTTGTAAATACGTATAACAAATATACCAAAAATTATACTATAAAATTGCATAAAAAAACTTTCAAAAACTTGTAAGAGTATGTACAAGTAAAATCTTGAATATTTATCGAAGGAAACCTTTATCATTATAGTAACAATGCTATATACAAAAAAAAAAAAATATATATATATATATCTAAAATTGAATTTTGAATATAAATTAAGAGTTATTATTACATACGGGATAGTGACAAATTTATACAATTCAATTAAATAAATATAAAAGATTTGAAATTTAATTTTAAACCTTATTTTTAATACTTATAGTATTTTTGTTATTCTATGAATTACTACTTTTTTTTTTCGTGTACGTCACTTTCCGAGATGAAATTTAAAAGCACTATCACCAAAATTTTCTTTCTTTGACGAAGATACAGTATCATTAAGAAAATTGCGTTACTATTTGCGCAAAATCTTGGTCCATTATTTTAAGGGTAACACTACATGTTATAAAAGTAAAATTTAAAAGTTGATCTAAAATATAAATTAAGAATTATTATTAAATAAAAGATAACTAAGTAAATTTGTAAAATTTAATTTAATTAATATTTAAAACTTAATTTTGATATATTTAACATTTCTATTATTTTATGAGTTTTATTATTTTTTTTAGTGGAACTCACCAATATGAAAAACTAAGATTTTGTAAAATCCATGGCACTTTTTTTTAATTTTTTTTTCCATCTTTTTGTTTTCATAATCTGGAAATTTACTGATAGTACCTTATTCTTTTTTAGCCAGGATGAAACTGCAAGTCTGGAAGCTTATCCTCAACTTCAACGAAGACAGAATAAGAACAATTTATATTACGTGGTCAACATAGTTTGTTTGCACTGAAGGATTTGCATCATCATTAATTTCTGAAATTTATATTGCGAGTGACATAGTTTTCTTTTTCTTCGGTGCAAAGGCACCTTGCTGAACTGCCTGTCGATATTATATTACATGAACTAAAATTGTCGACCGGCCCAGAAAACGACCATGAAAAGTCCAAGTGCTTTTCTAATTCCTTCTGGAAGCCGTGTTAATCTATTAAAAAAAATATAGGTACATATAATAGTTTGATATAACAGCAATTTCGTATGCAGTGAAAATAATGGAATTTGAGAATAAATTTTAAATATAAATTAAAGATTATTAATTAAAAATATAATGACAGAGAAAATTTATAAAGCTCAATTTAATAGATATAAAAAAATTATAATCTAATTTTGTATTTCACTTTTAAAGCATATAATACTTTTTTATGTATATAATTAGTAAAAAAATAAATTTATGTGTAACATATAGTTGTTTGAAAACGTATATGATTAGTCGAGAACTCCTAACAAGCAGCTAACTAATTATCCTCAACAAACAATGCGGGTAACTTGAATTGCAGAAATCAGCTTTCATGTCATGAAATTGATTGAATTTTGTCCGTCGATTGAAGGTGTTACACAGTAAATTTGATCTAGGATAACTTGTAGGCGTAAATTACAAAATCAGAAAAACTTAGCTGTAATTAATTTAGTACTAAGGGTTTAGTATAATTTTTTTAGATTGGATTCTATTCCATTTTAATAGAAATTATTTTAATTTATTTACAAATTAATTCTATTATTTAAAAATTATGTCAAAAATAATGATTTGAATTTATTTATAAAAGAATTTTTTTTGTTTGAAACATAGATAAAGACTGTGAGGATGAGGATAAAACTTTTTATATAACAAGTATTTTAGGCCATAATAAATTTAATGCATTTCACAAAAATATAAACATAATTAAAATAAAAATTATAAATAAAAAAAATGCAATAAAATTTCCTTTTTACTTAAAATCAGATACCATTTAAAGAATATTCATTTAAAAAAAAGGGAAAACTTTGTTTTTAATCATTCCAAACAAGGCTAAACGATTACTTCCAGTCAAATTAATTTTTTTTTGTTAGACTAATCAAAGGTGCATAATTTTGAATCCATATTACGCTTGAAATATACGATTAGTTCTTTGATATTATTTATCAGGTACTAGGCATGCTACATCTAAGATAATTAATGCCCGCCTGAATTACATGATCTAAAAGATTAGCCAAATAAATATTTTTTTTATAATTATACATCTTATTAAAATTTCAAATCATAGTTTTAAATTATAATTACAGATATATTAAAAGTAGTAAAATTGTAAATAAATACAGGAAAAAGTGACTGTTGCACTTCAAAATTATAATTATGATGCAATTTGCAACAATAATATATGTGCAAAATTATAGTCCTAGACAATAATTTAGAACCTTGTTTCAAATCTATTTGATATAGGATTTAACAAGGGTTAATTACAAGGAAAAAAAACTTTAATAATTTCAACTAAAAAATTATAGTTGAATATATTTTTTTTCCAAATCTCACATTGCTCGTGTTTAAGTAGTTATAGACTTCAATTAAAAAATTAACCAATAGGCATGTACCATAAAGAATTGTCTGTTATCTTAAAGGGCTTAGGAGATTCTGATGAGATTTAGATCAACTATAGAAACCTATAATTGAATATTTTTCTAAACCTGAACAATGCACGTTACAAAAACTAAAGATTGTAAGACGTTCCTATGATTATTTTATGAAATATTAAAACTAATGATAGAAACACTCTTATATATTATATTATTGTTAATGTTATTATATTTATAATTGTATTAGGTTTTCCTTCTGTTCTACACTTCGTTTTTGCCGTTTTGCGTTCTGAATAAAGTATTAGACAGTGAACTATATTTGCAAGATTTTTAGAAATTTGTATAATATTAATTTGCTTCTAAACAAAACAAACAGGTCTTATCGAGGTATTTTCCGTTTTTTATGGGAATATTCGATTTAGATGGTTTTTCTCGCATTCTATTTTCCGCAAAAAAAATGTGCTGTTAGTGAAACAAATAAAAAATTTACTTATTTTTTAATAAATAAATATGGCTTCACAAGCAAGTTAATTTGCTTGCGAACCATATTTGCAGGATTAGAAATTTGTATAATATCAATTTGCTTCTAAACAAAACAAAAAGGTCATATCCAGATATTTTCCGGTTCTTTTATGAGAATATTCGATTTAGCTTGTTTTCTCGTATTCTATTTTCCACAAAAAAAATGTGTTGTTAGTGAAACAAATAAAAATTTTAATTATTTTTTAATAAATAAGTATGGCTTCACAAGCAAGTTAAAATAAAAGGCTGTTTTCCTGGGTTGAAAGATTTTTTGAATGACAAAAACGACTTATAAGATTTGTGAAATTAGAATCTCCTCCAAATGATAGGACCTAATTAACACAATATAATATAATTGCTAATAACAGAGCTATATATAACTTCATTCTGTCAACTAAATAAAATGGTGAAAACAGATTATTATTTTATCATAAAATAGCTTCCCCCCCCCCCTAAACAAAGGGAACAAAAATACCATTATTTACTAACCTCTTTAACCGTAGTCACATATATAGTACAATGTTTAATTTAGGTACAACTATAATCGATAATGTGAATTCGTTATTCAAAGATCTTTCATCATTAATCCACCAATTAGACCTTATAAATTTAAATTCCAAGGTAGAGTTAGATAAAAAAACGGGTGACTTGCTTTCTTGGCCAAAGCTTCCCAAATAAATAACAGGAATGCATTTGAATTGATCAATTCACATTCTGATCACATCACCTAAATCACATCATTAAAAGTCACCATGCGTATTTGAATTTTCTTGCAATGATTGCAACAAAAACATAAGTGATTAATCAATGTAACACCAAAAAATTAATTAATTAACTAATGACCATCTCAAAAAATAAAAGTATCAGTCACAATCATAACTGTTCTTTCATAAATAAAATACTAAACCTAGTATCGCTTACTAGCTTGTCCTTATTTACTAATTTTAAGATTACACTACAGTAAAAAAGACTTTTAGCGGCAACAATTGTCGTCGCTAAAAAGTATTTGATCGCCGCTAAAGAAAAAGTCATCGCTAAAAATATGTCGGTATAGCTCCGTGCCTGAAAAGGTCATTAGCAATGACAATTTGTCATTGCTAAAAGTACGACCTTTTGCGACGATAATGTCGTCGCAGAAAACAATTTTAAATTTCAAAAAATTTTGAAATTTAATTTTTAATGACGACATTTGTTGTCGCTATAAGCAAAAAAGTCATCATTGAAGATCTGACTTTGTCGTCGCTGAAAGAAAAACCTTTAGCAATGACAAAGTCGTCACTAAAAGTAAAAAGTCGTCGCTGAAAGTTTGATCTTCAGCGATGACATTTTGCTTTACTACGACAACAAGTGTCGCCGCTAAAGGTTTTTCTAAATTTTTTTAAAAAAATTAAATTCAAATTATTGTATATTTCAAATAATATATTATCTAAAATATTCTTTATTTTAATTAACTTGAATTGTTCAATAATTTTTTTAAATTCAATTTAATATAAATTATATAATTATAATATATCAATAGTATTATTAATATTGTCTAACAATTTGATCCAACATAAAAAATTAATACTCATAAAGCAATGGTAAAAATAATATTTATATGAATAAATTATATATACATCATCCATGTAAATGTGTACACATAAAAAATATAAAGATACGTATACAAAATATACTATGGGGAAGCAGGGAGGTGTAAATATCACGGTACACCATCATCGTCATCGTCATCATCCTAGCAACGAGGACGATAAAATGACGATGGCGGCTGAGATGGATGTGGTGGCTGAGTGGCAGGTGCAGGCGCAAATCTACTCGGCCCAGGTGGTGTAGCAGCAGCAAATGGAGGCGGCGGTAGGATGATACCCTATTGTCTAAGGATCGAGCTCATCTCAGTAAGATAAGTCCCAAGCTGCTGCTGCATCAGCTGTTGTTACTGCTGTGTAATTTGATGCTGCTGCTGTTGCTCCTGAATCAACCGCTGGCTCTACTCAAACTGCTCCCGACTCTGCTATAACTGCTCTTGCAACTCACCGACCTGAGACACGGTCTGTGAGCTTGTCCCTGTGCTAGAAGTCCCCACTAAATGATAAGACTGACCAGCAAGTACATGCCCAATAGCCTTCTTGTACCCTCGACGAGTGCCAAGCACCTCATCGGCAATGGCAACCTCATCTAATGTACAGGAGTCGTAGGCAAGCTAGTAGATGATACACTAGACTGTACATGCTGAGTCATGAGCTCAGTCATCCTCGCCTTAAATTATTAAAAAAAATCAATAAGAAATCTATCTTACAAGATATATTCGTAAAATTTTATTTAAAATATGAAATTCAAATAACTTACATGTTGCCCCTGAGGGATCAGATGCACCCACTGCCCCAACCTATATGTGTGTCGGTCCCTAAAGTTATCGGGAACTGACTGTAGCTCACCAGTATCTCTATTTCTCTGTTCAATTTTTGTAACAGAAAAAAAGGATGAAGGGTAGTAATGCTATTTAACAAGTGGATACATTCAAAAAAGATACAAAAAAATTAAATTACCTTATCAAAGCGATGAGCAGCAATAGACTTTGACCCATGTCGGTCATTCACGATCTTCTGTGCTTTATTATTTGTATTTCTCTCAGACAACTCCTGCAAATTAAGAGGAAAAAGTTAAATTTTTATGTTTACAATTTAAATATATGAAATACTAACATAATACCATAAAATGTCATACTTACCTTGTACTCGTCACTATCAAAGAAGTTCACACACCCCTGCCATGTCTGTGGTGAGACAGATCGAGGAACATAACGTCGAGCTTGATCCAAGTCATCGATCGCCTCCATACTCTAAGAAATGCTTATTCAACATGTACTTCCAATCTCTGTACAGGTCGGCAGCAGTCCGCATCAAACCAAAGAGCGCTCTATCTCGATCACCCTCAGAGATGCCCTGAGGGTGAAAGTGGGACTGCCTTAAAGGACATTTAATAAATTTATGAGTCATATATTTAGAAATTTCAATCTCAAAGACATTAATTCAACAGTTGGAGGAAATGGATATTTACACAAACCTCCTGCACAACTCTATCTCAAATCTGCTGAGGTACAGCCCGCCATGACTTATAATAGGGCGGCACGTGGGCGCAGATCATGCTGCCAATATCATGAGGGAGATGGCTGGCATTCTCACCAACCGCATGCCATGTACTAGTCGTATCAAACTGTACAGGCACCGGTTTGCCTCCACCCCCTGCCTATCTTCTCGTGCAGTCTTAGGAACCTATTCGGTCCCTTCTTTCTCGCAGTTGCTACTTCAATTAATAAAGAAAAATATTAATACAATAAACATAATATTTAATCAAGCTTAGGTATGCACAATTAATAACAAATACCTGATCCCTCGCACTGTGATGGAATATGGGTGGGTCGCTCCAGTGGGTCGCCTCCAACGTCACCTCCATGATATCGTGCCTCGACATCTGCCATAACTAAAATAATACACATTATACAAGTAATTAAAAAGAATTCAATGTCAAATTGAACGATCAAGTGGTTCAACTTTTTACAATCATATTGATTATTTTAACAATCATGCTTACACAATTATGAGTTGTAGTTCGAATATGTTATTTTATCCCTAGCCAGAATCAATGTCGGTGAACTTAACAGACTTATGGTCATCAGTTTCTCCTTCATTATCAGATTGTGTGGGCTCCTCATCCATATAATCATCAATTATTTCATCTTCAAGGCTCTCGTCATCATCGATGAAGGCGTCTTCTCCATGAGCACTAGATCCAACATTCCTGTACGTTGGAATGATTGAAGGACTATTTCTTTCATTACCTAGATGTACTAGATCAAAATCTCCCAGATCAACTGTGAGGTTGAAGTTAGATGAGTTACTATCCTGCAGAAATAACAAGTCTTGTGCATTATCTCCATCACTAGGTAGATCCCATATATCGCAATACACCATATTATGGACGACCCTCCAATTTGGTCCATTAAGGAGATCAAGGAGATTCTCAGTGTAAAACACTTGTTTTGCTTGAGTAGCAAGTATATAAGGATCATCCTTGTACCATTGTCCATTGATGGAAATGCTTATGATATTCTTGTTAATATAAAGTTTCTTCTTTGTAGGATTAGTGTCATACCACTTGCATTTAAATAAAGTCACACTGCACTTATTTAAATAAGTCAACTTAATTATTTCTTCTAGAACACCATAGAACATGTTACCATCAGTCCCCGGAACAAAAATGCCACTATTTTGCATTTTATGCTTCTCATCTCGAGTTTTGACTACAAAGCGAACTCCATTCACAATACATACAGAGTATATCATGTTAGTGAAACTGGGACCGGAGGCTAATGATAGTAACTCTTCGGTGGCCTCTGGGGAACCATTCCTATATAAATAGTACATCTAAAAAAGTAGCAATTATTCTAAGAATTAAATTGAAAGATCAGCAAGAGAAATGAACAATATTTGGGATATTTGTTTAATGAATTTGAGAAGAAAAAAACCTTTACCTTCAAGTAAAACCACGAGGGGAATTTGGTTCTCTGTAAGTTGTTAATATTTTCAGCACCAATTCATTCGAGTTCCAATCAATGCTCACTATAGAACATAACAATCTTAGCCTATTATAATCACATAAAGGAGAAGAACACAACTGAAATTTAAGTTACTTACTAGAGATATTTTTCAATCTCAGTACAATTATTCAAGATGTACCATACTGCAACATCTCGATCCTTCCTATCGAAATGAAAAATAATCTTCTTCTCTATTGGTTGACATTGTGATCGGAACACCGATAATGTCCTTCTTGTTTGACTAGGTGTTACATCTTGATTTCTATCAGGTCGGTTGAATCTAGTTTCCACTCTTTCCAAATACATAGAGAAAAACGTTAATGCCTCATCAACAATATATCCTTCTGCAATTGAACCCTCTGGTCGAGCATAATTTCAGACATAATCCTTTAACTTTTTTATATATATCTCATATAGGTACATCCACTGAAAATGAACAGGTCCTCATTCCAATGCTTCGTTTGGCAAATGCATCACCAAGTGAACTATTATGTCAAAAAATGCTAGGGGGTATATCCTCTCAAGCTTGCACAAAATAATGATAATGCTTGTTTGGCTTGCAGAATATCCTTCCTGTTAAAAGTTCTAGCACATATTTGACTAAAGAAGTTGCATAACTCAACAAGTGGATATGATAATTCCTTTGGCTAGAAAGCCCGAATTCCTGGTCCTAACAGTCTTTGCATAATACTATGACAATTATGTGATTTCAACCCCTTTAACTTCAGGTCACGATCTGTGACATTCTTACAAAGACTCCCAGCAAACCTATCTGGAAATTTCATGTTTTTTATATATTGGCAAAATCATTTCTGCTCTTCCTGGTTAAGCATATATCCAGCATGCGGCTTGAAAAGTTGACCCATTTGCTCATACAGATGCAAGTTAAGCCTTATCTTCATGTCTTCCAAATCTAGTCTTGCATTGTCTGTATATTTTGTTTTGTGCTCAATCTCTAATAATATACCCAAGATGCTATCACATACATTTTTCCTAACATGAATCACATCAATGTTATGTCTTAAGTTCATTATTGGCTAATAAGGGAGATTAAAAAATATGCTTCTCTTGCTCTAATTAAGTTCGTCGGCACCCCTCTTTCGCTTTACACCACCAAATTGAGCATGTTTTCCTAGAAGTCTCTGTGACACCTTACCTAACTGTTCCATGATAACATTATTGGTAAGAGGCCGAGAAGGGGCTCTCCTCTCCGACCTCCCATTGAATTCTTTCCTATTTCTCCATGTGTGACTTCTTGGAAGCCAACAGCGATGACCAACGTAAGCTATTTTTCCTCTAACTCAAATTGACGGAGTATCCAAATTACATGTAGGACATGCTTTGTATCCTTGCCTGCTCCACCCGGATAGACTACATCGAGCAGGAAAATCATTTATAGTCCAAAGCAATGTTGTCCGCATATTGAACACCGTATTTGTATTCGCATCTTGAGTTTCAACTCCTCTCTCCCAGAGATCCCTCAACTCTTTTACAATTGGCTGTAAGAAGACATCGATATCCTTACCTGACGATTGCGGCCCTGGGATTAATAGGGTCAACATAAAAAAAGATTGATTCATGCATACCCATGGTGGCAAGTTATAAGTAGTCATAACCACTAGCCACATGCTATAGGATATGTTCCTATCACCAAAAGGATTAAATCCATCTGCACTTAAACCCAACCTAACGTTTCATGGATCAGCGGAGAAATTAGGATACCTCTTATTGAACTCTTGCCAAGCTTTTCCATCCACGAGATGTCGCATTACCCCCTCTTCTTTTGATTTCCCAGTGTGATGCCATATCATGTTCTTTGCAGTATGTCTCGACCGATACAGATGCTGTAATCGAGGAGTTAATGGAAAATATCGAACCAATTTTTAGGGTACCTTCTTTCTTTTTGTAGTTTTATTTACCCATCGACTATCCTTACAAATTGGACAATTATCTTTAGAAGCATGATCTTTCCAAAAAAGTACGCAATCATGTTTGCATACATGGATTGATTCATACTCCAATCCTAACTTGTTGAGCCATTTCCTTACACCATAGTACGATTCAAACAATTTATTATCATTTGGAAGTGCCTCTTTTAACAACCGAAGAAGAGCATCAAATGACTTATTTGTCCACCTATGTAGAACCTTCAAATGCATAAGTTTCACCAAGAAGTTCAAGGCTGAAAATGTTGTGCAGCCTGGATACAATTCTGTTTCTACTTGCTCGAACAAGTTATCACAGTTACTATAATTTATTCCAATGTCTCCGTCAATCGTATTCTCACCCCTGTACTCATCATTGTGAAAATCAACTTCAGGTACCTCAGGGCCAATAAAATCATGTATAATATCCGCTAGCTCATCTCTATTGTTAGGAGATATCCTCCGAGTTCCTCTAGAAGTTGAAACATTTGCTTCACCATGGTGTACCCAATTTATGTATAATGGATGAAATCCATTATTTATAATATGTGCCTCCAATGTTAGTAATGTCTGGAATATTAAATTCACACACTTTTTCCATGGGCATCTTATCAAACCCCTTTCATCGATAAAGTTTTTGGCTCTTTGAACAAATCTTACTGCACCATTCCAATACTTATCCGACAATCGATTTGGTAGATGTATCCAACTTTTATCGACAGACATTGTATCACTGAACAGGAAGAAAATTGCTTTAGGTGAAATAAAGTGTGTTGATTAATATTTGATAGTCACCCTAAATGCACCGTATCACTCCAACTTTGAAGGGTAGGGTCCTATCCCATTCGAGATATTTCTATAGTTATTATTTTCTCCAATTTATCCATGCTTATTGTTTGATTCATGCAGAAATTTCGGCAGCATCTCCCTATGGTTCTCCAAGTGCCTAAACTATACGCCTGTATAGTTTATATCCGGAGAACAATTAGGATGCTAAGATATTCCCACAATATCAAACAAGAGCTGGATAAATTATTAATAATAACTACATGATAATATCCCAAACTGTCTAACTTTTTAGGATAATTCAATGGTTGATTGATGTTCAGAGAACAACCAACCCTTGAATGGGTCTCAGCTTATAATTTAAATGCAAATGCAGTTTTATTTAAAATTATTATAAATATATATTTACAATAATTAAAATTAACGATACAATAATTTATTAGTATTGTTGTTTAAGTGTCAGTACTGTTATTTAGGTAATTTATTACGTAGATTATTAATTTTTCTAAATATTCATAACAACTGTTATGTTTCACAATAAGCTTGTGGGAATTCAAACGTATAACCTACTCTACTATATTTATAAGGTGCACAATTCAGCTTCTTTATAGAAAGGTGTATATTATGAATACAGACTTCCTAGTTGTAAATTTAAGTAAGTTTAGTTTTATAAGGTATATTATTTATAAGATGCATAATTCAGCTTCTTTATTTAAGTAAATGTAATTTTATCCAAGAAGAGGGTGATTTTCATGCGGACTTCCTAATTTTTTGAAGTTTTTATTTTTATGTAATGTAGATATTATAATTTGAATTGTTAGGGTTTTATTTTCATCTGGTCTCTAGTTTAATTGAATTTTTCTTAGTATGTGGTGTAAATAATATAATTTGAATTGTTAAGTTTCAATCTCAATTAAAAAAGAGATTATATTATTGTAATATTTTATTTTCTAAGATAAATTTATATATTTATTCTAATTTTCTATCTTACATTATTTCAACGAATCTAGTAAGTTTGAAGTTTCCTAAATTGCATCACAAATTTTAGATTTTGTGAATCAAATATCATAACTATTTTATTTTACATTAGTCTAACTGAATAATCTACACATATATTGTATACTTCAAAATTATAATTTGAGGGATACATAATAATAATAAAATTTATATTTACAAATTTTATGCTAAGTTAAATTTATATAAATAAATTTAAAATTTATAACATATAAAATTAAATAATATGAAATTTCATATTAAATTAAACATACTATCAATTCTATTAATTCATTACAAACTATTTGAGTAAATTAAATATATTATTACACAATTAAAATATTATAACTTTTTATTCACGTACTTCAATAATAAAAATCTACTGATTAACTCTGAATACTCTTCACGAACTAAGATAAGTGCTAATAATAACTAACAAATTAAAAGATACAACATACAAAATTATGTTGGGAATTCGGATTATCACATGCAGCGGAATTTCAAAATTTTGATCTGAATTCTATCTAGGATCCATGTAAAAAGCGTAAGTCAATGATTAGGGTTTTACTATTGGGCACTCGTGTTTCTCCTGATCAAAACTTTAGAGCGGATGAATCAAACGCCGGCCGGAAGGCACAGCGTCTCTACGGTATCCACACGGAGTGAACAACGACCTCTCACCCTCCACGAATCAGCTAGGATGCGTTTTTCTCTCTAAGAATTAGGATTGGATGTTTTCTGAGTGATTTAGGGTTTATATGGAAGGTTTGAACGTGATTATCAAAGTGCTGCCCTCTAATCCCTTTTTATAGAACTTAGGCAAGCCATAATGCTTCCAAAATCCTAATCACACTTAACAACTCATCTTATCCTTATCCTAGAGATAATGGGGAGAGATAGGACTTATCTATTAATTATCTAATATTAGATAATGATATTATCTCATAATATACATATCTTAATATTAGATAATTGCATATAGTTATCAAATATCAAAATAATATTATCTCATAATATATTTATCTAATATCTGATAAGATAATTATTTGATATTACTTTAATATCAAATAATATCACATAATATATATATATATATATATATATATATATATAATGTGAATTTATTATTCTTAATAATATATATGCACGAAAATAAGTCCAATTAATTGGATATTAATATAATTAAAGTCCAATTAATTATTGTCTTATTCCTACTCCTTTTGTGTGACCCTGTAAGTTCTTACTACGTTGACAATAACTCATTTATTGAGCCATAGACAGTAAGCGGTATCTAGCAATACATTACTGCCACTCAAGTAGCAAGAATGTCTGTGATTCGACATCCACCTAATACATGATCAACGTTTTACATCATAACCCTTTTGTAATAATATCCAAATTGAACTAGAGGCATGGAATGTGTCATCCTCGTCAATGTTCAATTTATATTTCTTGATGCTGAGTAGACTTAAAATAAATGATTAATATCACATATTAATTCAATTGAGTATGGCCATGCATTTCTAAGTCTTACTCAATCAAGGGGCCCAAGGATATTTCTCTTTTATACAAGAGTAACAAAATCCCATCTACATCACTCACTTCCCTCTGCATGATTTATGACACACCCAATCAATGCCCTACTTGTCATCCTAATTAAAGGTGACATAGGACAATATTAAAGTGAATAATTCCTCATGTAGGGAACCGTAGTGACTTCAGATCAAAGGTTCATGTGTATTTGTGATCATATGAGAATAACTTATGACACGTCTATCCATGCAATATTCTCATAGTGGGTCAGTCCAGTACATTGTTCACCAGCAATGTATTCATGTATTGACTTGATATCATATATCCATGATTCGTAATCATCAGTCACTATACATGCTAGTCTCGATGTATTATTACTATCCCTTTCGTAATAATACTTGACTAGGGGCATTTTAGGAATAGCGAAGCTATTCCAAGGATAATTATTATATTAAGTTATAAATTGCACATAATAATAATAAAATTATAAAAACAAAATATAATAATTAAATTGCCTAAAATAAAATATAATACATTGTGTATAACTTCAATCATCTATATGATTAGTTCTAGGATACACACCAACAAATTAATATATATCAAGATATATAAAAAATAAATATACTAAAATAAAAAAAATTAAAAGAAAAAGAAAGTTCAAGAACTTACCTCAGGTCCAGGATTTTCAAGCACGCAAATGAGGAGGGAGGAGGCGCCGCAAATAAATACTTGAAACTTTCACCGACGATTAAAAAATTTTGATTGCCGGTGAAGGCTTCAGCGATGATCGAGCGACTTTCAGCGATGACATTATCATCGCTAAAAGGTCCCCACCTTCACCAACGACAATGTCATTGCTAAAGCCTTGTCTCAGAATTTGGACTCAGCTTTTAGCGAAGACATTTGGCGTCGCTAAAGGATAAGCCTTTTAGCGACGATAGTTTCATCGCTAAAGGGCGGGCCAAGTTTTCCGGCCGAGCTCTTTAGCGACGACATTGTCATCACTGAAAGTCTTGCATTTTCAGCGACGACAATTGTCGTCACTAAAGGCCAAATTTTCCCTCCAAAAATTTTTAAGCTTTTAGCGATGACTTTTTTCATCGCTAAAAACCTAATTCCTTTCTGCCTAACTTTCTGATTCCCTATAAAAAGTCACGTCATTTTTACCGATGACATTGTCGTCGGAAATACTTTTAGCGATGATCGAATTTTTGTTGCGGCTAAAAATGTCGTCATTGTTGCTCCTTATTCTCGTAGTGTTATATGAAATTTATTTTTCTGCCAACGCAGGTTCCTAACCTCATTGAATTTTATAATAATATTAACAAATTATTACTATATAAACACGTTATCCAGGAATAATGCCTGCATAACTAATTCTATATAAAGAACAAGATCCTTAACGTTTCCTTGGAGGGAAAATAGACAGAAAGACTTAATTTGCTACATCAAAAGCTATCTAAGTCGTTGTTTCTCCTACTTTCAGCTGCAAAAGAAGGTTTTCTTGTGACATAAGGTTTGCTGCTAAGTCTGCAAGATCTTCAAGATGAAGCTTTTTGTGTTGCTAGCTTGGGTTTTTGTTCTGCTAGCTTCTTCCATGGCGGATGCAGCTACTGTGGAACACACATTCAACATAATTAGTTTCTTTTCATTAAACCTCATTTTGTGATTTCTGTTTAGTTTTCATGCTCTAAATTTATGTTTACATGGAGGGATATGAGATGCACCATTAAAAATTAATTATTAATATATCATAATATAACATGTTAAATTTAATTTTTGAAAAAAAATAAATTAGCTTACATTAAAAATGTATTATAAACTCTCCCTTCATTACTTAATTTCACATGCACACTCCAACTTTTACGACACCCTCACAAATTGAGGATGTGATAGCTAACTCCTAATAATTTGTGAAAGTGAAAGTGAAGAAATGTGAAAGAAGGTATCGTGTAATTAGAGAGATAATATAACTAGGTAGCTTTTATGGTTAAGAGCTCATTTGCTTATGTAGGAAATTGCCATGGCTTGTGTCATAAGCTAACAATTGTAATAGTTTGATAGGCAAATGTACTCGAATTGAGATGAGATTTGATGAAAAAATTCAATATATTGTGGAGCTTATGTGGTTGAAATTTGGGATCAATTTGCTTAGTGTACTATTATTTTTTATTTTTTTCAAATTTAGGGATATTTTGGTTATTTTAGATGGTTTGAGAATTCAAAAGAATTCAAGAAGCCTATATTTGTGATCTTTGCATTTTTACCTTCGTGTTGGTTAGTTTTTTAGTGAAATGGACACCCAAAGCATGGCAAAAAAAGCTTATGATAGTTTAAAAAATGTATGTCATCTCCTAATAGGAGGTTTTTTGTTCAAAATACTCTTTAAGGAGGGTGAAGTGTCCTAAAAGCTTGGTGGAGTGCCTAACACTGAGTTAGGGATGGGAGTATGTTGATTTATGGTCATTCCTTATACACTCAAAATTATAAAATGATACTTATACTAAGCAAATAGAATATCCCTATCGCTATTCAATTATCCCTTTTAGCTCGTGCTACTTAGAGGTTTCATGTATCAATGGATCTTTTGGTCTCCTATGCAAGGGCATTTCCATGACATTTGATTGTGACTTGCAGACTTGCAAGTTTTGCTATCTTTACCAAGAGTGCCTCGAGTGAGTTTAACTGGAAAGGTTGACATGTTCGCCAAGAATAGCAAGTGTGGGCAGCATGGTTTTAGTTAGAGAGCTCCCGACCTATGACACTTAACATTAGTCAAAGACAAAGTACTATTGATTAGGGTATTCTTTGAATTGTACAACTAATAAAACTTATCACCTTTCATTACATTTAAATGGGACCCTAACTATCCATATTCTTAATAATTAAGTGATATGTAAACACCATGCTATAATTTCAAAAAAATTGATGGGATATTTGACTCTAGAATACATCATAGTTTATTCCTTATATTTTTTTAACCAAAAAAGGTAAAAAGATTAGGCAATTAATTAGCTATGTGGCATGATTAGTTAAGAAAGGTCCATTTTAGGGTTATCAAATTTCTAGTCTGCCAAGAGTATTTATTTTTTTATTTTTTGCTAGGCATCATCTGATATTTTTTAAAAGTTTTATCTCTTCATTTATATTTATTCGATCCTTGATTCAATATTTGATGTTTATTAAAAATTTTGTGCCTTTGTTTATATTCAATGTTTAATCCTTAATTTAACATTTAATGCTTTTTAAAGGTTTTATACCTTTTTTTATATTCAAAATTGGATCCATCATTTTCACTTGTATACTTCTCATAATTTAATTACTTTTACGATTAAAAAAAATTCTCTGTTTAGGTCCTAGCTTAACAACCAAATTATGTATTGCCTATTTCTCTCATAGGAGGATAAAGATTTAAGAGTTAGACCGGGAAGCCTCATGTTAGAGCAAAGCAGATCGCAGTTAATAGATGCCTGGTTATAAAAAAAAAATAAAAAAATACTCACAATACTCAAAAATAATATTATAATAAAAGAGCAAATTGGCTGAACACCTTAGAGGTTTTTGTGGATAGATTTTTTTAAAGAGGAAAGAAAATATGGAAAATCAATTCACCACCCTCCCTAAATTTTATTATAGACGTTAAACTATTGGCAATTTTAAAAATCATCAATCTCTTTATTAACCACAAATTAATGCTCTTTAATATCAAAACTCATGATATCTAAATTAAAGAAATAATCCAATAATGCTCAACTAACAACCTTGACAGTGGACAATGACAGATTTATATTCTATATTGTGAGACCAATTAGCCTCACAACTATTCGTGAATTTTTCGTAACGTAGTAGCATAAAAGGCATATTTTGCACCATTGAAATTTTCATTTTCCTCCCATAAAAATTATTTGTACTAAAGATATTGAATTTTTTAATAAATATAACCATCTAAAGTGAAAAATTAATGATATCTTTATTCAATTTCTCTTACAAATTTACAATTATTATTTATTGTATATTTAATAAATTCACACATAAGAAATTCATGCACTTATATATAAACTTGAACATATTATATTTTGTAATACATTTGTTAACCTTTGACATCATGTATACCTGTTTTAAGTGACTTGATATTCATACTATCACTAAATAATTTATTACATAAATTAGACCATAAATGTTAAAAAAATTCTTTATCCCTCTTTTAAAATTAATAATTTTAAACAATTAAAATATATTATTAGATTAAAAAACAAAGTTCAATCCATTTAATTCTTGTTTCATGATTTTTAAAAAAGAAAATAATTATTAATTATAATTTATATAATTAGGATTAGATCTAATGAAAATATTATTTTACTTAAAATTAATTATATTTAAAAAATAGAAAATACATTAAATTTATTTAAGCATATATGTTGCTCCATTGAAATTTCTGGATCCGCCCCAGTGCTCGATCAGATCTTTGTTCGTCTCTCTTTCCATCCCATGTGAATTTTTTTTCGTTGACACGGATTCAAATTATTATATAAAACATAAGAAAATGCGATCATCATAATGAAAAAGTTATAATTATAATGTGATTTGTAATAAGTAATAACAATATTGTATCCAATATTATAATTATTGTCCGTAATATATATATATATATATATATATATATATATATATATATATATATATATATATATATATATATATATATATATGAGAACAAGTAAAAATATTTTCATAGTTGCATTTTTCCTCCACAAACTTTAAAAACTTACAAATCAAATTCTTTAACTATATAAAACTTGCATTTAACCTTACAATATTTACTTAATTAATCACTTTGTTAAATTACATATTTTTTTCAGAAGTTTTTATCCATGAATCATAATATTACAATATATTGGTTCATCACATCATTGTTTTTGCATATAATTAATAAAAATCAAATTAAATAGATACAGTTTTAATTAAATACTTGAAACTAAATTGCAAAATTATGTACAAAAATGATATAATAAAATAACATACAATAATAATGTATTTTTTGTTGATAAATTCAATGAAAATATTACATGATTTAATAAAATAATTAATTAAATAAATATTTACTGTTATTTATAAGTTTTATAATTAAAAATTGATTTACAAATTTTTAAAATTTGTGGAACTAAAACGTAAAAATTCTAAAATTGATGAAAATATTTTATAATTTTCTCTTTACGTGTGTGTATACATTGAACGTTAACTTTAACAAAATTTCATGTTTCAGATAGGGAATTTGACTATAAATCGTTTGTGCCACACGCAAGTGATAACTGCGGTCAATGGAAAGCTACCCGGACCCACATTACGCGTGCGAGAGCGTGACACTGTTGTCATCCATGCCATCAACGACTCACCTTACAACATCACTTTACATTGGTAATTAAATTTCTCTTTTCTTCCTCTTGGTATTTCAAATTAAGATAATTCAGAGTTACTTTTTCTTGAGATTAACTAATTAAGATTGACCATATCATTTATATACCATAAATAACACAACTTTTTTCTTTTACTTTATATCGGAAGAATGATTTAATTAAAGAGGTGATTATAATATATTATTAACATAATATATTGATATATAATTAAATTTAATTATATGTCATTGTATAATGTTGACTTAAAAAAATTTAATGTACAATTAAATCTAATTATGTATAACTACACCGTTATATTAATAATATACCCAGCTTCTCCTTTGGTTAATGTTGCTAAAATATTGACCTGGTCGGCCTAATATAGTCTTTTCAATGATGGAGTGGTTATTCCAATTTTATCGGATTTCCCCGAACGGACAATGATATATAGAGTGGTTGTGGATAAAAAAATAAAAAATGGGATACATTCTGTCATGTCTGGAATTTTTTATTCCGGCTAAAAATCCTCCCTGTCGAAGTTATCGGTAATAAAATATTATATGCTTCAATATTTATCTGAAAAAAAATTAATTTAGGTATATGTTCATGTAATTCCATCAAATTTGTTATGAATTTGTAATTTTTCCTAGAAAATTATAGATATTTTTTCAAAAAAATTGCAATGCGCTTTTTTGACATATTATTTCTAGCTTTTTCTATATACTTACTGTGAAAAATTTTTAATGCAAAACTTTTTAAACTTCTAAATAAAATAAAATAAGTATTTTTTGTGAGAAAGTTTTATAATTCTCACTTTCTCTCTTTCCCTCTATATATATATATACATATATACATATGTTGAGAGAGAGAGAGAGAGACTTTGCTGCTTTTGTTAATAGTTCTGGACAATATTTCTAATTTTATAGTAAGACTAAAATTTTACTTTTATAAGCTGTTATATTCAGATGAGTCATATGTTATAACATACTGAAATAAGTGGGAAATGATTTTTTAACTCGTCAGAATCTAATAGATAATGGTATTAAGTATTGCAATAAAATTAAAAATATTTCCGGAATTCACTTAAGAATGGCCAATACTTAGCTGGTATTTTCCGTTTTTTTCATTTGTGTATGTAGGCACGGAATATTTCAACTTCTAAGTGGGTGGGCAGATGGACCTGAATATGTAACACAATGTCCAATACAACCAGGAAGGAATTACACATACAGATTCACAATTAAGAACCAAGAAGGCACTCTTTGGTGGCATGCTCATGCTGGTTTTCTACATGCTACTGTCTATGGTGCCCTTTTTATTCGCCCTAAATCCGGTCACTCCTATCCATTTGCTAAACCTCACAAGGAAATCCCTATTTTATTGAGTATGAATTTCACATCCCACTTCTTTTTCCATCGTTTTTGTATTATTATTTGCACTAAATTAGAAAAAATACTTTTACACACGAGTTTTCACACTGCCTTCATATGTGACATGAGAAATGCCGACTTACGATTAATATAACACTAACAGAAAAATATCTGATATGCTACTATATTAACATTTTGAGATAATATCATTTACTCCGCTCCACAATTTTGTAAATTCTATAACTTATGAGGGGAGAATGAGTTAGAAATAAGTTTAAGAGAATGGGAATAATATTACACGATTTCTATAGTTGTCTCACATGTTAAAAGTATTTTTATAATCTTTTGTTTTTCATATCATCTAAGGTAAATGTATGTATAAAAAAGTTATGTAATATTCCAGTTATGATGAGTTCAGACAGTATGATGAAAGTCGTAATTTTGAAACTCCTTTTTGTCAACATATCAAAAGAGAGATAAATGTATATAAATCAAGATTATTTAGTAACTTTTGATTAAACTTTTATTAGTAGCCTCAACATATAATTGAAGGAACTTTTCATTCTTACTATTTTTTTTTTGCCAATAAAAAAAGAGACTATTTAACCACCTAAATTATAGTAGAAATAACATTTTACTATATTATTTTTTTTGGAAATTAATTAGTACATAAGGTGATTGTGCATGCATAATAATAAGGGAAAAATTGATAAATCAATGCATTCTTAAAACATAAAAAGATTAAAAGATAAAAATAGATTTCTTAAAATAATAGATGAAAAGGAATAAAATGAGAATCTTGAGAATTGAACTATAATATTTAACTAGATCACTCAAATTTCATAGACACCACATTAAATGTATAAAGCATTTATGAATTTCACAAATTGCAGGTGAATGGTGGAATAGAAGTATCGTAGAGGTTGGGCAAGAAATGGAATCTACCGGAGGGGCCTTATCCGCATCCAATGCTTATTTCATCAATGGCAAGGCTGACAATACCTACCCTTGCTCCAAAAATGGTACACCACCCTTTCATAATTCAATATTTAATATCAATCATAAACAAGAAAAAATCCCGCATTATAAATTTTAATTTTATCCTTAGATTTAATTTTCATAATATTATTTATTATATTTACACATCATGGTGAAATAAATATTTAAATTAAGGAGCCAATTTTTGGATTTGTAAAAATAAGATTGATAATAATATTGCAACACATTCCAAACTGGAGCAAGACTAACTATGTTTGTACTTGCCCAATTATGAAATCAATAATTATTAAGGTGAAGAGATATGAATTAAATATACATGCATCTATAGGGTTTGCTTCATTTAGAGTAATACTTATCAATGTACTAATTGTAATCATCAATCATTTTAAATTATTTTAGAAATTTTCAAAGTTATGGTGAAGCAAGGAAAGATGTATTTGCTATGAATTGTCAACACTGCACTCAATAATCAACTCTTCTTTAAGCTAGCAAATCATAGTTTCACAGTTGTTGCAATTGATGCCGGATACACCACTCCATACCTTACCAATGTTGTAGTCATTGCACCTGGCCAAACTGTTAATGCCTTTTTCAAAGTTGATAAGCCAGTGGGCTCTTACTACATGGTTGCCTCTGTATACATCACAACTACAAACATATCCATAGACAATACAAAAACCCGAGGCATCATAAAATATGAAGGCTCCAACACATCAAATACTACCTTGATGCCAATCATGCCTACTTTCAATGATACGTCAACAGCTAACAAATTTTATACCAACATAACTGGGCTTGCATAACTGGGCTTGCTGGTGGACCTCATTATTTCCCATGTCCACACCAAACACCAAATAGACCATCGGTTGTTTGTAACAAAAGGGCTTGCTTTGGAAAATTGTTCAACAAATGCCACATGTGATGGTATATTTAGGATGCGATTCGCTACAAGCATGAACAATGAATCCTTTGTGCTCCCTAGTGGAAGAGGAGCTTCTATGTTAGAAGCATTCTTCAAAAATATAAGTGGAGTTTATACCAAAGACTTTCCTGCAACTCCTCTATTGGTATTCGATTACACAAACACAAAAAATAGTTTGAATTTGTCAATGGTAATTGCTCCTAAATCAACCAAAGTTTATAAGTTAGAGTTCAATTCAACAGTGGAGATGGTATGGCAAAATACAGCATTGGTTGGAACAGAGAATCATCCTTTACATATTCATGGCATGAATTTCTATGTTTTGGCTCAAGGAGTTAGGAATTACAATGATACTAAAGGCCAACCAAAATTTAATGTTGTTAATCCTCAAATGTGAAACACACTTGCAGTGCCAAAAGAAGGATGGGTTGTTATTAGATTCAAAGCACAAAATCCAGGTTAGTTATCTTAAAGTATTTAAAACATTGGTTAATATTGATTAATTATAATTATAATTGCATTGATCATACTAACAATTATGTAATCTATTGGTTAAATGTTTGGTCGTTTAGCATCAAAAGTTTAAAGGAACTTTGACATATTAGCCTTTTTAAAGAGTATATTACACTCATCTTTTCTAAAATTTTACTTAATCATACTTGCACACTTGAATTTTTAGAAATATATACACTAATTTCTTTTGTATTAAATAATAATCTCATTTAACTTGTTTACATGATATGCAGGTATATGGTTTGTTCATTGTCACATTGATGCTCATTTACCAATGGGATTAGCCATGGCTTTTGAGATTGAGAATGGAAACACTCTTTCTTCTACATTGCCTCCTCCACCTGTTGATTTACCAATATGCTAGCTCAACAATACCACATGACTTGTTTATGGTTGTTTGACTCTAAAATACTTTTTACATTTAAATGTCTAGATTTGATTATTGGTGATAAATTATAATAAAAGTAATATTATGAGGAGCTTTACCTTCTAAAAGATTGAGTATTTCTACTATTAGATCACATTTAATGTATTAAGATTTTTATTTTTAATTTTAATTAATTTACTTTGATATTCAAAAAAGAACAATCTAATAGTAAAACACTCAATCTCTTAGGCAATGAAGCTCCTCATAGCACTACCCTTATAATAAATATGACTATAAGGTTTCTTTCTTCATTCCAATTAGTATTGAAGAAAATTAGTGCTTGTTGGAAAAGAATTTGTCATGTGTGTAAAGGGTTATCCTCTCAAACTTGTTGTATTATTCATCAATAATTTATATTAAATTATTTATTTAATTTATCAAAACTATTAGGATAAATTACTTTAACTTTTCTTAAAATTAAATTTAATTACATTCATGTTGTATTAATTTTGCAACATTATCTGAATCTCCCTCTTAAGTGACAAAATATGTGACTTTGCTTAATGCTATTAAAATGATTGTTATGTTCCCTTAATTAAAAGTAACTTTCAGAATGAGCTCAACATTTGATTTTCCCCAAACCTATACCCAAAGGTGAAAACCTTTTAATTTTAGAAATTCAACATGTATGGATGGTGGTGACTTCTTTTTCCAACCTTCAATTTCATCAAAATCTAAATGGAGAAAGAGATAATTTTACATAAAAAAAGATACAAAATTGAATGCCATTGTAGTATAGCCATGAGAAGTGCTTCTTTTAAATCTAAATAGAGGATGCCTATATGTTACACAAAGTAACTATATGAGAGTTAGCTACCAAAATAAAAACAACCTAATAATAAGGGTGATCATTATTGGATTAGGATCATATAAGAAGCCCAAACCAAAACTACTATAACTAAATGCTGCTTTTAAATATTCACCAAATCCTAACCAAATGCATTAGCTAAACCGAATTTAACCAAGAATTTTGGTTTTGAATGAGTACATGAGATTTCAATCAAATATACACATGTACATTTTGTAGTTTTTCCCAACAAGTTGTTCATATGAATTAGAGTCAAGTCTATGGATTAAAAGTTCTACTATAAGATCAATAAGGAGACTTCCACATAATCTAATTCAAAAGGCTTAAATTTAAAGTTCTAATTAATGATGTCTCATATAAATCCGATGTGCCTCTCACATGAAATTTTACCCATGAATTATAAAGCTTTTGCTTATGCCAATAAAATCTAAGTTGTAACTTCAATAATTACGCCTAACACTAAGTTGGCTTTGTTCATTGCTCGCTTTTTGTTAGTTTTTTTTAATCTTCACATAGTACATATAAAACTTGAGTAAGTTCCTAGAAAATGAAAGCTTTAATATCCAATGTTGTTTCAAATTTGATCAAAGTTTTTGTTTCCTCAATTAGAATCCAAACTCTAAAAATTCTCTTTCTTTTTTCTTTAATGTATGATCATATCTGAATCTACATCTTGAATTTTCTTTTGTATTTTTGTTCTTTTGATTTGAAGGAAGTTGTTAATTGGCTTCCCATTAATTAAACAAGTCGATTAGTTATGATTTGTTACACTTAATGTTTCTAAATCCATTACTAACTGGGAATTAAAATTTCTTAAATTTTCTTTCTTTTATCAAATGAAAGATTGTGCTTAACTATTCTTAATCGATTTACCTTGAGTTCAATCAATCGGTTAAGAATCGTTTGCTAAAAATTGAACATCCCTACTCAATAAACAAGGAGAATCCTTACAAACTCTACCATCTTGCTCTTCCTTTTTTTTCTTCTTTCAAAATTGGAATTAAATCCTTTCCTTTTTTTGTGGGTTATTTTTTTGTCATACCAAAGAGAAAGATAGGAAAAAAGTCTTCCAAGAGTTCCATTGTACATAAAAAAAAAAGGATCTGGATCCCATTAAAAAAGTTTTATGCTTATCTATCCTTCTCTTTCTCTAACATAATAGGAACATAACCAAAGGGGATTCAAATTGAATTTGATTATCATTAAACCATCATTTTTAAAAAAAATTTAAATATGGCTTCTTTTGGACAATTTTTTATTTATCATTTTGGGTAGATATGTGGAAGGAAATCATATGCATTCTTACACTATATGAATTTATACAATTATTTGTCTAAGTTTTAGCATATAGTAACTTCTTGGAAAAATTTTTGAATTCATCATTTTATGGTGCTACATGTTTCCTCAAACCAATATTGTTGTAACTTAAAAATATGTTTACTCAAATAGAATGAAATAAATTGGAATGATGAAGAAAAAAAAGAGATAAAGATTGACTTAAAATATTTTTTGATTAGTAATATAAAATGAAAATGTCAAATTTTTTTAGGAAATGGTTATTCTATTGTCTATAATAAAACCTTGTCACATACTTTTATCCCTTATATCTTTTATATTTTATAAAATTATTTTTATATGAATAAATAATAAAATAATGCTAACTTTTCAACATTTTTATTGTTTGGTGAGTATAATATTAAAAATAGAAGTTAAAATAAGATACTTTTCTACCATTCATAAATTCATTTTTTTATTATACAATATTATTCAATACAAAATTAAAATCAATTATTATTAAAATCAATGAGAATGTATATATATAACTAAAGAGAACTGAAGGTTAAAGCTCTCTTATTGTACACTTTTTTAATGAAAGTAGAGTGAAAGATAAACAAGTATATTATTGACTAATTTTTTCATTCCGCATTTACTTGATGCAAAATGAAATAGTATACAATGAGAAAGAAATAAAGGTTAATGTCCTTCTATTATATGCTCTCTCAATGAAAGTAGAGTGACAGATCAATTATAACATTATGTATTAAACTCATCATGCTCAATAGCATATTTGAGAGATTTTAAAAGAGTTTATATGGAAAAATAGACTTAGAGAAAATGTTTATAGGTAAAAAATAAACATTAATTGTTAAACAAAATAGACATTGTATGCTTCTATGGTATCGAATGTGACTCATTAAATGACTTTTATATGATAGCTGTTAAGTAGGACTAACATTCTATGGTTTTGCATTTTTTTAATGAGACTTTTTAAAATGCATTTTAGGTTAGGTTTCACATGTATCATATATCGCAACAGAAAAATAGATTTTCAAAATTATGTGAAACTTTTCTAGAATTAATCCACAAAGACATAGATTAAGAAATGTGTATATAAGATTATTTCTTGAAATTTAGATCATGAATCACAAGCATAACCAAACAATAGTGCCTCTATGGTATCCACACAGAGTAAATAACAACTTCTTTACCTCCTGAATCTGCTAAGAGACATTTCTCTTACACAAGACTAGGGTTTTTCGTGCAATTTTTTTGTAGCAATTTTGTATCATTCTCAAAGTGATGCTTACATTCTCTTTTTATAAAACTAAAGCATGCCATATTCCTGGTCTCACTAGGAAACTACCTACACTTCTTTTAATTTTATTTAATCATAAAAACCTTATCCCTATCATGATGAAAGTGAGGAAAGATAGGCCTTATATGTTACTTATCTAATATTATCTTAATATTAATAACTAAATATTATTAGATAATAAAATTATCTCATAATATAATTATTTAATATCAAATGATATAATTATCTGATATTATTTTAATATTAAATAATATCACATAATATATTATATATTACGTGAATAATATATTTATATTATTACTTTGATAATATATATATGCATTAAATAATAGGCCTAATTAATAAGATTTTAGTCTAATTAAAACATAATTAATTATTATCTCATTCCTACTTCTTTTATGTAACCCTCTAAGTTTTTACTACGTTAGTAATGACCTATCAGTAAACCATAGACTGTGAACAATAACTAACAATATATCATTGTCACCTAAGTAGTAAGAATATTTGTAATTCGATATTCACCTAATGTATAAACAACACTTTACAATACAATCATTTTTATAATGATATTCAAATAGAACTAAAAGCATGGAGTGTGTCATCCTAATTAATGTTTGATCTACATTTCTACATTTCTTAATACTGATTAGATTAACTTAAACAAATTATCAATATAATATATTCATCCATTTGAGCATAGTCATCCATTTCTTAATCTCACTCAATTAAGGGGGCAAGGATATCACTCTTTCTATATAGGAGGAATAAAATCCCATTTACATCACTTACATCTCTCTTTATGATTCGTGACACATCTAATCAATATCTTACATGTCATCCCGGCTAAAAGTGACACAAGACGACATCAAAGTATGTAGCTTCTTATATAAGGAACCATAGTGACTTCAGGTCAAATGACTACTTGCACTATGATTACATGAGAATAGCTAATGACACTTGTCAACCCATATAGTATTCTCATAGTAGGTCAATCTAGTACATCTATTCACTAATAATGTACTCATATATTAATTTGATATCACATATCAATGATTCATAATCATCAGTCACCATACATGTTAATCTTAACATACTATTGCTATGCCTTTTGCAATAATACTTAATTAGGAACATTTTATAAATAGTAAACTATTCTAGAGATAATTATTATTTTAAGTTATAAATTACATAAAAATGAAATAAAATATAATAATTGCATTGTCTAAAATAACATATTGTGCATTATTAAAAATTATCTTATGATTAACTCCTAAGACACACACACACCTAACATTTTAGATAGTAAATGTTTAGTGAAATCAATATTACAATCTTTACGATTTCCAATGCATCTTTTGGAATGCATTTTAAATGATAGTTGACTAAACAACTAATATAGGTTGCTACCTAAGGTTTAGGCATTGATTTTTTTATGTTTATTATCTTAAATTTTTATATAATTTTAAAAATACTATTGCATCAACATAAATTATCAATTTTGTAGTAGTGATGTTGAATTTTTTTTATTAAAAATGATCATTTAAAGTTTAGTAATTCATTTTAATCATAATGACGATTCATTAACATAGTATGGTTATTCATCAATAGTTTGTATGTTGTGAAAATTTATAAATAACTTACACATCATGATAGTTTATTATTGATTTACTTTTAGCTTATAAATAGGGCTCTACTTATCTATTTGAAACAATTATCAAAATAACTATCTCTTTAAGGTACTTAATTGTTTCATTTGTTATAAATGTTTGATTGTTTCTGTGTTTTAGTGTGGAAATAAATGTGTTGATTACTCTATGTGTTATGTTAGATACACATAAAGCAAGCAACATTGCTTTCACACAAAAAAACAAGAACTCTCATATGCTCAAAGCAAATAATCAATGAAGCACCTCAAAGTAAATAAATGCAAATATGCAATGTCAAATTTTAATGGGTTGCAACATAATGAAAAATTATTATGAAAAGAAATAGTATCTCTAGTCTTACATTGCTAAACCTACGTACAATACAAGATTGCCGATGCTATTTTTTTATTATAATTTATCATTAGTTTACAACCATTTACATTACTCAGAAATCCTCAAGCAAATCCTACTTTGAAGAAACACAAAGATGATAAAATTGATGAGAAATTGTAGTGAGAAAAAGCAAAATGTTTATTTTTGCCTTGAAAAGCTTAAGTTTATTGCAAAAATGGATATATTGCTTCTTCTTATTATAATTTATCATGAGTTTGCTATCTGTAACATATCTCAAATTTCTTCAAATAATATAAAGGAATAATGAGAAAAGGTATCCCACTTTTTCTTTTCATTTAAAATTTGTTATCCATTGTAAATTGGTTTCTTATTTACTAAATCGTTCAATTTGTTAGTGTTTGTATTTGTATAATTATACAAAAAAAGGTTATGATTTATGAAGTTTTTGCATCTATTGCTGTTGTATCTATTGCTGTTGTATCTATTGTTATTTATTAGGTTGTTCATTTAATTTTTTTTATCTGTTGCTATTACTATTCATATTTGTATAATTATATAAGGAAAATATGATTATTCAATGCATAAAAAATAATTTTTATACTATCAACTTATAAAATTATAAAATTTTTGCTTGAAATATATTTTTAAACAAATTATTTTGGTTATGCTATCAGTTTTTTTTAATTAAAACTAACATTTAAACCTCTATAGTTTAGCAATATCATTTTACTATACATGTTAATTTTTTTTTATAGGAATCAACATTTAATATTAAAATAGTTTAAATCACAAGGCATAAGATGAAAATAAAAAAGGTAGTGTCATGCCACCATTCACAAATTTAATTGCAATGCTCCTCTAATCCTAAAATGATTATCTCTCTCTTAAGATATGCTCAAATTTCAACCTTAAAAAAATTCTCTTTAGTTTATTTGTTTATGCTTACCAACTGTTTTGTAGTATTAGAGATTTGTTATCCCATTAGTAAATCTGTAGGGTTATGCGTTTACTAGAAAAGTATAAAACTTTCTTAGCTTTGTGTTTTGTTTTTATAACTTAGTCTCTTTTTTTAAGTTATACTTACATACACAATTGATCAATTCTTAGTTTATATTATATGTTGAAATATATGGATAATACAAGTCCCATTTGAGAGATATACTTGAATAATAAATCAAATATACTCAGATAGAATGACATCCATTATAAATTACAAGGTAATTTTTTTTCACCATGATAAACCTTTCTTTGTCATTTTTGTAACACTTAAAATTTCATTTGCATACTTTATTGCTTTGAAGCTTGAAATTATAGACATATGCCACTCGATAATATAAATCATTAAGTATACCTAAATTGTATAAAATTAATATAGAGAAAAAAATAGAACTATTTTGTCTACTATGAATTGTATATGCTGGATTTGAGATTATATACTATAACTAAGATGAAATGTACATTGCTTTCTATTCAATATAGAGTGGGATTGCATTATAAAGTTGTAATATTATGGTTTTGGGGGGTTGTTAATGTATTTTAGGTTAAAAGTAGTGTAGTAGAAAGTTTCATAAGATGCTGTACAAAATGGAGAAGGCGTTGGGAACAAGTTTTTTAGGAAATATAACACAATGTTAATTATATAAATCACCAAATTGGTAAATCAAACATTCCATATTGGTTAATAAAATAAATCAACATTAAATTACAATTATAAACAATGATTATAGAGATAAAATTGACATTATTAAATGTGACTAGTTATCAAGTGATGTAATTTATAAAAAAAAAACAACACTTTATTTGTTAGAGAACTAACATAATATTTTTTTCTATGATGATTTTTTGACCAATATTATAAAATATTTACTACAATTATCAATAAAATAATATATTAGTGATTTCTAGGTTAGAATTAATTTTTATTACTATAATAGATAATTATACGAATTGAAAAAAATTAAAGTCAAACTTAGTTTTAGTAGAAAAAAGGAATTGACAATTTAGGTTTTGTTGAACATATATAGGTATTAGAAAAAAAATGTTTGCTGAATTGTTTTATAATATGTTAGAAAAAATGTTATATATTTTAAATGTTGTAAAATTGAAATTAATTTTACATTTGGACATTGTATAGACTTAAGATAGTACATAGGATAATAGTGATAGAGCAGTGGTCTTATCATCCTAAAGATGTCTTTGTTGATCGAGAGAAGTAGTTGTTGATTCAAAAAGGAAAAAACAATTGTTCAGTAGGTAATGCAGTAGAAAAAGTCTCTGTTGATTAGGGAATGTACTTGAAGATGCCTTTACAAACGTGGAAGAGCAACTGTGGTCCTTATTGGTCAGAATCACTACAGCGTTTGAATAGGTTGCCTCACATCGAGTTAAAGAAGACCTCGTTGATAAGGGAGAGAAGCAAGAAAAGACCTCAAATGTTGATCGGGAAGAGCTAACATAGAGATTGAAGAGGCCCGTGTTAATCATGATCTTTATTTTTAGATGTATAAATAATGTGTAAACTATAAAATATATATTTATGCAAATAAAATTATAAAATTTTAATATTTAGTTTTATTTAATTAATTTTATTAACGTAATATTTATTTATATATTTTTTTAAATTTCACTCCATTATAGCCATGCGTTGTCTTGTATCTCACAGCGTTCTGCCTTGGGAAGCCTTTGTTTTAAAAATTAAAGTGAAAAAAGAAAACTCATAAAATTCGTGGAAAGGTCGTTGGAAATATTTCCCACACATTTTCCACAAAGCTTGAAAACCATAGGAAACACTATGGAAAACTTAATTACCCCTGGTAGTTAATGATTTCCTATGGCAAAAGCCGCAAGAAAAATGCAATTTTCTTGTGATTAAATTATTTCTGAACTCGCAACATGAATTTGCAAATTGCTTTTTTTTTTTTTAATTTTAGGTTCTGTTGTGGAGCCTTGTGGATTATAAACCAACTCAGTATTTATATACTAATAAATAACCCAATTTGAATCACATGATGCATGTTCAACACATTTGTCTCAGAAACTAACTCAATATTTATATGCTAATGACATATGTTATTTTCTTTATGCATAAACAACAAGTTTAAATCTAATTGAGACTTCAAATTTTTTTCCCAATTCATAGTATGTCAAGACTAGAATTTTTGAGCCACGACCAGCATAGCCTAGCAAGATGATGGACTGAGAATCCATCCACATCATGCATCTCAAAATTATTTTCATGAGGATTAAAAACAGAAAACTCAATTTCATGACACACAAAAAAACTAACTATACATACGTTAAATGTAAACATGACATTTTTGTGGGTTTTCCTAGAAATTCAATGCTCTTGACTTTTCTTACACATGCTGAGAGGATCTTTTTCTGGTTGGTAGCTATACTCCCTAAACGTGTATCTTTTAAATCGCATAACCAGTAATCATACAAACACATGTATCATTGACCCGTTAAAGAGGGAGCAAACTACGACTTCGTAAGAGATATCCCACTCCAATCTTGGATGAAGAACCTTCTAGCTAATTGTATTTGTACACTTCATATAACCTTCATAAATTAAACATACATAAAATGAATCAAACATATCTTAAAGCTTAATTTAACCTTGCTTGGAAAACCATATTTTTTTTCAAATATATAGGTGTTGATTCACTTAATACACATATATATATAGAGTTAAAAGTTTGAATTCACAATAGAAATGAAATAAAATTTTTAAGGCAATATCAAATGTCATTGCATTGCCAAAATTGCTGGCTTGCTTGAAAACCGTTTTTGAAACAATTTGTTATATATACTTTACAGATATTTATTAATTTTTTGTTAAATTATTACTCATTAGTGATACCATAGTAGTAAGAATCAATTGGTTTAATTTTGGCTGTCAGGTTTTTACGGCTAATGGCTATCACTATAAGTAGAAAGTGAAAATTATTATAAGATTATTTTTTATGACAAAAAATTTCAATAATTTCATGTGATTAAAAATTATTATATAACTCTCTTTTATAATCATAAATGTCATTAATTCTATAGGATTACTATTGATAGTCGGATTGTTGTGACAACATTTTTGTGACACTTAATTGACCTAACGATGGCTAGGCTCCTACGATTCGTTCTAATTTTACAGTTAATTTTTGTTTTATCAATGATGACTATCTTTTGTTGAAATGTTTTAAAATAAAATATTAAAATTAAAAAGCGGAAATACCTAATTAGAGTATTATAAAAATTTTGTTCAAAAAAATAAAAATATCTAACTTGATTTATCAAATTTGATTAGTTTACACTAGTGTTTACTAGTTCACACATTGATTCACTTGTAATTTCAATTCAAAAATTTTACTCGAACTGGTTTACCAATGTATCAATCTGACCAGTTGGTTCATTTTGATTTTCTAAAGTGTACTTGAAATAATTTATGTGCGCAATGTTTTCAATATTATTTTTTTCTCCTATATTCTACCTTTTAAAGTGTTTCATATGCTTAAAATGATGAATTTGGTCTTATTTTTTTAATGGGTTATAATTTTGAAATATAATTGAATTATTCGGTTAATATTAAATTTTAACACTTTCATATTTCTAATTATAGCTTCAGTAATAGAGATCTAATTAGGGTGATTTTTATATTATTTAAAAGATAAGAAGAAGCTCTATAATTTTTATATTTTAGATGGAACCCAGTTCAAATATTTAGAGGTTCATATTTGGCCAAGAAAAAGATCTAGTGCTATTGTCTACCTTAACCCAACCTAACTTATTTAGGAATAGAATTTTAGAGATTCAAATGGTGTTAAATTAGTTCCCATAGTTACTCAAGATCTAACCCAATATATTTGAAGACTTATTTTAATGAAAATATATAGCCTTGGGGTTTTTTATAGTAGCTAAAAGGGTAACCTATATGATTTTACAATAAACTCTTATAGTATTTTGGTTTGTAAATTAAGTTTGGGGCTTCTAAATTAAGCAAGATACATGTTATTATAACTCTAAGAGATAGCCCAACTTATTCTAATTAGGTTTTCTCCTTTCGAGATAAGATATATTAGGTTTTGGGTGTCCAAATGCAACGTATTCTCTTGTCTTCTCTTCTCCAAGCTTTCTTGTAAAATACTATGAATGGGTAATTTTTTATAACAATTCAAGGGATTAGCACTTCATTTTAGTTTAATTGTAAAACCTTTCTTTTAATTTTACTTTTGATTTAATTATATCTTATTTTTTGCTCTTATTGTGAATGACTATGTAAATAATTTGCTAAATATGATTGGTTATTTAATTATTTGTTATAATTTATAACTAGATGATTAATTGTCATTAATTCTTACTCGTAGGTTTAGTTGTGATGATTGAAATTAATAGCAATAAGGTTTTGGTGATATGATGCTTAGGCAAGAAAAATAATGAACAAATTTAGCAATTTTCACTTGTAAAATTGTAAGATTTGACCTTAACTTTGTTCTAAATGTTTAAAGTTATTAACATAGTTCTAAGTTAATAATAAGAAATCAATTAGATGCTTGTTCTTATTAATCAACTTTAGGAACTCAATTATTGTTGACTTGAGAGTAATTTTTAATTAAGTAATCAAATTAATAGTTATATCTATTTTGTGTTGATGATAAATTTGAAAATTAAAATGTGATTTCTATCTATAAATTAACTTTTAGTCCCTTAAGTTTGGCCTAGACTCATTTTTGCTTTTTTATGTTGAAAGATTAATAATATAAATTTTATAATTTTTCTATGAAAAGTTGTAAATATGTATAACAAATATACAAGAAGTTATATTATAAAATTGCATTAAAAAACTTTCAAAAACTTGTAAGAGTATGTACAGGTAAAAATTTGAATATTTATTGAAGGAAACATTTATTTTTATATTAACAATGCTATATACACAAAAAATGATATTTGAAATTAGATTTTGAATATAAATTAAAAGTTATTATTAAATATAGGATGATGATAAATTTATAAAAATTCAATTAAATAAATATAAAAGATTTAAAACTCAATTTTGAACCCTATTTTTTATACTTAATTTTTGTTATTCGATATATTGTATGAATCACCCTTTTTTTCCATCATATACGGTACTTTTAGAGATGAAATTTAAAAGTGCTACCATCGAAATTTTCTTTCTTTAACGAAGAGTACGGTATCATTAAGAAAATTGTGTTACCATTTGCAGAAAATCTTGGCCCATTATCTTAAGAGTAATGTCACATACATTAAAAGTAAAATTTAAAATTTAATTTCAAATATAAATTAAGAATTGTTTTTAATACAGGATAATTGAATAAATTTATAAAATTTAATTTAATTAATATAAAATTTTGGAAACTTAATTTAACATTTCTATTATTTTTATGAGTTCCATTATTTTTTTAGTGGAACTTACCAATATGAAAAAGTAAGATTTTGTAAAATCCATGGCATTTTTTTTTTCATCTTTTGGTTTTCATAATCCGGAAATTTACTGATAGTACCTTTTTCTTTTTTAGCTGGGATGAAATTGTGAGCCTGGAAGCTTATCTTCAACTTCAACGAAGACAGAATAATGGCAATTCATATTAAGTGGTCAAAGTAGTTTGTTTGCACTAGAAGATTTGCATCATTATCAATTTCTGCAATTTATATTGCAAGTGACATAGTTTACTTTTTCTTCGGGGCAAAGGCCGGTAACTTGATGAACCGTCTGTCAATATCATATTACATGAACTGAGGTTGTCAACCGGCCAGAAAACGATCGTGAAAGTCCATATGCTTTTCTAATTCCTTCTGGAAGCCGTGTTAATCTATTAAAAAAATATAGGTACTTATAATATTTGATATAACAGCAATTTTACATGTGGTGAAAATAATGGGATTCGAGAATAAATTATGAATATAAATTAAAGGTTATTATTTGAAAATATAATAATAGAATAAATTTGTAAAATTCAATTTAATCAATATAAAGAATTTAAAATCTAATTTTAGATTTCATTTTTAAAGCATATATATAGTACTTTTTTATTGATATAATTAACAGAAAAAATCAAATTTATGTGTAAGACATAGTTGTTTCAAAACACATATGATTAGTCGAGAACTCCTAACAAACAGCTAACTAATTATCCTCAACAAACAATGCGTGTAACTGGAATTGCAGAAATCAGCCTTCCTGTCATGAAATTGATTGAATTGTGTCTGTAGATTGAAGGCGTTGCGCAGTAAAATTGACCTAGGACAACTTCTAGTCATAAATTACAAAATCGAAAAAAAGAAAAGAAAAGAAAAGACTTAGCTGTAATTAATTTAGTACTGAGGATTAGTATAAAATCAATTTCTTTAAGAATTAATTCTATTCCATTTTGATACAAATGATTTCAATTTATTTATAAATTAATTCTATTATTTAAAAATTATATGAAAATAATGATTCGAATTTATTTATAAATAATTTTTTTGTTTGAAACATATTGAAAAATAATAAATACTGTGTTAGGATGAGGATAAAACTTTTTATTTAATATGTATTTCAGGCCATAATAAATTTAATGTATTTCACAATAACACAAATATAATTAAAATAAAAATTATAAATAAAATAAAATACAATAACATTTCATTTTTACTTAAAATGAAATACAATTTTTAAAAAAATTCATTTGAAAATAAAGTAAAATTTTGTTTTTCATAATTCAAACAGGGGTAAACGATTACTTCCACTCAAATTCATATCTTTGTTGTTAGACTAACCAAAGGTTCATAATTTTGAATCTATATTCCCGTAGAAATGAAATATACGACGAGTTCTTTGATATTCACTACAGCAAAAAAGACTTTTAGCGGCGACATTTGTCGTCGCAAAAGAAAAAGTCGTCGTTAAAAATGTTGTCGGTGTAGATTCGTGCCTGAAGAGGTCATTAGCGACGACAATTTGTCGTCGCTAAAAGATGGACCTTTTGTGACGACAAAGTCGTCGTTGAAAACAATTTCAAATTTCAAAAAAATTTGAAATTTGATTTTTAGCGGCGACAATTGTCGTCGCTGTAGGTCAAAAGTCGTCGCTGAAGGTCAGGCTTTCAGTGACGACAATTGTCGTCGCTGAAGACTGGACTTTCAGCGACGACAACTGTCGTCGCTGAAAGCCTGACCTTCAGCGACGACAACTGTCGTCGCTGAAAAACCTGACCTTCAGTGACGACAACTGTCGTCACTGAAAGCCTGACCTTCAGCGACGACTTTTGACCTACAGCGACGACAATTGTCGCCGCTAAAAAGTTTTTTAAATTTTTTTAAAAAATTTAAAATCAAATTGTCGTATATTTCAAATTATATGTTCTTTATTTTAATTTACTTGACCCGTTTAATAATTTATTTTAATATAAATTATACAATTATAATATATCAATAGTATTATTAATAATGTTTAACAATTTGATTCAACATAAAAAATTAATACTCATAAAGCAATGATAAAAATAATATTTATATAAATAAACTAATATATATACATCATCTATGTAAATGTGCACACATAGAAAATATAAAAATACATAAACAAAATATACTATGGGGAAGTAGGGAGGTGCAAAATCACAGTGCACCGTGGTCGTCGTCATCATCATCATCATCATCATCATCATCCTGACTACGAGGATGATAAAATGACGGTGGCGGCTGAGCGGTAGGTGCAGGCGCAAATCTACTCGGCCCAAGCGGTGTAGCAGCAGCAAATGGAGGCGGTGGTAGGACGATACCCTGCTGTCTAAGGATCGAGGTCATCTCAGTGAGATAAGTCCCAAACTACTGCTGCATCATCTCCTGCTGCTGTATAATCTGCTGCTGCTGCTGATCAAGCCGCTGCTACTGCTGCTGAATCAATAGCTGGCTCTGCTCAACCTGCTCCCGACTCTGGTGTAACTGCTCCTGCAACTCACTGACCTGAGACACAGTCTGTGAGCTCGTCGCCGTGCTAGAAGTCCCCATCGAACGATAAGTCTGACCAGCAAGTACACACCCAACAGCCTTCCTATACCCTCGACGAGTGCCAAGTACCTCATCGGCGATGGCAGCCTCATCTAACTATACAGGAGTCCTAGGCAAGCTAGTGGATGATACACTAGACTGTACATGCTGAGTCATGAGCTCAGTCATCCTCGCCTTAAATTATTAAAAAAAAGTAATAAGAAATCTATCTTAGAAGATATATTCGTAAAATTTTATTTAAATTATGAAATTCAAACAACTTACATGTTGCCCCTGAGGGATCGGATGCACCCACTCCCCCGACTTGTATGTGTGTCGGTCCCTAAAGTTATCGGGCACCGACTGCAGCTCACCAGTATCTTTGTTTCTCTGTTCAATTTTTGCAACAAAAAAAGGATGAAGGGTAGTAATGCTATTTAACAAATGGATATATTTAAAAAAGATAGAAAAAATTTAAATTACCTTATCAAAGCGATGTGCAGCAATAGACTTTGACCCATGCCGGTCATTCACGACCTTCTATGCTCTATTATTTGTATTTCTTGCAGACAACTCCTGCAAATTAAGAGAAAAAAGTTAAATTTTAATGTTCACAATCTACTAAATATGAAATACTGACATAATATCATAAAATATCATACTTACCCTGTGCTCGTCACTATCAAAGAAATCCACACACCTCTGCCATGTCTGCGGTGAGACAGACCGAGGCACACAATGTTGAGCTCGATCCAAGTCATACTCCTCGTATCGATCACCTCCATGCTCTAAGAAATGCTTATTCAACCTGTACTTCCAATCTCGGTACAGGTCGGCAGCAGTCCGCATCAAACCAGAGAGTGCTCTATCCCGATCACCCTCGGAGATGCCCTCAAACTCGAAATGGGACTGCATTATAAGACATTTAATAAATTTATAAGTCATATATTTAGAAATTTCAATCTCAAAGACATTAATTCAAAAGGAAATGGATACTTATGCAAACCTCCTGCACAACTCTATCTCGAATCTCTTAAGGTACAGCCCGCCATGACTTATAATAGGGCGGCACGTGGGCACGGATCATGCTGCCAATATCACGAGGGAGATGACTGGCATTCTCACCAACCGCATGCCATGTACCAGTCGTATCAAACTGTACAGGCACCGATCTACCTCCACCCCTGCCAATCTTCTCATGCAGTCTTAGGGACCTATTCGGCCCCCTCTTCTTAGCAGGTGCTACTTTATTTAATAAAGAAAAATATTAACAAAATAAACATAATATTTAATCAAGCTTAGGTATGCACAATTAATAACAAATACCTGAGCCCTCACACTGAGATGGAATACGGCTGGGTCGCTCCGGTGGGTCGCCTCCAGCGTCACCTCCGTGGTATCGTGCCTCGACATCCGCCATAACTAAAATAATACACATCATATAAGTAGTTAAAAAGAACTCAATGTCCAGTTGAAGGATGAAATGGTTCAATCTCTTACAATCACATTTATTATTTTAATAATCATGCTTACACAATTATGAGTTGTAGTTGTAGTTTGAATATGTTATTTTTTTCCTAATCAGAATCAGTGTCGGTGAACCTAACAGACTGATGGTCATCGGATTCTCCTTCATTATCAGATTGTGTGGGCTCCTCATCCATATAATCATCAATTGTTTCGTCTTCAAGGCTCTCGTTATCATCGATGAAGGTGTCTTCTCCATGAGCACCAGGTCCAACATTCCTATGTGTTGGAACGATTGAAGGACTATTTCTTTCATTACCTAGATGTACTAGATCGAAATCTCCCAGATCAACTGTGAGGTTGAAGTTGGACGAGTTACTATCCTGCAAAAATAACAAGTCTTGTGCATTATCTCCATCACTGGATAGATCCCATATATCGCGATGCACCATATTATGGACAACCCTCCAATTTGGTCCATTAAGGAGATCCTCGATGTAAAACACTTGTTTTGCTTGAGTAGCAAGTATGTAAGGATCATCCTTGTACCATTGTCCATTGATGGAGATACTTGTGATATTCTTGTCATTATAAAGTTTCTTCTTTGTAGGATCAGTATCATACCACTTGCATTTAAATAAAGTCACATTGTACTTATTTAAATAAGTCAACTCAATTATTTCTTCCAATACACCATAAAACATGTTGTCATCAATCCCCGGAACAGAAATGCCACTATTTTGCGTTTTA
This sequence comes from Sindora glabra, assembly GCA_020226215.1. Classification (NCBI taxonomy): domain Eukaryota; kingdom Viridiplantae; phylum Streptophyta; class Magnoliopsida; order Fabales; family Fabaceae; genus Sindora; species Sindora glabra. The sequence continues at coordinate 35,905,439 of CM035234.1, read as the reverse complement.
TGCTTCTCATCCCGAGCTTTGGCTACAAAATGTACTCCATTCACAATACACGCAGAGTATACCATGTTAGTGAAACTGGGACCGGATGCTAATGACAGTAACTCTTCGGTGGCCTCTGGGGAACCATTCCTATGTAAATAGTACATCTACAAAAGTAGCAATTATTCCAAGAATTAAATTAAAATATCAATAAGAGAAATGAACAATATTTAAGATATCCGTTCAATGGATATGGGAAGAAAAAAATCCTTACCTTCGAGTAAAATCAGGAGGGGAATTTGGTTCTTTGTAAGTTATCAATATCTTCAGCACCACTTCGTTCGAGTTCCAATCGATGCTCACTGTTGAACATAACAATCTTAGTCTATTGTAATCACAAAAGGGAGAAGAACATAACTGAAGTTTAAGATACTCACTGGAGATATTTTTCAATCTCAGTACAATTATTCAAGATGTACCATACTGCAATATCCCAATCCTTCCTATCGAAATGAGAAATTTTCTTCTTCCCTATCGGTCGACATTGGGACTGGAACACCGACAATGTCCTTCTTGTTTGACTAGGTGTTACATCTTGATTTCTATCAGAGCAGTTGAATCTAGTTTCCACTCCTTCCAAATACATGGAGAAAAACGTTAACGCCTCATCAACAATATATCCTTCTGCAATTGAACCCTCCGGTCGAGCACGATTTCGAATGTAATCCTTTAACTTTTTTATATACCTCTCATATGGGTACATCCACCGAAAATGAACGGGTCCTCCTTCCAATGCTTTGTCTAGTAAATGCATCACCAAGTGAACCATTATGTCAAAAAATGCTGGGGAGTATATCCTCTCAAGCTTGCACAAAATTATGATAATGTCTTGTTTGGCTTGCAGAATATCCTCCCAGTTAAGAGTTCTAGCACATATTTGACTAAATAAATTGCATAACTCGACAAGTGGATATGATAATTCCTTTGGCAAAAAAGCCTGAACACCTGGTCCTAACAGTCTTTGCATAATAACATGACAATCATGTGATTTCAACCCCTTTAACTTTAGGTCACGATCTGTGACATTCTTACTAAGACTCTCAGCAAAGCCATCTGGAAATTTCACATTCTTTATATACTGGAAAAATCATTTCTGCTCTTCTTGGTTAAGCGTATATCCAGCATGTGGCTTGAAAAGTTAACCCCTCTGCTTATACAGATGCAAGTTAGGCCTTATCTTCATGTTTGCCAAATCTCGTCTTGCATTGTCTGTATCCTTTGTTTTGTGCTCAATCTTTAATAATGTACCCAAGATGCTATCACATACATTTTTCTCGACATGCATGACGTCAATGTTATGCCTTAAGTTCATTGTTGGCCAATAAGGAAGATTAAAAAATATACTTCTCTTGCTCCAATTAAGTTCGTCGGCACCTCTCTTTCGCTTTACACCACCAAATTCAGCATGTTTTCCTGGAAGTCTCTGTGGCACTCTGGCCAACTGTTCCATGATAACATTATTGGTAAGAGGTCGAGGAGGAGGTCTCCTCTCCGACCTTCCATTGAATTCCTTCATATTTCTCCATGTGTGACTTCTTGGAAGCCAACGACGATGACCCACGTAAGCTGTTTTTCCTCTAACTCGAATCGACGGAGTATCCGAATTACATGTAGGACATGCTTTGTATCCTTGTCCGCTCCATCCGGATAGACTACTTCGAGCAGGAAAATCATTAATAGTCCAGAGCAATGCTGCCCGCATATTGAACACCGTATTTGTATTTGCATCTCAAGTTTCAACTCCTCTCTCCCAGAGATCCCTCAACTCTTCTATGACCGGCTGTAAGAACACATCGATATCTTTACCAGGCGATTGCGGCCCTGGGATTAATAGGGTCAACATGAAAAAAGATTAGTTCATGCATATCCATGGTGGCAAGTTATAAGTAGTCATAACCACTGGCCACATGCTATAAGATAGGTTCCTATCACCAAAAGGATTAAATCCATCTGCACTTAAACCCAACCTGACATTTCGTGGGTTAGCGGAGAAATTAGGATACCTCTTATCAAACTCCTGCTAAGCTTTTCTATCCACGGGATGTCGCATTACTCCATCTTCTTTTGATTTTCCAGTGTGATGCCATATCATATTTTTTGCAGTATGTCTCGACCGATATAGACGCTGTAGTCGAGGAGTTAAAGGAAAATATCGAACCACTTTTTGGGGCACCTTCTTTCCTTTTGTAGTTTTATTTACCCATCGACTCTCCCCACAAATTGGACAATTATCTTTAGAAGCATGATCTTTCCAAAAAAGTGTGCAATCATGTTTGCATACATGGATTGATTCATACCCCAACCCCAACTTGTTGAGCCATTTCCTTGCACCATAGTACGAATCAGGCAATTTATTATCGTTTGGAAGTGCCTCTTTTAATAATCGAAGAAGAGCATCAAATGATTTGTTTGTCCACTTATGCAGAACCTTCAAATGCATAAGTTTGACCAAGAAGTTCAATGCTGAAAATGCTGTGCAACCTGGCTACAACTCTATTTCTACTTGCTCGAATAGGTTATCACAGTTACTATATTTTGTTCCAATGTCTTCGTCAGCTGCATTCTCACACCTGTACTCGTCATTGTGAAAATCAACTTCAGTTGCCTCAGGGCCAATGAAATCATGTATAATATCTGCCAGCTCGTCTCTATTGTTAGGAGATATCCCACTAGTTCCTCTAGAAGTCAAAACATCTGCTTCACCGTGATGTACCCAATTTATGTATAATGGATGAAATTCATTATCTATAATATGCGCCTCCAATGTTAGTAATGGCTGGAATATTAAATTCACACACTTTTTGCATGGACATCTTACCATACCCCTTTCATCAGCAAAGTTTTTGGCTATTTCAACAAATCTTACTGCACCATTCCAATACTCATCCGACAATCGATTTGGTAGATGTATCCAACTTTTATCGACAGACATTGTATCACTGAACAGGAAGGAAATTACTATAGGTGAAATAAAGTATGTTGATTAATATTTGACAGTCATCCTAAATGCACCGTATCACTCCAATTTTAAAGGGTAGGATCCTATCCCATTTGAGATATTTCTATAGTTATTATTTTTTTCAATTTATCCACGCTCATTGATTGACTCGTGCAGAAATTTCGGAAGCATCTCCCTATGGTTCTCCAAGTGCCTAAACTATACACGTATATAGTTTATACCCAGAGAACAGTTAGGATGCTAAGATATTTCCACAATATCAAACAAGAGCTCGATAAATTGTTAATAATAACTACATGATAATATCTCAAACTGTCCAACTTTTCAGGACAATTCAAGGGTTGATTGATGTTCAGAAAACATCCAACCCTTGAATGGGTCTAAGCTTATAATTTAAATGCAAATGCAGTTCTATTTTAAATTATTGTAAAAGTATATTTACAATAATTAAAATTAACAATACAATATTTTATGAGTATCGTTGTTTAAGTGTCAGTACTGTTATTTAAGTAACTTATTATGTAGATTATTAATTTTTCTAAATATTCATAACAACCGTTATGTTTCACAATAAGCTTCTGGGAATTCAAAAGTATCATCTACTTTACTATATTGATAAGGTGCACAATTCAGCTTCTTTATAGAGAGGTGTATACTATGAATACAGACTTCCTAGTTGTAAATTTAAGCAAGTTTAGTTTTATAAAGTGTATATTATTTATAAGATGCACAATTCAGCTTCTTTATTTAAGTAAATGTTGTTTTATCCAAGAGGGGGTGATTTTCATGTGAACTTCCTAGTGTTTTGAAAATTTTAATTTTTATGTAATGCAAATATCATAATTTGGATTGTTAGGGTTTTATTTTTATGTAGTCTCTAGTTTAATTGAATTTTTCTTAGTATGTGGTGTAAATAATACAATTTAAATTGTTAAGTTTCAATCTCAATTAAAAAAGAGATTATATTATTGTAATCTCTTATTTTTTAAGATAGATTTATATATTTATTCTAATTTTCTATCTTACATTATCTCATCGAATCTAATAAGTTTGAAGTTTCCTAAATTGCATCATAAATTTTATATTTTGTGTACGGACTTCCTAGTTGTAAATTTAAGTAAGTTTAGTTTTATAAGGTGTATATTATTTATAAGATGCACAATTCAGCTTCTTTATTTAAGTAAATGTTGTTTTATCCAAGAGAGGGGTGATTTTCATGCGAACTTCCGAGTGTTTTGAAATTTTTAATTTTTATGTAATGTAAATATTATAATTTCGATTGTTAGGATTTTATTTTTATGTAGTCTCTAGTTTAATTGAATTTTTCTTAGTATGTGGTGTAAATAATACAATTTGAATTGTTATGTTTCAATCTCAATTAAAAAAGAGATTATATTATCGTAATCTCTTATTTTCTAAGATAGATTAATATATTTATTCTAATTTTCTATCTTACATTATTTCATCAAATCTAGTAAGTTTGAAGTTTCTTAAATTGCATCACAAATTTTAAATTTTGTGAATAAAATATCATAACTATTTTATTTTACATTATTCTAAATGAATAATCTACACATATATTGTATACTTCAAAATTGTAAATTGAGAGATGCATATATAATAATAATCAAATTTATATTTATAAAATTAATGCTAAGTTAAATTTACATAAATAAATTTAAAATTTACAATATGCAAAATTAAATAATACAAAATTTCGTATTAAATTAAACATACTATCAATTCCATTAATTCATTGTAAACTATTTGAATAAATTAAATATATTAGTACACAAAAAAATAATATTTTTCTATTTACGTACCTCAATGGTAAAAATCTACTGATAAACTCTGAATACTCTCCACAAACTAAGCAAAGTGTTAATAATAACTAACAAATTAAAAGATATAACATACAAAATTAATACATATCAACATATATAAAAAATAAATATACTAAAATTAAAAAAAATTAAAAGAGAGAGAGAATTCAGGAACTTACCTCAGGTCCAGAAATTTTAAACGCGCAAATGAGGAGGGAGGAGGCGCGGAGAATAAATAGCCTCCGCCTGCTTTCAGCGACGACAAAAAAATTCAGTCGTCACTGAAGCTTTCAGCGACGATCGAATTTTTTTCAACGACGACATTGTCGTCGCTGAAAGTTAATTTTTCACCGACGACAATGTCGTCGCTAAAAGCCAGTGTCGTCGCTGAAAATGGGACTTTCAGCGACGACCGAGTCGTCGCTGAAAATATTTGGCCTTCTGCGACGACTATGTCGTCGCTGATAGGTCAGCCTTCAGCGACGACATTGTCGTCGCTGAAAATTGGGATTTTCAGCGACGACATAGTCGTCGCTAAATGCCATTAGCCTTCTGCGACGACGTTGTCGTCGCTGATTGTGTACCCTTCAGCGACGACATTGTCGTCGCTAAAAGCCTTGCATTTTCAGCGACAACTTTGTCGTCGCTAAAGGGCAAAATTTCCCGCCCGATTGCCAAATTTCCCCGCCCAAATTTTTTTAGGCTTTTAGCGACGAATTTTGTCGTCGTTAAAAGCCTATTTCTTCCTGCCCCCCAATTCTATTCCCTCTGAAAGTTTTTTCCATTTTTTTCGACGACAATAGTCGCCGGAAATACCTTTAGCGACGACCGAAATTTTGTCGCCGCTAAAAGTGTCGTCATTATTACTGGTTTTTGTTGTAGTGATTATTTATTAGGTACTAAGCATGGCAAGTCTAAGATAATTAATGGTCGCCTAAATTACATGATCTAAAACATTAGTTAAATTAATATTCTTGATAATTATATATTTTAGTAAAATTTCAAATCATGGTTTTAAATTATAATTGCAGATATATTCCAATTAGTAAAGCTGTAAATAAATGCAGGAAAAAGTGACTGCTCCAGTGTAAAATTATAATTATGGTGCAGTTCGTAACAATAATATATGTGCATAATTATAGTTGTAGACTAGGATTTAAAAAACGGTCTGCAACCGCAATATTGCCCGCAATATTGCATTTTTGGGAGTGACCGCATCCACAATTTTTCACAATTTTAAACCGTTATGACCGTATTTTTTTGCATTCGTCCACATCACGACGCGACCGTAACCACAATTTAAATCCCTGGTTGTAGACAATAATTTAGATCCTTGTTTCAAATCTATTTGATATAGAATTTAACGGGGGTTAATTTAAAAAAAAACCTAATAATTTCAACTGAAAAAATTATAATGGAATATTTTTCCAAACCTCACATTGCTCGATCGTGTTTAAGTACTTATAGACTTCAATTAAAAAAATTAACCAATAGGCATCTACCATAAAGAATTATCTGTTTTCTTAAAGGGGTTAGGAGATTCTGATGAGATTTAGGCCAGCTATAGTAACCTGTAATTGTATATTTTTCTAAACCTGAACATTGCACGTTACAATAATTAAAGATTGTATGACATTCTTATGATTAATTTTATTCTCCTAATTAATTTATGAAATACTAAAACTAATGATAGAAACACTCTTATATATTATATTATTGTTAATGTTATTATATTTATAAGTATATTAGGTTTTCCTTCTGTTCTACACTTCGTTTTTGCCGTTTTGCGCGTTCTGAATAAAGTGTCATACAGTGAAATATATTTGCAAGATCAGAAATATTATATAATATTCCAAAAATCGGTGCTCACACCCAAATGTGCGTAATGCTTGATATAACTTTAAGAATTCTATTTTTTATTGTATTTAGAATTCAAGTTTAAGACTGTATAATATATATGCATTAGGTAAATTATCACTCTTATCATTTTAAAAAAATTTAAATAATTGATTAGTTGAATGAAACTATATCGATCCATGTGGTATCTTTATTAGGAGGAGCTCCGAACACGGATTAATCACAGTGAACTGTATTCGCAAGATTTCTAGGAATTTGTACAATATTAATTTGCTTCTAAACAAAACAAAAAGGTTATATCGAGGTATTTTCCCTTTCTTTATGAGAATATTCGCTTTAGATGGTTTTCTCGTATTCTATTTTCCGCAAAAAATGTGTTAGTGAAACAAATAAAAAATTCACTTATTTTTCTAATAAATCAGTATGGCTTCACAAGCAAGTTAATTTGCTTGCGAACTATATTTGCACGACTAGAAATTTGTATAATATTAATTTGCTTCTAAACAAAACAAACGTGTCATATCCAGGTATTTTCCGGTTTTTTTATGAGAATATTCAATATAGATGGTTTTCTTGTATTCTATTTTCCTCAAAAAACGTGTTGTTAGCGAAACAAATAAAAAATTTATTCATTTTTTAATAAATAGGTATGGCTTCACAAGCAATTTAATTTGCTTGCAAACTATATTTGCACGACTAGAAATTTGTATAATATTAATTTGCTTCTGAACAAAACAAAAGTGTCATATCCAGGTATTTTCCGGTTTTTTTATGAGAATATTCAATATAGATGGTTTTCTTGTATTCTATTTTCCGCAAAAAACGTGTTGTTAGTGAAACAAATAAAAAATTTAACTAATTTTTAATAAATAAGTATGGCTTCAAAGTTAAAATAAAAAGCTGTTTTCCGAGGTTAAAAGATTTTTTGAATGACAAAAACGACCTATAAGATTTTGTAGAATTAGAATCTCCTCCAAATGATAGGAACTAATTAACAAAATACAGTATAATTGCTAATAATGAAACAACATATAACCTCGTTCTATCAACTATATAAAATTGTCAAAACAGGTTATTATTTTATCATAAAATAGCATTTTTTTTTTCTTCTTAAAGAAAGGGAGCAAGAATACCATTTTTCACTATCATCTTTAACCGTTGTCACATATATAGTAAAATGTTTAATTTAGGTACAGCTATAATCGATAAAGTGAATTCGTTATTATAATTTCTTCAAAATTTTTAATAATTTCAAAAATCTTTCATAGTTAATTCACGTACTAGACCTTATAAATTTAAACTCCAAGGGCGAGATAATTAGATTAAAAAATGGTTGACTTTTTTTCGCCAAAACTTCCCAAATAAATAACAGGAATGCATTTGAATCGATCAATTCGCATTCTGATCACATCTTTAATAGTCTCGAGGCGTATTGGAATTTTCTTGCAATGATTGCAACAAAAACATAAGCGATTAATTAATGTAACACTAAAAAATTAATTAATTAACTAATGACAATCTCAAAAAACAAAAGCATCAGTCACAATCAAAATTCTTCTTTCTCGAATAAAATACTGAACCTAATATCTCTGACTAGCATTTCATTGTTTGCTAACTTTTAAACTAGATGAAGTCGAATTTTCTGCCAACGCAAGTTCCAAACCTCGTTGAATTTTATAACAATATTAACAAATTATTACTATGTGAACACGTTATCCAAGAATGATGCCTGCATAACTGATTTTCTATAAATAGAACAAGATCCTTAACGTTTCCTTGGTGTGAAAACAGACAGAAAGACTTATTTTGTTGTATCAAAAAATATCTAAGTCGTTGTTTCTCATAGTTTCAGCTGCAGAAGAAGCTTTTTCTTTTGAGATAGGGTTTGCTGCTAAGTCTGCAAGATGTTCAAGATGAAGCTTTTTGCGTTGCTAGCTTGGGCTTTTGCTCTGCTAGCTTCTTTCATGGTGAATGCAGCTACTGTGGAACACACATTCAAGGTAATTAGTTTCTTTTCATTTTATGTTTTTTATTTCTCTTCGTAAAGTTTATGTTACCTCATTCTCTGATTTCTGTTTAGTTTTCATGCTATAAATTTACGTTTGTGTTGGGTGCTACGGAAAAACTTGATTGCACATGCACTCTTCAACTTTCACAACACCTTCACAAATTGAGGATGAGATGGCTCCATAATGGAAGCCATACCATGTGAAAGATGATCATGTCTAATTAGAGATATAATATAACTAGGTAACTTCTATGCTTAAGAGCTAATTTGCTTATGCAGTTAGCTATCATGTCTTGGCATTAGTAAATGACAAAGTAATATTGATTAGGTTATTTTTCGAATCAATTAAATTGATCAAATTTATTATCTTTTATTTTTTTAAAATTTTTGATCTTAACTGTGTATATTCTTAATAATTATGTGATATGTAAATACTAGGGTACAATTTCAAAAAAAGTTGAGGGGTGCTTTTAGAATACAATATTATCATGGTTTATTCCCTATAATTTTTTACCAAAAAAATGTAAAAAGGTTATGCAATTAATAAGCCATGTTGCATGATTAGTTTATTAAGAAAGGTCCATTCTAGGGCTATCAACTTTCTTTTGTTAGGTTGATCAAATTTTTTTTATTCAAATAGCATTCGATATTTTTTAAAAAATTTTATACCTTTATTTATATTTAGGATTCAATTGTTGGCTCAATATTCCATATCTTTTAAAAATTTTATATCTTTTCTTATATTCAATATTCAATTTCTGATCTAACATTTGATGCCTCTTAAAGTTCTTGTACCTTTCTTTATATTTAAAATTCAATCTCTCATAATTGCATATATATATATATATATATATATATAGTAACTTAATCATGTTTAGAATTTAGAAAAACAAAAGTGATTTCTCCAGTGAGCCTCATGTCATAGCAAAGCAGATCGTAGTTAATAGTTGCCTAGTTATAAAAAAAAAAAATTACTCACAAAACTCAAAAAATAATATTATAATAAAAGAGAAAATAGGCTGAACACCTTAGACGTTTTTGGGGACAGATTTTTTATCCTTTCTAAGGGGCGAAGGGAATATGAACAATTAATGTTCATTGCCCTTCCTGAATATATTATTATAAGAGTGAAAGGTTAACGATTTTAAAAGTTCTTGATCTCTTTATTACTCACAAATTAACATTTTCTTATATCGATTTTATAATATTTAGATTGAAATAATAATTTAGTACTATTAGACTAATAATCTTAATAGTAATTAATGGTGGATTTATATATTGTGGGAGCAATTGCTCCCACAATTTTGTGAAATATTTGTAATGTGGGTATAAAATGCATGTTTTGCCCTCATTAAAATTTTTATTTTTCTTCCATAAAAATTATTTTTATGGAATATACTGAATTTTTAATAAATATAATCATCTAAAGTGAAAAAAGCAATGATATTTATATTCAATTTTTCTTACAAATTTACAAATTATTATTTATTGCATATTTGATAGAACTTGACTAGTTGATTTTACTTGTTTATATTCTTCCACACATAAAAAAATAATTTACTTAAATATGCACTTAAAAATATTTTATTATGAAGTATATTTGTGAGCTTTTGACATCATGTGTAGTTGTTTTAAGTGGCTTCTTACTTATTCTATCACTAAAAATAATTTATTGCATAAATTACATTATAAATATTAAAAAATACCTTCATTACTTTTTTTAAAAAATGTCATATGATCATTTAAAAAATTTATATGATTTTATATTTTAATCATAACTCTTTAATGCTATTTTTTATTGTCACAATTTATACCTCCAACTTTTACTTAAAATACTCTTTTCACTTAGTATATATATATATATGCCTATATGTATATATATAAATATGGAAATAATTATATAATGACATATTGATATATTATTAAATTCGATATTAAATTTATTATAGTATAAGGTGTTGAATTTAATTTTTTTTAAAAAATTTAAAATATAATCAAATTTAATAGTATATTAATATAATAATATATCTATAATGTCCCTTGGTGTGTGTATTGAACGTTAACGTTGACGAAATGCGTATGTGTATACAAATATATGTATATTGAACATTAACTTTAACGAAATTTCATGTATTGCACTGCCGCAGATAGGAAATTTGACTATAAATCGTTTGTGCCACACGCAAGTGATAACTGCGGTCAACGGAAAGCTGCCCGGACCCACATTACGCGTGCGAGAGGGTGACACTGTTGTCATCCATGCCATCAACAATTCACCTTACAACATCACCTTGCATTGGTAATTAAATTACTCTTTTCTCCCTCTTCGTATTTCAAATTAATCTTCATAATTAAAGATAAATTAGTAATATCCAATATCTCAGTTCAGAGTAACTTTCTCTTGAGATTAATTAATTAAGATTGATCGTATCATTTACATACCATAAAAACATAACTTTTTTCTTTTACTTTATGTCGGAAGAATGATTTGATTAAGAAGATAATAATAATAATAATATATCACTGAAAAAAAATAATATATTGATATATAATCAAAATTATTTATATGTCATCATTTAAGATTGACTTAGAAAAAATAAATTTAATATATAATTAAACTAATTACGTACCACTACACCATTATAATTATGGTGCACGCAGCCTTTAATGTTGCTAAAATTTTGACTTAGTCAGCCTGATATAGTTTTTCAATATTAGGGTGGTTGTGGATAAAAAAAAGTGGGATACTTTCTGTCATGTCTGGAACTCCCTTTTTCCAGCTAAAAATCCTCCCTGCCGAAGTTATCAGTAATAAAATATGGTTATGCTTCAATATTTATTTGAAAAAAAAATTAATTTAGGTATATGTTCACGTGATTCCATCAAATTTGTAGTGAATTTCTAATTTTTCCTAGAAAATTAAAGATATTTTCTCTAAAAATTGCAATGCACTTTTTTGACATATTATTTCTAGCTTTTTTCTTATATTTATTGTGGAATTTTTTAATACAAAAATTTTTTAATTTTTAAATAAAATTAGAATTTTAGTGACGAATTTTTATAACTCTCACTTTCTCTATTTGTATATATTTTGAGAGAGAGAGAGAGAGAGGGAGAGAGAGGAATTCAGTGATTTTGTTAATAGTTCTAGACAATATTTCTAGTTTTATCATAACACTGAAATTTTATTATTATAAGCTGTTATATTTTGATGAGTCATATGCTATAACATACTTATCTAATAGATAATGGCATTAAGTATTACAATAAAATTAAAAATATTTCCGGAATTCACTTAAGAATGGCCAATACTTAGCTGGTATTTTCCGTTTTTTTCATTTGTGTATGTAGGCACGGAATATTTCAACTTCTAAGTGGGTGGGCAGATGGACCTGAATATGTAACACAGTGCGCAATACAACCAGGAAGGAATTACACGTACAGATTCACAATTAAGAACCAAGAAGGCACCCTTTGGTGGCATGCTCATGCTGGTTTTCTACGTGCTACTGTCTATGGTGCACTTTTTATTCGCCCTAAATCCGGTCACTCCTATCCATTTGCTAAACCTCACAAGGAAATCCCTATTTTATTGAGTATGAATTTCACATCCCACTTATTTTTCCATCGTTTTTGTATTATTATTTGCGCTAAATTAGAAAAAATATTTTTACACACGTGTTTTCACACTGCCTTCATATGTAACAAGAGAAATGCCGACTTACGATTAAGCATAACTCTAATAAAAAAAAATATCGGATATACTACTATACCACCATTTTGTTTCATTTATCCACTTTAGATAGTAAAATCTATAGGTTTGTAGATCCTATAATTTACGAGAAGGGAATGAATTAGAAATAAGTTAAAGGGAATGAAAAAAATATTACTCAATTTTTATAATTGTCTCACATGCTAAAAGCATTCTTTATAACTTTTTGTTAATATCATTTAAGGTAAATGCATGCATTAAAAAAGTTATGTGATGTTTTAGTTATGATGAGTTTAAATAGTATGATGAAAGTCTTAATTTTAAAAGTCCTTTTTGCCAACATATCAAAAGAGAGATAAATGTATATGAATAAAAGAGACTATTTAGTCACCTTTGAGTGAACTTGTGTTATTAGTCTTAACATACCATTATCATGTATAATTAATGGAACTTCTTATTCCTATTATTTTCTATACAAAAAATAATATAATAGAATAAATGTTATTTCTATTATAATTTAGGTCGTTAAATAGTCTCTTTTTAAAAAAAAATTAATTAGTATGTAAAGTGACTGTAAATATATAATAATAAGGGAAATTTCGATAAATTAATGCATTCTTAACTTTTAAAATAAAAAATAAAAAGAAAAAAATAGATTCCTTAAAATAACAAATGAGAAGAAATAAAATGAGAATATTGAGAATCAATCTCTAATATTTAACTAGGGTCACTCAAATTTTGTAGACACCATATAAAATGTATAAAGCAATTATCAATTTCACAAATTGCAGGTGAATGGTGGAATAGAAGTATTGTAGAGGTTGGGCAGGAAATGGAATCTACCGGAGGGGCCTTAGCTGCATCCAATGCTTATTTCATCAATGGCAAGGCCGGCGATACTTACCCTTGCTCCGAAAATGGTACATCACCCTTTCATAATTCGATATTTAATATTAGTCATAAATAAGAAAAATTCTCGCATTCTAAATTTTAGTTTTATCCTTATATTTAATTTTCATATAATTATTTATTATATTTTAACATTATGACAAAATAAATATTTAAATTAAGGAACCAATTTTCGGATTTGTAAAAAATAAGATCGACAATATTATTGCAACAAATTCCAAATTAGAGCAAGACTAACTATGTTCATACTTACTCAATTATGAAATCAATAATTATTAAGATGAAGAGATATGAATTAAACATGCATGCACATATAGCATTTGCTTCATTTAGAGAAATACTTATCAATGTACTAACTGCAATCATCCATCATTTTGATTTATTTCAGAAATTTTCAAAGTTAAAGTGAAACAAGGAAAGACGTATTTGCTACGAATTGTCAACACTGCGCTCAATAATCAACTCTTCTTTAAGCTAGCAAATCATAGTTTCACAGTTGTTGCAGTCGATGCTGGATACACCACTCCATACCTTACTAATGTTGTAGTCGTTGCTCCTGGCCAAACTGTTGATGCCCTCTTCAAAGCTGATAAGCCGGTGAGCTCTTACTACATGGCTGCCTCTCCATACATCACAACTACAAACATATCCATAGACAATACAACAACACGGGGCATTATAGAATATGAAGGCTCCATTACATCAAATATTGCATTGATGCCAACTATGCCAGCCCGCAATGACACATCAACAGCTAACAAATTTTATACTAACATAACTGGGCTTGCTAACGGGCCTCATTATTTCCCATGTCCACGCCAAATAGACCATCATTTGTTTGTAACATTTGGGCTTGCTTTGGAAAATTGTTCAGCGAATGCCACATGTGATGGTATATTTGGGATGCGATTCGCTGCAAGCATGAACAATGAGTCTTTTGTGCTCCCTAGTGGAAGAGGAGCTTCTATGTTGGAAGCATTCTTCAAAAATATAAGTGGAGTTTATACCAAAGATTTTCCTGCAACTCCTCCATTGGTATTCGATTACACAAACACAAATAATAGTTTAAATTTGTCAATGGTAATTGCTCCCAGATCAACCAAGGTTTATAAATTGGAGTTCAATTCAACAGTAGAGATGGTGTGGCAAAATACAGCATTGGTTGGAACAGAGAATCATCCTTTACATGTACATGGCATGAATTTCTATGTTTTGGCTCAAGGAATTGGGAATTACAATGATACTAGAGACCGACCAAAGTTTAATGTTGTTAATCCTCAAATGCGGAATACACTTGCAGTGCCAAAAGGAGGATGGGCAGTTGTTAGATTTAAAGCAAAGAATCCAGGTTTGTTATCTTAAAATATTTGAAACATTGATTACTATTTATTAATCATAATTATAACTGCATTGATTATACTAACAATTATGTAATCAATTGGTTGAATGTTTGGTCCTTTTTTGAAGAAATTTTGACATATTATTCTTTTTAAAGAGTATATTACACTTACCTTTTCTAAAATTTTTCTTGATCATACTTACCTGCTTGAATTTTTAGAAATATATACACTAACTTCTCCTATATTAAATAATATTCTCATTTAACTTATATACATGGCATGCAGGTATATGGTTAGTTCACTGTCACATTGATGCTCATTTGCCAATGGGATTAGCCATGGCTTTTGAGATTGAGAATGGAAACACTCCTTCTTCTACATTGCCTCCTCCACCAGCTGATTTGCCTGTGTGCTAGCTCAACAACACCACATGACTTGTTTATGGCTATTTGACTCTAAAATATTCTATACATTTAAATGTATTGATTTGATTATAAGTGATAAATTATAATAAAGGTAATGCTATGAGAAGCTCATCTTCTAAGAGATTGAGTATTTCCACCATTGGATTACATTTAATTTTAGTTCACTTGTTTTGAGATTCAAAAAAGACAATCCAATGATGAAACATTCAACTTTTGAAAGAGGTGAAACTTCCTATTGCATTATCCTTACAATAAATATGATTATAAAGTCTTTTCCTTCATTTTCATTGGCTATGAAGAAAATTAGTGCTTGTTGCAAAAGAATTTGTAATGTGTGTAAAGATTTATGCTCTCAAACTTCTTGTATTATTGATCAATAAATGAAATTAAATTATTTATCTAATTTATCAAAATTATTAGGATAAATTACTTAAACTTTTCTCAGAATTAGATCTAATTTTATGCAAATTCATTTAATTTTGCAAAACTATCTAAACCTCCTTCTTAAATGACAAAATGTGTGACTTTGTTTAATTTCATTAAAATGATTGTTATGTTCTCAATTAAAACTAATCTTCAAAATGAGCTCAATGTTTGATCTTCCTTAAACCCATGCCCAAAGGTGAAAACCTTTTAATTTCTACAATTGACATGTATAAATGATGGTGCCTTCTCTTTCCAACCTTTAATTTCATTTAAATCTAAATGGAGATAGAGATAATTTCATATAAAAAGAGAGATATAATATTGAATGCCATTGCAGTATTGCCATTAGAAGTTCTTCCTTTAAATCTAGATGGAAAATAACTAAATGTTGTATAAAGTAACTATGTGAAAGCTAGCTACCAAAACAAAAACTACTCAATAATAAAGATGGTTAACAATGGATCAAGATCATTTAAAAAGCCCAAACCAAACATACTATGACTAACCTTTGCCTTTAACTATTTACCAAATTCCAATCAAATGCATTAGTTAAATTGAATTTAACCAATAATTTTGGTTTTGAGTAGGTAAATGAGATTTTTATCAAATATGCACATGTATATTTTGCAGTTTTTCCCAACAAGTTGTTCATATGAATTAGAGCGAAGTCTATAGATTTAAACTTCTAATATAAGGAGATTAGTATTACTAATAAAGAGACTTCACACAATCTAATTCAAAAGGCTTAGATTTAAAATTCTAGCTAGTGATATCTCATATAAATCCCATATGCCACTCACTTGAAATTTTACCCATGAATTATGTAGCTTCTACTCATACAAATAAAGCCCAAGTTATAACTTCAATAACTACATCCAACACTAAGTTGGCTTTATTCATTGCTTGCTTTTTACTTATTTTTTTATCTTCAGTTAGTGCACATAAGATTTGAAAGAGTTCCTGGAAAATGAAAGATTTAGTTTGCAATTTTGTTTTATATCTGATCAAATTTTTTGTTTCCTTAATTAGAATCCAAACTCCAAAATTTTTCATTTTTTCTATCTATAACCATACTTGAATCTGCATCTTGGTTTTGTTATTGTACTTTTGTTCTTTTAATTCAAAAAGAAGTTTTCAATTGAATTTCCCATCAATTAAACAAATCAATCAACTATAGTTTATTATGCTTAATGTTTCCAAATCCATCACTAACCAAGAATCAAAATTTCTTGAATATATATATATATTATTTTTTTTAATTGAAAGATAATACTTAACTATTTTTAAATAATTAACCTCAAGTACAATTGATTGGTTAAGAATAGTTTACTAAAATCTAAGCACCCCTACTCAACATATTAGGAGAAATCCTCACAAACTCTACCATCTCTTTCTTCCTTTCAAATTGGAATTAGATCCTTTCCTTTTTTTAGAAGAGGTTATTTTTTGTCATGCCAAAGAGAGAGATAGATGCAAAGTTTTCCAAGAGTACCATTGTACATGATAAGAGGATTCTGGATCTCACTAAACATAAAAAAAATTGTATCTGTCTATCTATCTCTAATATAACAAGAACATAACCAAAGAGGATCCAGTTTCAATTTGATCATCATTAAATGATTTTTTTTCCTTTTTTTTTAAGAAATAGATATGGTTTCCTTTGAATGGATTTTTATTTATCATTTTGTTTAGATATATGGAAGGAAATTGTATGCATTCTTATTCTATATGAATTTATGTAATTATGGTGCTACATGTTTCTTCAAAATATTATTGTTGTCACTTAAGAATATGGTTACTTAAATAGAATAAAATAAAATAAACTAAAATGAAAAATTGAAAAAAAGGATAAAGATTGGCTTAAATGTTTTTTATTAGCATTGTAAAATGAAAATGTCAATATTTCCTAGGAAATGATTATTCTATTGTCTACAAAATAACCTTATTACATATTTTTAATCCTTATATATTTTATATTTTATAAAATTATTTTTATGTTAATAAATAACAAAATAATGGTAATTTTTTAACATTTTTATTGTTTTTTAGGTATACTTTTAATAATAGAATTTAAAATAAGATACTTTTCTATTATTCATGAATTAATTTTTTTATTATACAATATTAGTTTGTACAAAATTAAAATCAATGAATTAGAATTTGTTATATTTTTATTATAAAAAATTATTACAAAATTTCAAATAGACATCGACTATTTAGAGAATTACACATTAGTTTATGACTTACGTCTAATCATACATCATTATATATCAATTTTATATTGTCATGCAAAAATAACAAGAACATTGGTTCTTATATAGAAAACAACTGACATAATTTCTTTTAAAGCATTATAGGAAATAACATTCCATATTGATTTTTCATTAAAAAATCAATGAATACCACTTTTCGTTAATTAACCAATGTGGTTTGTTTTGCCTTTTCCTAACCTTGACCCCCTCCCCATGTTCTTTCTTCCTCAATCCTCCTTATTCACACATTATTCCTCCTTACAAAATATCATGACCAAAACAAGCACCAATAGATCTTAAGACATTATGAAATCCTAATTTTAATGATTCAGAAGAATAAACTGAATTACAAAAGTTTAAAAATGATAAAAGTTTATATCCATTACCTCAATTAGAAATGGATGTTTCGCTAAATTTATGTTGATATTATTTCACTTCCTAAATATGGTACTTTTAAATCTAATACTTTTAATACAATGAGCATTCGTTAAAAATTAATGAACGTATTTTATATAAATAAATAATAATAATATCATCAAATGCTAAAGAAGATGAATAAAATTAAGTTTCTTACCTACACAATTTTGTAAAAGTTGCATCAAAATGATAAACAACAAAATGTAGTTGATTATGAAACTAGAAATTAAATTACAAGTACAAATATAAAAATTAAACAAATCCTGACATTTATATTATAGGTTTTTCCAAAGAATGTCGAATTTAGTGATAAGTTAATATAACTTTAATGCTACAAAATAATTAGTAAGTATAAACATAAAATTAAATAGAATCATTTTAGGATTGGAAAAAAGCATATCTCATTAAATAAAGAATTATTTTAGGGTTAGATAAGCTACATGATGAAATTTACGATTAGAATTAGTGCTTTACTTGTTTTATTAACTTATACTAAGGGGTAGAAGTTATCAAAATGACATTACCTTTGCTTAGATGTTGGTTATTAACTAGAAAACCAATGTTTATATGACAATAATGTCGTTCTATAACAAAACTTTAAGATGTCAATTATTTATGAAATAACTAACATGATAATGTGATGTTCCATGATGATTATTTACTATATAAGATGTCAATATTTAGTAAACAACTAATTCCTTTTTATGATTCAATTTTTTTAAAAATCCACATTAGAAACAACTATAATTGGTAATAATAACAAAAAAAGATAGCCAATGACAATAATAGAAATAATTGTTGGATCTTTTAAATAAAGTTTTTAAACTTTCATTTACACATCAAAATACAATAAGTTGTTTACAAATAAAACCCTATCATTAATATTTACAACAATTTACAACCATGGCATATTTAAATACACCTAAAACCATTCAATTTGTTTAGCTATAACTCGAAGGAAATACTTAGCCAAAAACTCTCTCATTTCATTAGGCTTTTCTTAAGTGAATGGGTTAGTGTTGCTAAAACACTATAATTTGTACATAATTAACATGTTAGCATCAAGATCACTTTAGGTAATTAAGCATGTAAGGAGTCACAAATAAATAAGAGATACTAAAGTCAGGTTTTTTTTCCTAATACATATTACATTAGACATGTGTTACATGACATAGTAGTCACACTCCACATTTAGGATACCTTAATAAAATAATAGGTCAGTTTCATCCCATTGACGCACAAGCTTTCATTTATGGCATGTGCTAATCTTACTTAGTAAACTTATGTTGACATGAACTAATTTTACCCCTTTTTTAGGGGCTTTCCTTTTCAATTGTAGTCCTTTATTGTAGCATACACTCAAAACTTTATTTAAGACTTGCCTTAAGGTCAATCATACTTCTTTACCTTAAGGAACCAACCAGAAGATGAATTTCTTCTTTAAGTACATTATAACAAACATCCAATGGAACCTAAACTACAATGGCATAATAAAAAGTCAAAATATGTTTAAAAAATTGAAATCACAACAAACACATAAGTAAGATTTACCTTTCATGGTATGATATAAAGTAAAAACTTTACTAGGCTTCGATAATAATGCAATGACAATGTACTATTCTCTCTTTTTATCTTCCTTCTTGGCCTAAGTGTTAATGTGATATGGATACAATAATCTATAATAAGCTTTCACATTTAAGGAGCAATGATAGTTATAATTATACATACAAAAGGAGAGGTATAAGCTAAAAATATATTAAAAAAATAATTGATTTAATTTGTGTTTGTTCAAAGAAAACAAAGTAAATTGGCATCATCTAAAGCTAAATGTAACTAAAATTGAGCTCTTTGAACCTTAAGAGTTGCAAGATTGTATCTTTTATAATGAAAAATTGATAAAATGTTCTTACTATCCCTATTTCCACCATGAGCTAGACCTAGGGCCTTTCAGCCCAAAAGCTATCTAGCTTTGCCATAATGACTTCTAATCATGACTAAAAAGTTGTTAAAATAAAGATAACATCAATTAGTATTCTTAAACAATAAGACTAATATAACTTCAATAGTATAAAAAAGTTAGAAGGGAGAGGACACACAATGATACTTTTACAAGGAATTAAATGAAGGCCTTCAACTATGTGATCAAAGTTTTGTAGATTTTATCCATTATTAAAACTTTATTGTTTGGTACTAACACCTCAGCCATGTAGCCTAAAGGTTTATCAACTATGACCTTGAATTAATCATTTAAAAATGGTCAATGATTAAGCTCTTAGTTTGTTAAAACCCACCTAAGCATGAGCTTACTTATAAATGGCCCTACTACCACCAAAGCACATAAAGATTTGTCCTATTCAATGTGGAACCCTACTATTAAAGACCAAATTCATGCATGGATATATTTGGAAAAGTATATGAGTTCAAGATGATATTTACCGTAGGTATGGTGTTTATAAAATATCTTACTATAGTAAATAACACTAGAAAGTGCTAGTAAGTTTGACACACCAATTATAAGAGGGGTCAACACCCCCTGCTAATTAGTAGTCTTATTGGCAAGTTTGATAATAGTTGGAAGGGCTAACTTTTTCATTTAAGTAATGGTTGTATGGGTTGACTAGATAGATGTTGTAAAACTTAGCTATGTAATCTACTAGAAGATAATCGAATCTATTAGAGTGTAAAGTTACTATTGCATTTACTGCATCTTTACCATCCAATTTGCATCAAGTCAAACTTCTATGTCATATGTGTTATTCATTCTAAGTTTCTCTAACTCAAAGCATGAAGGTCCCACTAAATGGCACTTTGATAGGCTAAAGTAGTCTTTCAAGTTGATACCACATTTAATGCATTAAGCATGGCTAAGATGCTCCTCAAATTCTAGCATTATGGTCAGGATATCTTTCTTCCTAACTAATTAAAAATAACTTTAGGAGGCCTGTTACATGAAAAGTCCTATTACATTAAATAAAAAATGAATAATTATATTTAATTTGCATTAAATAGAAGCTTTGAAAGTAAATAATATGTTTTAATTTAATTTTAGATACTTACAATCCTCTCTATAAAACCTAACTCTCTTAGGTCATGTACTTCCCCTACTTGTTAAGTCTAATTCACTTCTATAACTTTACATGAGAAATGAAAAGTTCTTCATCAGTGTCATTGCTCTTAGTTAAAGTAAGTCTCTCTTCCATTAACTCTTACTCTAACTTTTAGTAGCCTCTCTAAGAAAGCTTATGTGGATATATGTTCTTTCTTTGCATGTCCTAGTTTGCCTTACTTAACTCCTATTGACAAAATGATATATTAGTTCACAAGTAAAAATGATATACAAATAATATATCAGGTTGAACTAACTACCAGAATGAATAAATTTTACTTAGAAATGGTTGACATTCTTCTATTTTAGGAATTCTCTTATAAATAACGGTTGATGAAGTTGAATTCCTAAAATAGGTTTAGTTTTATCTTAGTCTCAGGTTTGACATATTCTAACCTCAATCATGTCTTGTAGTCCTTCCACCAATCCATAGCCTACAACAATACTTGTCTATGCATTTTTTTAGGGGTTGGGAAGATCAAACCCACTCTACAAGAAAAAAAATACACATAAAAGAGTTATATGTAATTATTCTACAAATATAGTCTTTTATATCTATAACATAAAACTATCTAATTCAAGTGTACACATTAAAATCTTTACTAAAGGTAATCCTTTATTGATAGGAGGATACACTTCCATTTTGCATAAACTATTTGACAAATGCACAATTGCACATAAATTCCATGAGTTTCATCACTTATTTACTTAGTATTTTGTGCAAATTGATTGAAAAAAAGATACTTAGATGCTTGATATTTTGTTTTCAGGCTTTGAAAGGACACATTTGAGCATTAGAAAAGGATCCGGAAGCAAAACTGTGTAAATTGTGAAGAATCGAAGCCAAGTTGTACATCTGACAAAGAACACGGGGTATGGGAACCTCGTGTTTATGGCCGTGTACCTTTCTGGAATGCTTCGAGGCTTCACTAAATTGTTCAGAGAAGAACACGGGGATAAACACGGGCCGTGTCATACCCCGTGTATCATACTGTCCTTCGCTTCTGAGGTAAACACGGGGAGTGTCACACCCCATGTAACATGCTGATCAGCCTTCGTTGAAGAACACGGGGTACAACATGGGCCGTGTCATACCCCGTGTACATTACTGCTTGACACTTCGGAAAAGAACACGGGATGTGTCACACAACGTGTATCATGCTGCTCAACTTTCACTGAGAAACACGGGGTACAACACGGGCCGTGTTGGACCCCGTGTACATCACCCGTGTTGGACCCCGTGTACATCACCAATATAAGTTTTATGCGAAATTTTGAAAAAGGAGGAGAAAAACGGAGAATTAACAAGGAGAGCTATTGGGAGAAACCCTATGAGAGATCCAAACTCACCAAGGGCATCTTCTAACGTGGATTCAAGCAAGGAATTGAAGATTCAAGCAAGGAATTTGTAGATCTTCATGAATTATTTGACTTCACTCTCTATTTTTTGGTTTTCTTCTGATTTTGTAATGTTTTCACACTAAACCCTTGTGCTCAGCTTGGGTGAACTTGTTCATGGATTTATGGATTTGAATTTTATATAATCTAGCTTGATTTACTATTAATTTATGATTTGATTATGCTGTTCGTGCTGGAACAAACCAATATATCCGAAATATTGGATTTGTGTTATGGATTAATTGATTCTAGGTTGAAATGACCAATTAATTAATCGGACCTTGCATGATCATTGGAAATATCAATTAAACTTAGGAATTAAGCTAATTGGATTCTTTTGCACAGGATGAAATGTCCAAGAATGGATTCTAAAGCAAGTTAATGCAACCGAGATGAGTGATTACTAGAGTAATTCTGGGCACTTAATCTTTTGGTTAGTAGCTAGTAGCCTTGCAATGAGGTATAGCTTAATTTTGGTAATCCAGCAATCTTAATTAACAATAAACCAAGTTAGAGGATTACATTCATTCCATAATGAAATGTACAAGGGATCCTTAAGCTGAGTACGCCCTCATTCCATTGAATTAAACCTTATTTTTTATAGCTAAGCTTTGTTTTACATTTTACCCTCAATTCTCAAAATTAATCGATTCGCCTAGATAATCTTACTTGAAATTTAGTTAGTATTCAACATACAATCCCTGTGGAGACGATAATCTTTTATACTATAACTCGACTTAACCCGTGCACTTGCGGGATAACAAGGTCACTATTGATATTTTAGACTATATTACCAATCCAATTTAACTACTATATACCACTTTCTATCTTCTGCTTGCTTGCCTTTTGGCTTTAAACTAAACATTTAACTTCTCACCTCTACCTCGCATCACAACAACTCCCATCAACAATATAGGACCCTTTATAGTCCTTTAGGTAAGAGTAATTACCTTTCTAGAAGGATCTATCTTTTAATTTTTTTAAAAAAAAATAGTTTCAATCATGTACAAAGATATATAGATAAAGTTAAAAGTTAACATTACTTAATAATGAAAAAGGTTATAGACATACAAATTGTATTTGTAACAAATGCTACATGGTGAGATAGTAAAATATATAACTTACAAGACAAGCAATTGAAGTAAAATTAAATCAATCATTATGCTTTATAGATTCCTCCATTAATTTGCATAACCAAGGAGCAAATAGGATTTATTCCATTAAATAATATATTTAATGCACTGAAAAGATAATAGTATGCAATAAAAAAGGTAATAATTTAAAATGTCAAAGGCATTACCATCAAATAGAGCATGGCCATGACTATATATCCTTAAAGGCAATTAAACCCTAAAAGCATCACCAAACTTAATAGATAATATATGCTTAAGCCTAGTGATGAAAGAGGTTGTCATAATATCATTATACACACATATATTCTAACCAAACAAAGCTAAATAATCTATTAATATTAAAAAAAATGAAAATGGTTTAGGAAAACATGCTTAAAAATGGATATGATAACAAAAAAGAGCACAAAGCTCACTATGAATACAATTGAAAACATGATGAAGGTTTAAAAGTTGCTGGAGAAATTATGAAAGTAAAGGTTATCACCAAAAAAATGAGTTCTAAAAAGCAAGAATGATGTGAAATAAAGGATGAAATGGAAGATATCCAATAAAAAATTTACATTAATTTTTTAGCAAATAATTGAAATCTTACATAAACAATATTGGATTGATATAAAATGAACATATAAAGTTATGATAATTTTTACAAAAATGCTACTACTTTATCAATTTCAATGTTAGTTAAACAAACAAGCAACGTCTTCCACAATGTGACAATTTGCATTACATTTAATTACTATAAGAAATTTTGTAATTAGTGATAAAATATTTACAAAAAAAATTAGTAATGGCTTTCTTGTCAATAAATCACTCTATGAGCCCCAAAAATAATTAGAAATATATTTTAAATTAGCGATAAATGTTTACAAGATCATCACTAATTATTTTCTTAAATTTCCACTAAAATTTAATGATGGCTTCTTACCCAAAATTGGATTTTTTTTGTACAATGATGAAATTTTTTTCATTATTTAGCAATGGAATGTTAAACATTTGTCATTATGAAACATATTATTTCACTAAAATCCTTTAGCAACAAATTTAGCTATCACTAACTTGAAAATGTAACTAGCTCATGATAATAGCCTCCTACTTCTCCTTTTTCCTTCTTCTTCTTCTTCTTCTTTTCTCTTTCATCGCTATACAATGTCCTCATGCCTCTAGAGAGCTACAGGGACCTTTTTACTTGTTGCCATCCCCTGTTGCCATATTAATAAGTTCATTAGCATTTGTACTTGCATTAATCAATGAGTTTTTTTTTTAATTTAGCTCCAATTTTTTTTTTTAGATTTTTAGTGTTTGTTTTGTTTATTAAAATTAGAATACGATGATTTGAAAATGAAATTGATAGCTATTGGTGGATAATATACTAATTTGTTCATTAATTTTCAAAGTTTTATTGATTTATATGAATTATTTTTTTATTTTTTATTGATTAATATTAGGATATGATTATTTAAAAATGAACTTGATAGTTATTAATGGATAATATGTTAATTTGTCAATTAGTTTTAGATGCCTTGTTGATTTATAGCAATTATTTGATTTGTTTTATGGTTATTTTTTTATTCATTAAAACTAGTATGATGATTTGTAAGTGGAATTTATAGCCATTGGTGGATAATGTTCTAATTTATTGATTAATTTCAAAACTTTTATTGATTTGTATATTTTTTTTCATTTCAAATTTTTTATTATTTAAAAATAGAATATGATAATATGAATGTGAAATTGATAGCCATGCTAATTTATTGATTAATTTTGAAAATTTTGTTAATTCATATGAATTGTTTAATTTTTTATTTATATTCTTTTTGTTATTTAAAATTAATTTTGAGTTAGGAAAGCAATAGGAATTTGAAATCAATTTATAGTTTATGTTAGTTTTAGTTAGGTTGGTTTTAGTTTTAGTTTTAGGTTAGGAAAGAAATAGGAAATTAAAATTAATGTTAACTTTAAATTAATTTTTAGTTTTTGTTTTTTAATACTAGTTTTAGTTTAGTTTTAGTATTAGTTTTTGTTTCTGTCTTAGTTTTAATTTTAGTTAAGTTACTTCTAGTATTTAACTTGGTTTTACTTTTAAGTCAATTTAGTTTTAGTTTAAGAAAGAAATCGGAATTGTTGTCTAAATGGATTCAGTTTTAGTTTTAGGTTCCTTTTTTTCTTTAATTGTTTAAACATTGATTCCTTCATAGATTTAGTTTAACTTTAGTTTTTCAATTGTTTTAAATTACTAAGTCTTAATTTCTTAAAGGTAGAGATACTTCCACTAGGGGTGGCCACAAAATCATTCATCTTGGTGGTAGGAAGACTTTATCATCTTTCACAACTTGAAACACATACTAGTCGAGACCATATATGCATAATATCCACTCCAATGCATTAAAACCACTGATTGGTCACCAAGCCCCACTCCAATAATCACCTAGGTAAGAGTTTCATACTTTGTTGCCTTTTGCAATACATCCAAAGTAGCATATTCTAGAGCCTAGCTAAAAGCAGCCTACTAAATAAAGTGCTCCTATCTTAGCAACTCATTCAAGGTGACCATTGGCTTCACCATAAGGTAGAAACTTAGATAATGGTAAATTTTAGATGCATTCAAAGGATAATTCGTAAGTTCTATTTCAACATTCATTTTTTATATTTTTTTACAAACACTATATATGTGTTATCAATGTGTCTGGTTATAGGTTAATTATTTTGTCTACCCATGGTCCCATTAAAGACATAACAATGGTGATCTTGGCTTACTTCATGGAGCTAGCCCTCACTTACAATGTCTCTTAAAAGCTTAAAAATGACTGTTTAAGAATTAGCAAGTAAATTTAGTTTTAGTACATTAATTTTGTATTTATACTTTAATTTAACAATTTACACTTATTTGACATGATTGTTCAATGTTTGCACACTAAGTACAAGTGGAAGTTTGACCTCACATACCAAATAAAGAAAATTTTCACATAAAAAGTTATGACAAATTAAAAGAGGATGATGGATTGATGAGAAAGGGTCAGCTAAAGAAGCCTAAGTAAATGCTTGACCAAATTTTTATGAGCTTAACTAAAAATAGGTTAAAAATGTTAGCTTTAAGAAAAAGTAAAAGATTAATAAAAAAATAGGATATACATTATTAGAAGGAGCCTACACACTAGCAATTCCATTTCCATGTTTAAGCATTTAAGGAAGATAGTGAGGCATTATCCTTACTTAATTTTATTATGTAATTGCATATATTAACATACTAACTTATAGTTATTTCATTCTATGACTTACTTTTATTCTATGCATAAATTTTCAAGCAGCTAGTCTTAGCCAGATACATACTAATTTAAAGGTACTCTTACATACTCACACTTATATGAGTAAAAAAGGCACTACAAAATTTGTAGATTAGAGATTAAAGAGAACATGGGTAATATTTAATTATTTTTTATATGCATTACATTACATTATATGTAGTCTATCAAAAGTACTTAACCTTCAATTTTAATTTTGTAGGATAAGTACTTTCTGATGTTGGAGGAGCATTCTTTTTAAGCATAAGTTAAGAGAGGTGAAGGTCGCTTTACATAAGTCAATGAGGCCTCATTATGGATGGAAGCAATTGGTAACTAGAATAAAAAGGGACATATTTATGGAATAGGATTAAAGTTATGCAAGGTTACTAAGCCTTTATCTGCTATGGTAGGTTCATCCTCACAGGTTAAGTTGTAAAAGCTTCAAAACATCATCAAGCCATCAAAAGTGGTACTTGTGGAGGCATGAGAAAAATTTTCACCTAATAATTAAGTGATGATGGCCTAACAACAACTACTTGCTTCCTAAAAAATCCAGATTAACTAGCATAGATGCTACTTTAACGTGTCGTTCTAAAGGTTAAAGATACCACAAGGTGAGTCAATAGAGAATGAGTTGCTAATAAACTATAGAGGCGATAATCATAGGGATTATCAACAATGAGATGCCATAGAATAGCCTTGTAAGGTTTAGAGCTAATTTTTTTATGTATATACATTGGATATGATTATTTTTATGCATTTAATTTCATTGATTTCATTATTTTTTTACATTATATAAATAAAATATTTATATTCAATTTTATTTTATAAAATTTCATTTAGAAATTTGATTATTGAATGAATATTTATTTTATAAAATTTAATTAATGCAAGGTGTTTTCCGTTTGACTTGCTATAAAAATAGGCAACATAATAATAATGTATCTTAGATTAGCATCAAATTTTTTAATAACAATGCCTCTAGTTTCTCAAAAATTCCCAATTTAGCAATGGATTTTCTAATGAATCCAAAATTAATGATAGAATATTTCATTTTTAAATAAGAATAATCATCAATGAAATATCAATGTATTACATATCATTAATTTTTTGCTTAGTCATTAGTTATAAGTAGTCATGGTTACACCTTTAATGATGGAATTTAATGATGAATACATAAATTCATTGCTATTTTAATTATTACTGCATGGTTTACTAATGGATTTCAATCTATCAATAAATCTATCACTAATTTATTTAGTGATAAATTTAGGATTAGTGATGGACTTTTTCATTGCTAATTAGCGATCTTCTTATAATGCATGTTAGTTAAGTAAAAAAAATTAACTTCTTGAATTTCTTAATAATTTAAAAAAACCATCATATCTGAATAGATGTCATTATCTTATTATTCCTAATAATTTTAAAAATATCATTATCTCAATATAGATATTGGTTTTCACTTTGATTAATGTTTACAAATCAATGTCTATTCACTAATATCTATATGCAATTTTGTAGTATGGAAAATTTGTTAATTATAATTTTAATAATATAATTTAAAATATTCTTTTTATTATTTTTCACATAAATACATTTTCATTATATTAAATTACAAATTAAAACTTCTATATTAAATTATCAAATTTAATAAATAAATGGTGCTATTGAATTGCTATAATCTTTTAAAACTATATTAGTCATGGTACTGGAATGGCTCCAATTTCATTAATGGGCATCACATGAAACTCGCTAATAGAAAGTGAATGACACATCCTTAGCTTCTTAAACTATCTCCTCTATCTTCTCCATCATCTTCTTCATTATCATTTTTAAATTTTGTAAATCAAATTTAATTATTTGTTTGGATAAATGGAAATAGAGGAAAGAGAAAGGAAAGGAAAGATTATGTACTTCTTTTTATTTAGGACTTTGTTTGGGGAGAGGAAGATAAGGAGAGTTTATAGTTAACCTTCCAAAACTTTTCACCCTTTAATATTTTGTATTCTTCCAAATTAAGAGGTTTTGGAAAATTATCTATTTAATTTATAATTTTGATCTTATTTTATTCTTTAATTTATATTTTTATTTACATTATCAAAATTTCACTATTATTTATACTTTTAAGAAGGTACCAAGCATATGAAAAAATGTATTATAATTATCAAATTTTTAAGAGAAAAATTTGGAGAGACATTAATTTTTTGAAAAAAAATAATTATAAAAAATTCTTAAAAATTAACTTTTTAAAAAGGCAAAATTTTAAAAAATCATATTAATTAATTATTATTTTAGTTCAACTCTTCATTATTCATTATATAATTTTAAAAATTCAAACATAAGAAGGGGGAGTCATGACTTATCCCTTTTCTCCTCTTCCATTCTCCTCCATTGTCTACCCTTCCCTTTCTAACTCCTAAACATATTATCAATTTCAAACTCTCTTCTTCCTCCTTTCTTTCCCCCCTAATATGTTTTAAAATTAAACCAATTCTTATATATCATGAAAGGGGTGCTCTTTTTGGATAACAATGGTTTGTTTGAATAGAGAGAATGAAGGGGAAGGAAATGAAGGGAAAGTTATGAGATATCGTTTCCTTTATTTGAAAGCTTTTCTTAAGAAAGAGAAAGAGATAAGAGTGTATAACTAACCCTCCAAACCTTTCCACTTTTTAGTATTTTGATTTCTTTTAGATTGGGGGTTTTAAAAAAATATCTTGTTGATTTACAATTTTAACATGATTTTATCTTCCATTTATATGTATTTACATTTTGAACATTTCATTATTTACATTTTTTAAGAGGTACTTATCATGTGAAAAATATATATTACAATTGTGAAATTTTTTCTAATAAAAATAAATTTATCTTTTTACATATTGATAATAATTAAATTTGAAAATTATAACCCATATTTATTTGCTTTTACATATGCATAGATCCTTATTTTGACTCATTTATATTAGCTTTAAATTGAATGTAAGTTTGGCCATTATTAACTTTGTTAAATAAGGGTCATATTAGATTAACTCATGATAATTTTTTTATAAACCTTTCAAGTAGGAATCATAAATATTATTGTATGTTAACTTATCTTATCATCTTTCAAAGAGAATTTTTTTATAGAAAGAATTTGGAGGAGCATTTTTTTAAAGTCTTTTTTTATCTTAAAGAAAAAGAAAGGGAAAAGTTATAAAATTTCATACTAATTAGTTATATATTTTAGTTTAATCTTCTATTAACTTTCCTTTTATAATTTTAGACATCCAAATGAAAGGAGGAAAAGTTATGACTTAAATTTTCATTCTTCTCCCTTCCCTTTTCCCTTTATTCTTCTCCTCTGTACTCCTTTCCCTTTTCCTCCTAACTTACAAACATACCATAAATCTTCAATTTTTGAATTTGAAATTCAATCCTAAATTCACCATAAACTACTTCTTGTTTTTTTTAGAAATTTTAAGACTCTATTTGCTTTTTAGAAGACATTTTTCATAGGAAGATATCATTTGTTTTTATATAAATGAAAGAGAGGCACATTGTCTCTATATCTTATTACAAAAAAAATGATGCCTAAATTCATGAAAATAGAGAAAAATAACTTTCTTTTTAAAAAGATGAAAAATATCTTCCACCAAACTCCTTATATTTAACATTAAACCTATTGAAAAAATTTTGCCATCTTACTAATTTATAATTATATCTCTATGGAAGATACCTTTCATTAAAACAAATTGAGCCTTATTACTAATTTAAGTCTTATATGATTTTCCTATACTTAACCATTTACCCTTATTCCTATATTTTTCTTTCTCTTCTCTATTTGTTTTCACCTAATTTGCTAGATTAGAGTTCAACCATAAAAAATTCAATGATTCTAACTTTTTTAACCCCATTACCTTTTTGTTATGTTATCAGTTTTTATCCATTTGGCTTATGGGTCAATGCCATTTTAAAGCTTCATCAAATCTATGTTAATGTTGTTGGAATTTGGTGAAAATTTTCTTTTACATTTTTTTCATTTAAATTATTATTATGTTTCTAATTTTGCAAACTTTGACCATATAACTTTTGAAAACTATCTCTTTGATTGTTCAAATTAGAAGAATGGATTCTACTACTCTATAGTCTTAGATTTTTAAGGCCATAAGATGTCCTTTATCTTGATGGGATTTGTATTGTCAATGATAAAACAAGTGCATGCTTATTTTCTATTAATTTTTTGCCAATGGTGGAGCAAGATTAGTGTCTTAATTATATTTTGAATGCTTACTTATTTTCTAGAACAAAGTTCATTTGTTAATGTGAATAAATTTGTGATCCTTCTTTATTTGTTTATGGAATTCTTTTTTATTTTTGCCTTACTTTTTCTTATTACCTTTTCTCTAAAAAAAGTAATGATTGCAACTTATAAATTGTTTAGTGGTCAATTTCTTTTGACATTATAAACTTGTATTTTAAAGTGGTTAATTATTTTCTATATCAAAATTAAATTACGTGATTTTTCTAACAGCTAATAAGTTTTTAAATGACTTAATATTATTTTCAATATTCATGTACAAAGCATGTAACAAGGAGATAAATGTGTTTAAAAAAGGGATATATTTTTTTAAAAAAAATAGGATATTTAAGTGGAGACCCGTCAAATTACTATTTTCTTTTTGTCCTCTAATAAGAAAAATAATGGTCTTTGGTAGATATACTCTTTTCTAATAGGCATTAGTGAAGTTATGATGACTAAATTGAATGATTTATGCAAGATAACCAAACCTTTCTATTGTTGTTTTACTTGTTTATTATATAGCCTTTTTCCCTTTCTTTTCTAAATCTTGCATGTTATATTTTTAATTCATGTGAATTTCTATATTTCATATGTATACAATTTAGAAATTTATTTATTTACATATCCATTTAGATGTAAATGAGATGTAAATGACATTCTTTGCTAACTAGTGTTAGAAAATTTGAAAACGTATACAAATTTTCGGCATGTTATAATTCTTAAATACAATTAGAAGTTTTAACAATAGTATGTGGAAGATTAAAAAAAATTACCATCTTCATAAACTATTGAACAACCATATAAGTTGAAAAGATATATCTTGAGCTATAGGAATTGAGACCTTGCATAAAACTTAAAAGCAAATAATGAAAAGAAAAATTAGAACACAAATTAGCATCTTAGTTTTCCTTCTTCTTGCTCTCCTAGTTACTCTAATGGTATTGTTAGGCAATAGGAATATATCAAATCACTACTACAAATTTTCCGTTGAACATGGCCTTATTGATGATAGTTAAAGTGAAAATTGACATATATAAAGGTGTAATGACATTTTTAAAAATAAATGCTACTTACTATATCAATTAAAATAATAAACCAACATTATAAAGTCTTATTTTCTAATGAGATATGAAGAATCTACACTTGGAAAACTTAAGATGACAGTTGTACATCAAACTAATGTTGAATATGTGGAGTATTATATTTCTAAAGGAATATCGCATCCTTTTTTAAATGCCCATCATCTAAAAGCATGCCATGTGGAATATTAAACTTTAATAGTACATTAATCCTACATTTAAAGGAATGTCAATGACTAATTAATATTTGCATTAACAATGTTATTAGAAATTGTAAGGAACATTTATATTTTAGACATCAGCTATACTTGATAATTGATGTCTAAAGATTATTTACAACCAATCAATGATTATATTTATGATATTATTGGAAACTATATAGAACATTTATATATAACTAATGTTTAAAAGTTATTTACAACTAGTTAATGATTATATTTATGATATTATTAGAAACTATATAGAACATTTATACTCTTGAAGTTGATTGTACTTGAAAATCAAAGTTTAAAGGTTATCAACAGCTAATTAATGTTTTATATTCATGATGTTATTAAAGACTATAAAAATTATTTATATTTCAATGGTTTGCTTATTTAAAATATACTATTGCATTCATGATGTAGACATTTACAATGCCAATTGCTTGTATAACCAATGTTTATAAGGTATATCGATGGAGTCAACATGAAGCAAAAACTAATGTCAATTATATGTTAATAAATAATGTATAATGATATATATTGGCTATACATTTTGCTTTACTCTTTATTTGAAATATTTCTATGATGTCATAGCCTCCATTATTAAACTCTAAAGTTTAGTTCTCATTCAAATATAACCCCTCTTCTATCTTGCAAAACTTGTTTGGAAATATTACAAATCTTATTGAAGGATTTGCCTCTCCTTTGATATATCAAGTTTCAAAATATGATCCTTGTATAGTGAAATATGTGAACATAAGATACTAAAGGAGAGTTAAGTCATTTGATAAGATTTATAATATCTCTAAACAAGCTTCATGAAAAGGAAAAGAGGTTATCTTTGAATTCATTTCAAACTCTAGTATTAGTAATAAAGGAAAATGTATTGCCTAAATCAATAATTGATGATAAAGATTAATGTATTTGTTATTACTTAAATGTCATTCTCCTTATACCTTAATTTCTCCACAAGGGTATAGGTAGGATAAAATCTTAGCATTAACAAACTAAAAATAGGTGTGATAATTTAAGTTTTTCTAGTTCAAAAGCCCTTAAAGGGAATTGGATATTTAGTGTATTAGTATTTTGGTGTATTTGTCACATCATCAAGTTGTATATCCTAAGTTGTATAAGTTGCATAATAGGCATGATGATTTGAGTCACCAAACCATCATGCCTATTATATATTGTATTGATGTGCACATCACAATGCATCAAAATTATATTAAAACTAGTTATTGAAAAATAATATTGTATAATGGCACAACCAAATTATACCCCTAGTGATCTTTTAATTTTATCTTTTCTAAATGATTTTCTAGCAATCTATGCACAATTATTGAATTATTTATGTAATGAAAACATAAAGAACTACTGCAAATAGAATGCAATGTAATGAAATAGAATGTTGTCACAAAAACAGAAATAGAAACAAAACCAGAATCTAAATGTAGAATGTTATATTATACAGTATGAAGAACAAAATTAAAATTAGGGAGGGGGTTAGTTGCACGAATTAAATAATGTAATAAGCATGAAATTAAGCTTGAGATAGAAGCAAAACTAAAATAAAATAAAAGAGAATTCAATAGAATTAAACAATCGATTTAAGGAGATTAAGAGCCCTAAATTAGATTAATCACAGATCAATTAGGATTTAAATTTTTCTAATTAATTTTTTCAACCTTGAATTACCCAAGATTCTTATAATAATTCATGAATTCTATGTTAGAAAATTGCCTAGGATTTGATCAATTAAGATTAGCTGAATTAAGCAATTACTATAATCCCTAAACTAGATCAAAATTAATTTATAAATAAAATTCAGTTGATTTGAGAAATTAAATTAGAAATCTCTAAATTAAACCCTCAACCTTCTGTCCGTATGTATAAAACTATGATTTATCAACCATAATTTCATATCAAAATAGCAAAAAAATAAACAATCACAAAGGTAAATATCAATTATAACAAATCAACATCTAACACAAGGAATCTTAAGAGACTTTCAATGCAAGTAAATAGAGAAAGAGGAAAATTAATTAAGAAATATCAACATTACAAATCATGATCTGATAATCCTTAAGAGGAGAGCCTTAATTCCTTGAATTAACCATAAATTTAAGCTTCCATTGATAAAGAACAAAGAGAGCTAGAAGAAGAAGGGAGTTAGCTGCTAAATGAATCTGTTTATAATTCTGAATGTGTTTCTTTCTTCAACTCTCTTACCTATTTATATAACCTAATTAGCCTAAATCCTAATTGGACTAGGATTAGATAACTATTAGGATTACAGTTTCCAAAAGAAGGCTTTCCTAATTTCTAGAAGTTCGGATAAACTTGTTTTACAAGTCAATTAACTCTATCAGCTAAATTA
Source organism: Sindora glabra (assembly GCA_020226215.1). Taxonomy (NCBI): domain Eukaryota; kingdom Viridiplantae; phylum Streptophyta; class Magnoliopsida; order Fabales; family Fabaceae; genus Sindora; species Sindora glabra. The sequence goes on along the minus strand of CM035234.1, from coordinate 35,870,416 downwards.
GTGAATTCCTGTAAGTTTGTCTTCTAAGTAGAATAAGACCATGAAATCCATGAATTCTGGAAAATACATAAATATGAAAGTTATAGGCCTATTTCTTCTAAGAACATGTGTGCTAGTTTCAGGTTAATCAAACTGCTATAGCTCCAAATGTGGCCCAAATACAAAAGCGGGTTCAATTAGAATAGAAATACAACTTTAGCTTCTTGGCAAAATAAAGGCTTGAAAAAGTCCAAACTAGGCTTTTACCATAACTAAAATTGTAGATCTCTCTTTTATCTTTCTATCAATGTAAAGTTTATCTCAATTTGACATTTGGGGATGAAGATATGATTGAAAAATAAAAATACTATCAAAATCCAATATTTACCGAATAAATTTACAAACTTGTAAAATCAATCCAAAATTATAAAACAAGGCTTATTCTGTAAAATTAAGCACATGTAATACCTAAGAGACATAAAATAGGAGAAAATAAAATAGTAAATATTTTTCTCATAATGTACATACAAAATTGGTTGTTTATGGTATTAGTTGATGATGTAACGATATATATAATATGAAAAGTTAGTTGTTCATTATATTTTATTAATGTAATGATGTAAAAAAGTTTATGGAAACAAGTAAAATTATAATTTCATAATTATTTATTATCTCCTACCTTATATATTTCTTTATTTACTTTTAAGTTGCTATTATTTACATTTACAGCTTTTTGTGTTTAGATAACCTTCTATTTTTTGAATAGATAATCATTTTAATGTATAATGAGGCAAAAATGTTACTATCATTCTCTTTAAAATATTTAAAAAATAATTATTTAATATAAGTTTCAAATACTTCAATATATTAATTTGTTTTATGTATAAGTGTGTAAAGATATTTTATTAAGAATAGAATATTTTAATGTGTTGTGAAAAAAAAACACACCACATCAATTTCTTTAAAATAAATCAATAACTTTATGTTTAGCATATTATAATAACCAATGTATTGTCAAATTTGAAAACTTATTGTTCTATAATAAAAAAACTATAAAACCATGTTAGTTGTTTTTATCAAATCTACATGGAAAAATATTTAAGATAGCAATTGTCCTATTATATTCAATTGATAACCCTTTTACATCAAATGTTAGATATTTCACATTAGTTTTAGTATATAATTGACATGGGCTATCCAATGACATCATACTACTTTTTTAAATAATTTACAAAAACAAGTGCAAGAATTTAAATTGATAGTGATATCTAACTTAATACTAAAGAGTAAAGTATAGAGTTCTTTGATCTTCCTTTCAAGATCTATTATGCCCTAAGGAGATATTACTATCAAATTTCATCAAAGTTCTTATTGAACCTAACCTTATCCCTCCAAACACCTTAATCATTCATAAAATGTTTCAAATATAATATTATTTCACAATATTTCATTCAAAATAACAGTCCCTCTAATTCTCAAACACAGTTCCTCCATTTTACTTTTCCATATGTTAACACATTCTCAACAGGGATTCTTCATCAAATTATATACAATTCCATTCCAATCACATTATACAAATAAGAAATTAGACAATCATAATAATACATTGTCATATATAACAATACTAAACAATTTAAATGCATATCTATGTATTTACATATAATTTTATTTTACATTTTACTTCTCTTATGGTTTTTTATCATCAATTGGAATACTAATAATTATATTCATAACTCATTTATAGATAAATTATAATACCCCTAAGTGATATATTAGAAATGGAATCTCAAAATGCAACCTAAAAAAATAAAAAAAAATCATTTTAGAGAATTTTGGAGTCTAGATGAGTCGAAATTCAGTAAAGTAGGCCAAGATTATAATAAGTTAGTTTGGTTTCTTAAAATCCTCTTTGGACTAACTAAAACTCATATATTAAGGCCTGAATGTGTTTCTAATAAGTGTAAATAGAATCCAAGGACTAAATTGAAAGTCAGCTAAAGAATTTTGGGTAAAAGTAAAATTTTAAAAAGTTTTGGGGTCAAATTATTTTTTTCCAAAAAAATTGAATTTTAGCCCATTCTTTTTCTATTAATTTTGGACAATTTTTGGTTGAGGAAAGCCCAAAAAATTTCATTTTGAGATTCTGCAAAACAACAAGAAAATTACAAAAGAATTCATGGATTTTAGGCTAAATTGCAAAAAGGGCCTATTTTCAAAAAAATTGTAGAAAACCCTAGAAACTTTAAGAGAACCCCATTCGGCTTCTCTCCTCTCTATTTGTATAAAATTGCAGCTACCATAGGAGATCTCTTCAAGCTCTTAACATAACCAAATACACATATAAGACTAATCAACCACAAAATTTCAAGTTCTTACTACTTGCTTGCTTGAATTGCTAAGGAGAAATCATCAAAATTTAGAGATATCATCTATTTTTCTCTTCAAATCAGAAACTCTCTCATTTAGAAGCCAATTTGAAGCTTTGAAATATATAAGTTTAGAGGTGAGTAGCAACTCATTTGATTTCCCATTGAATTTTGATTACAAATTTGCTAATATTGCTATCTAGAATTGTGATTTCATGAAACAAGGTGTGTGGCCATGCAATGAAGGCATGGTGCTAAAAACTTATGTTCTTGAGTTATATTTGAAGATATTAGAATAATATTAGCATGAATGAGTGATTAGATTACCATTTGTTAAGCATTGAGTGTAGATGGAATAGAAAGAGCTTAGAAATTGTTTTGTTGATTTTGCTTCTAGAATTCCTAAAAATCTAGAATTAAATCATGAATTTTTAGGGACATACTAGAGCCTCTTAAAAATTCAAAACCACCCATTTCCTAGTCTTTTATGATGTTAAGATACACATATAATTTATTAGAAATTTTAAGAAATTTTTAATAACCTAAACAGGGGACATTTCTACACAAAGTACAACATAACCAAAAACAAGATGTGAATAATTTCACTTCTGTTCTTGAATTAATTGAGGCATTAAATATTGATTAAAAATTATACAAAAATTCATGGATACCCTTCTATATGTTGGTTAAAACATAGTAAATTTTCGTGATATTAGAACTCTTCTTCCTAGTGAATAAATTCATACAATTTCTGAACTCCAATGTTGCCAAAGATTGAAACTATTTTAGAAAGACATGATTCATGAATTTTCTAGGCAGATTCTCCTAATTAATTATGAAACTTAAGGACTGATATTTTTCAATTAACATGTTGAGAACATCATATAATTATTTAAGAAATTTTGTAGGTGTTTTAGAAGATATTAAAGGTCTCTCATTGTAACATACCCTTTGTTGCCCTGTTCTGGAATTTGAACGTGAACAGTATTGTTGAATCAATATTTGTGAAATACACTAAGTATTTGATACTTAGTAATACATTATGATGATATTATAATATGATTCAAACAATGTGTTGAATTATTGTAATTATTTTAATGTTCTTCAAGGGTATAAAGTATAGTGATGAATTAGATTTAGTTGTGGAATGTCAAAGGTATTGAAAGTGTGATAAATTATAAGAATATGCAATGATTTGCACTCTTTAATGTTAAATTTGAAATCTATACTTGCTACATTGATAAAGAAAAATAAATTAGGATGCTAATGGCTAGTTGGTATTGACCATACCTTTATTCTATCGAATTGACATGATTTTACCTTAATTGGCACGAGAAACCTATAAAAGCTCCTTTATGTTACTCGATATCTGTGGTAGAGATTGGCCTATGGCCTGTAGTATCCTTCTATGTGAAGGAGAGGAGTGGTAAGGGTTGGAGGGAAAAGGCTGGAGGCGAGTGGGATAAGGCTAGACTAGGAGAAAGAAAGAGAAACCCCATACCATACTAGCTATTTTTTTATAGTAGAAATAGAAAAGCATGAATAGGGAAAATATATGGTAACATGAATTCTTGTAATTAAAGATTGAAATCCTTAGAATAACAAATGCATATTAAATTGATAGTAGAATGACATATGTAAAATAGCTTAAACCCTAAGTTTGAATTAGATATGAAATTTTTTTAGGAAATACGAAATGAGTGCTTACTCACTAAGTAATTCTATACTCACTCTTTTGTGTAGTTTTCTTTTATAGATAAAAATCATGGAGCTCCCACTGGTGATTGATATGCACTACATTGGATAAAGACCTTCATGGTGAGAGAAGCTAATGTACATATAAAGCTAGTCTGAGAGTTTATTGTGACTATAAAATTAAAATGGCACATATATGTATATATATGAAAATTTTTTATGTAAAACTTTATAGTATTTTGTATAAAATGAGTTTGTAAAGGGTTTTCATTGCATGTGCAATGTTTATTATTTGATTATGTTTACTTATTACTTTCTGAAAAGCATATAAAATCTTGATAAAGTATAGAAATAGGAGTTAGGCTTGTAAGGATATCTGATTAGTTGGATACTAATTAGATATCTTTACATCAGTTACAATACCTAAAAATGGGTCATGACATACATATTATAAAAAAACTAACACATTGTTAAATACATCAAAATTAGAAGTATATAAAAAGGTACTTTGTTACCCTAGTCAAGTATATGAGCCTAAAAACTAAGTTTTGGTCTTAAAATAACTATAGTAGCCAATTAGGATTATCCAGAGTTCATATTTTCATTCAATAACACATATTCCTTGGAATGTCAACATCAATAATAGCAATCATATACATTCCAGAGTTCATATTTTCATTCAACAACACATCTTCCTTGGAATGTCAACATCAATAATAGCAATCATATACATTCTCACATAATATTAAACTAAATCTCTTTACAATTTAATTTAATTCAACTTAGCATATTCCCTAGCATATATAACAAGATCACATAATTTCCAACCTTCATCTATATGTCCATATCAATTTATCATCATTTCGTACCTTTTAGATATTCATGCACTACTATTTACAATTAAATGCCTTAATCATCAATGCCCACATACAAAATTGGAAGCAATCCATTATCATAGTTTATTACTTAGGTTTACAAATTGAACATAATTAACTACCCTAATCTATTACCTAGGTTTACAAAATGAATGCAATTTACTACCATAGTTTATCACCTACTTCCAGAGGCAAAAAACCTTCTTAAGTAGTCTATTACTATAGTCCACTACTTATGTTCAAAAATGGAAGTAATTTACTATAGTAGTTTATTACTACCTTCCAAAAGTGAAAATCCTTATGGTATGAGAGTACATAAGTAGACTATAGGCCTATTACGAGGAATTCTCAAGTTGTATTCATCTAATGTAGTCAAATACTAATTGGAATTTTTTTAGTTTTCATTGAATGTCATTGAGCAACTTCCCATTTAGCATCACATAACATTAATAACTAGAACTTTTCAACCAAATAGAATTCATACACATTTATTTTCACTAAAAATATTCAAAATTCCAAACATCAACATCTATACATATTAAATCAACTAAATCCCTAATTTCCTTCACTTACAAATTAAAATCATAACTAAATAAAATAGGAAAAGTTAAGTAGATTATCTTCTTACTTATGATATGGAGAAGCCTGCATGAAGAGTGAAATAATAATTGATTAACCTTATTCATCACAAGATAAAATTATTAACTTAGAACCCTAATTTTTGCTCACCCTCATCAAACCTTAGAAATTTATAAATCAAAACTCAATTTCACAATAGGCTACCTTAGTTGGAGTAGAATTGTTAATGTTACTTCAAACTAATAGCTAAAATTTCCTTTTTGTAGGATGAGAAAATAAGAAGGAGGAACTGAAGCTGAGTAGTAGAAAAATAGGTTACAAAATAGGTTTTGGAGATATATGTTGTACTAGGGACATTTTGGAAATTTAGCTATTAAACATTAGCTCAAATTTAATTTTATTCTTCCTATTTTCATTTTAAAATTCTATTTTCTTCAATTTAACTCTCACTTTAAACATACTCATGAAAGTTTAATAAATATTAAAAAGAATAAATAAAATAAAGTCTTAATTTTCTAAGGGCTTAACAATTCTTTCCCTATAAAGAATTTATCCTTGTATTCTTCGAAACCAAGTTAAGAACTAAGTATATTCTTAATTTTAAAGGTTCATTAGATTGATATGGGTAATCTTGGGTTTCTTGTCCAATTGGGTGAAAATTCTAACATGATTTCCTAGTGTATTTCCTCCTTTATAGCTTTCACTACCATTTAGCCTTAAAGTAATATAGCTACTTGGTCTTGAAGTTATCTAAGTTCTAGAGGCTTTTGGTTATGCCCTAAGTACATTTTGTTAGGTTATTGGGTAATTCATCTTAGAGTCAAGAATGTATTTTCTGACATTCTTTTCTTTTATGACCTATCTATCCATATCGGTAACACATTAAAGTTAATTGATTACAAGGTCTTCAATATTGATTTCTACATAGTACACATTTGAAACATTTAAAAGATACTTCTACCTTAAAACTATTTTTAACAAAATAACTCAAAACATGGGAATGGAATTGAAAATCTCCTAATCCAGTCCTTTTTAGCGATCTCCTACCCCTTCTTACTTTCAAGTTGTGTTTCTTTCTTTTCCATATTAATCATAGGAAATTGGTAATTTCATTACGAGGCTCTCATTAGGTGGTGGTAGTTTCTCTCTCTATCTTGGCAAAAGTTTTGTGCTACATCAATTAGGATTTTTTGCCTAAAACAGTAATCCATGGAAGGATGTTTTAATTATCATCTCATTCATATTAATCATTCTAAACTTAAGAACCCTTGGATGATTCTTCACAATCGAGATCATCAACTTAACATTGATCAATTTCACCATATTTCCTAATTCACAAAAATTACAAGAATTCAAATATAATTTAAGTTAATAATAATAACTACTTTAGTAAAGAAGATCCACTACCTCCTATTTTCAAGCAATTTACGGTAAGTCAAAATGGTATTAGTGATACATACTACTAAATGCCTATATACCATTGATACACTAGCACCCAAATGTGTAGCCATAATTATATCCTAATTATCCTATCCTAGGACTTTCTTTTCCCATTGAACCCTTGACTAAGCTTTAATACGCACTTGTCATGATCCATATAACCATGATCGACATTTACTTATTACCTAGTTTCCACTAATTTAGGTTAACCTCAAGCTTAGTATCTTAATACAAGATTTATAAGCAATGTATTTTATAAACATTCTCAAACTATCTACAAAATCAAGTACTACTATAGTAAGTTTTGAAAAATAAAAACATAAACAAAGCCCCACACATATCTAGCAATGCAATAATAAGACTATAGTTGCACTTCACAAGACTACAAGGAGAATTTCACTCCTAAGCTATTGGTAGGGTTAGAAGAAATCCAGGCATATCTATAAAATAGGAAAACACTAGAATAATGAATCATTGACTTAGTAAGAAATAACCTATTTAATAGAAATTCGTACAACTACATAATCTTTCTATGAAATGTCAAAATCAATAATTTAATGACTAACACAACAATTCACATTCATAGGAAAACCATATGGCATATGTAATATGAAATGTCAAAATTAATAATTAACAATATTTAAATGTCCTTGTGACCCCCTTCATCATTAACTATTCACAAACTTAACCTTGTCCTTCCAAATACCATATTTAGTATTAGAATGATGGTAGAGTAATTTGATACTTTTTGGAAATTTTTAGACATATAAAAACCAAGTTAGAAGTGAAATATCCAAAACTGCAAATTTAGAATCTTATTCTGTGTAATCTCAGGTTTGGAAATTTTTTAGGCATCAAATAATCGAGAAAAATTATGAAATTTTTTAAGAATTCCAATTAGGATGTTATTCAGCTTGTGTTAAAATATGGTGGCAATTGAAGTTGATTTGGTTACCTAAATGGTTAATTAGGTTTTACATCTTTAGTGTTGTTCGAATTTGGTAACTTTTGATCCATGCCTTTCGTACATGGTCAAATCCATGAAATTAATTGTACAAAACCTCAGTTAATCTTTATTTGATATTTTAAGAATGTCCTAGAAAATTTTAGAAGTAATTGAATTCCATTTGGTAGATGAAAAGTAGCTTGATTTACAAGTATGCACATGCTACCCTATTTTTGAAACACCCATTTGGGCTCTGTGTGAACAATACTTGTGGGGATTAATGTTGCAAAATAATTGATGTTTTTTGTCTAATATGATGTTAGGATTTTTAGAACAAATCTTGGTAAAATTTTGAGTTGATTTGAAAGCCCCTAAAGGTACTAAACCATGATATATACACAAGTAATTGGAGTTGTAATTGCAAAAATATTGGAATGAATTTGATTGTATAGAACAAATAATGATATTAGAATCATGATGTTAATTATATATGTGATTTATATATTTTTATTAATATGAGTGAAAAAGTTATGTGTATTACCCTTGAGTACAATAATATATGGTTAAAGAAATTAAATACATAAGAATTGAAAATTTGTTAGAAGGTTGGTAATAATTTATCTTTGAATATATTATCGAGAATTGACAAGATATGAATAGGTATAAAAGTGGCTAGGTTGGTAAAATTGGTATTTTGACCATACCTAATAAATTTGAAATGAGTAATTGATGCTATGGCCGGCATCTTATCATTACTCACTCTATACATGAATTGTTAGGGGGGAAATTTACATCCTTCATGGAGAAAGAAAAGGGTGGTAAGGGTTGGATGGATAAAAGTAGTGGCTTAATGCTTAGGGTGGTGATGAAAAAAATATTTAATATTTTATTTTCCCCTATTTTATGTCTCTTAGGTGTTAAGTGTGCTTAATTTTGCAAAATAGGCTTTATTTTACAATTTTGGATTAATTTTACAAGTTTTTGAATTTATTCGGCAATTGCTGGATTTTGACACTATTTCTATTTTTCAATCATGTCTTAGGCTTTGGATGTTGAATTGAGACAAACTTTATATTGATAGAAAGCTAAAAGAGATATCTATAACTTTTATGTTTTGGTCAAAGCTCAGTACAAACTTCTTCAAGCCTTCACTTGGTTGACAAGCTAAAGTTGTGTTTCTATCCTAACTGAACCTATTTCTATATTTGGGTTATATCTAGAGCTATAGTGGTCTGATTAACATGAAACCAGTGCCTAAATTCTCATAAAACACAAGCCTATAACTTTCATGTTTATGGATCTTCCAGAATTCATCGATTTCATAGTCTTATTCTACTTGGAAGACAAGCTTGTAGGAATTCACTGATTTATCTGATAGAATCAATTAACTTGTAAAACAAGTTTGTTTAGACTTCTAGAAATTAGGAAAGTATTCTTCTGGAAATTGTAATCCTAAGAGTCATCTAATTCTATTCTAATTAGGATTTAGGCTAATTAGGTTATATAGATAGCAAGAGGGCTAAAGAGAGCAACATATTTAGAAATACACACAGAGAACTTAGTAGATAACCTTCTTTTTCTCTTTGCTCTCTTTGTTCTTTATCAATAAAAGCCTAAACTTATGGCTGATTCAAGGAGTTAAGGCTTTCCTCTTAAGGATTATGAGATTATGATTTATAATATTGACCTCTCTTAATTAATTTTCCTCTTTCTCTATTTACTTATGCTCAAAGTTTTGAGATTCCTTGTGTTAGATGTTAATTTGGTATAATTAATATTCTTCCTTATGATTTATGATTTCTTTATTAATTTGATGATGAATTGTGATTGGTAAATCACATTTTCACATATAGGGTCAAAGGGTTGAGAGATTGATTTAAAGGTTTATAGTTTAATTTCTCAATTTAATTGAATTCTATCATTAAATTAATTTTGATCTAGCATAAAGATTATAGCAGTTACTTAATCGACCAATCTTAATTAATCAAATCCTTAGTGGTTGTCTAGCATAAAATTCATAGATTATTGCAAGGGTTCCAGGTAATTCAAGGTTAAGGAATTAATTAGAAAAAGTCAAATCCTAATTAATCTATGATTAATCCAATTTAGGGCTCTCAATTTTCTTGAATTGGCTATTTGATTCCATTGATTTCTCTTTTATTTTATTTCTATTTTACTTCTATCTTATGCTTACTTTCATGCTTATTACATTGTTTAATTCATGCAACAAACCCCCTTAATTTTAATTATGTTTTGCATATAGTGTAATATAGTATTTTGCATATTGATTCTAATTTTGTTTCTATGAAAGCATTCTATTTTGCTACATTACATTCTATTTGCTTTAATTCTTCACATTTTCATTGGATAAATAATTCAAAATTTGTGTGTATATTGTTAGGAAATTATTTAGGAAAAATAAGATCAAAAGATCACTAGGGGTACGACCTAGTTGTGCCACTATCTACATTATTTTTCAGCCCCAATATTCTTAATTAATTTTGGTACATTGCGACATGCCTATCAAGTAGTGATAAGGCTAGATCAAAGTTATAAAGAGAAACTTATGTACCAACTATCACCATTTGTTAGAAAAAAAATTTGTAACTATGATACAAAAATATTATATTATATACAATAGAGTTAAATTAAACTAATACTCGTTTCACATTGCATTTTACACTACTTGCTATTATGTTTTGATTTATTAAGATGAGAACTCATTAGAGAAGGAATGGTATAGTCACTCATTGAGTATGTTAATACTCATACACTCTATTGTTAATCTTTTATTTATAGATTCTAAGAATGATCCACCCTAACATAACTAATATCTATATCAGAGCCTTCACATGCCTCTATATTCCTTATTTACAAAATCAGGCTGCAAGACAGTCCAAATTAGGAGACAATCTATTTTACTTCAGAATCCATACATTGCCTTTGTATTTTTGTAAAATTTCAAAACTTGAGTACAACTCTTTTTACATATGTAAATTATATTTTGATTTTCAAAGTGCACATGCAATGAATTTTATTTTCCATAAATGTTTATTAATATTAAAAGTAAAGTTAAGTAGTGAGTGTCAAAAGTCTTTTAGAAGATTGTAAAGATATTTTTACTAGTAAAATCATACTAGTTAAATGTCTTTATACCGATCATGTTGCTAGAAATTGTATCATGATAAATTTGCATGCTAATTGCTCATTTCGTTTCTCTTCAAAGCCTTATGCCTTTTCCATATAAATTCCTTCATCTAAATTCCTATTAAGAAAGTTTGTTTTCACATTTATTCAATGTAACTCAAGATCAAAATAAGCTACTAATGCTAAAAGAATTCTAAAGAAATCTTTCCTTTTTATTGGAAAGAATGTTTGATTATAATCAATTCCTTTTCTTTGAGTAAATCATTTAACAAGTCTAGCCTTATAATAGTTAATATTTCCTCTAGAATCTCATTTCATTTTAAATATTCATTTACACTAAATTAGGATAACTCCATTAGGCAATACAAATAATTCCTAAATTTTTATTATTATTGTTATTATTCATAGAAGTCATTTCATTTTTCATAACTTCCATCCATTTAATTGACTCTTTACTTGTTATGGCTTATACAAACTTTAGTGGATAATTATCAATTTCATCTTCCTTTAAATACACTATCTAATCATTTGAAATCACTAATTTTCTGGATCTTTTAGATCTCCTTAATGATTTTGAGTGATCCATATTTTCTTATTCAAGTATAATTTCTTTTATGAAATGTATAGTAGTGCCATTGTTTTCTTTATGATGTGATATTTTGACATTAGTTTGATTTTTAACATTTTTATTTGATCAACACTAGTTGATCCCTCATTTAGAGATAGTACAATCTTTCTAGGTTCATGATTCCCACTATTTAGTCCATCTTTAAGAAACTTTACCATACCGGTTTCTATAATTCTAATGTTATGATTAGGGAAATAAAATTTATAACCTTTGGACCATTTTGTATAATTAATAACATAATAAGCATATCTTAAAGAATATAGTGTATAATGCCTTATAGGTTGTTATCAATTAGTACTAGACAGTTATATCATTTCTACTAGTAAAGTTTCCCATTTTGAATCAAGTTATGAGGTCTTAGGAGTGAGACTTAGTGTATTATTATATACATCAAGGTAAGAACATAAAGAAGTACTCCTTGAGGATTAAATTATAGGTAGTCTAATGAACTTTAGTCAATGATAGGTGCAAAATAATTTTTGCAACCACTACTATAAATATGCTATATAACGTCAATTATTTAACCAATTCTATGTCGATTAACCTAATGTTGAAAACAAGTAATAACATCAATTTTTTAAAGGGTAATTGACATGTTTAGTTCATAGCTATTGTTTAATGATTGACATAAGATGTTAGTTTTTAGTATTATAACCATTGTGATTATTTTGATCATATGTTAGTTCATAAACCAATGTTAAAAGATAACTTTCTTTTACATATATAAATTTCATATAGTATGTTAATTTATATTAAATAATTAATATGTAATGCTAAATATAAGATAATGGTGTATTAAAAACACCAATGTAATTTACTTATTTTTTTAAAAAAAATATGGTATTATTCACTTAAATCCTACTACACCCAAATGAGTATCTAAATCTAATTATATAATCTAGCAACCAAATTATTATTATTATAGACACTAGTTTTCAAGTATTATCTTAATATCTCTATAGTAAAAAATAATATCCCAAATGTAATAAATACTTAATAGAAATAATTTTATACATTTAATTGAGTCTAAATAATTAAATACTAGTAATATGTACATACTACAAAAACTAGAAATTATATCTCTAAATGCCAAATAATGGAGTTATATTATCTTTTAATGACATAGCCATTAATAGAAATTTGTCTAAAATCCACTATAGCAAAAAAAAAAGGTACAAGCACAATAGAATTGATATTATATATGTAAAAATACTATATGCATTTTTTAAACAAATTTATTACTTGGCTTATGCTAATAAACTTCAGTGGTATTATGTGTCACTTGCAAAGTGCTCTTATCATCTTAGCCTTTTACATAAAAAGAACACCCACTAATTTTCTTTTGTAAGCAAGAAGCTTATTATCTTTTATGCAAAATTAAACATGAATCTCATCTGAATCATTTAGTAAAGTTATTTACAACATTAGTTCTTGCTTGTGTTGTAACACTAATTGCAATTTCTTCTAATAACCTCAGTGAAATGATTCAAATGGGATTCATGTTTAGATAATTTATCTACTTTATGGGGCGTATTTCAAGACCTATACCACCCAAAACCTTAAAAAATGAAATTAGAAATATAGAATCTAAACAAGTCAACACAATACAAAACAACTATATATTTAGGTTTATAAGAAAAATAAGGTGTTTGAACAGACCATAATGATGAGAACAAGATGTCAATAAAATAGGGGTGGACAATTAGTTGAACTCAAGTCTTAAAGATCACTTGTGTAAATTTTTTCATTAGGAATTGCCAATTTCAAGAGTAAGATGCTCCTACTCTTAATATGCACTTTGGTGCTGGGATAGACTTCCTTGTATTTTAACTCTCACCTTTGTTTTTACAAATTTTAAGGAAAAAAATAATTTCCTTTGAATATTTAATGTCAATTATAGAGTAAAATTTACATCTAATGTTAATTGATATATAACATCTATTACTATAAAACTAACATGATTTATTAATTTTTATATTAAATTATTACTATTACTGCCCATATATGATCAGGGTCATATTTTTTAATTCTCGATGTTGGCAATAATTTAACAACCAATATTATTTATGTTTTTAAAGAAAAAATTACTATATTTACTACTTAAAATGTTAGAAACTAGAAATGAAACATGTCATAAAATAGAAGGACAAACACACTTGTTGATACAAAAGAATACCACCTTTTAAACAACATTTGTGTTGCATACAAAACATATATACATTTACAAATAATCCCAATAAGTTTTAAAAGGACAAACATATATACATTTTCATTTGCAATTAATTCTAAATAAGTCATACATTTAGTAGCCCTTTTCAAGCTAATGCTAGTCCCTCTTTTAAGAGATATATAGCCTTCTCTTCCTACAAGGTTCTCATATCTTCTTCACTATAAAGGGTCGTGCCTTTTCTAAAGAACTACATGTTTCCATACAAAACTCAATAAGAAAAATAGAATTAAATATTTTCCATAAATGTCTACCCAATCAAAATTCAAACAATTACCTTATCGGGCAAGCCTTTCATTTATCTTCATGTGCTTGATTATATTAGCCATATATTTCATGACAAAGTCTCTACACTCAATGTTGCCTTTTTGCGTATGGCACTATAATAAACAGACTTAAAAGAATGTCAATTTTGTATAATGATTATTAATCACTATATTACATACCTAAACATGTATAAGAATTAATGTTACCTTAACTTTAAACTAATGGATAACGATGCTTGTCTTGTTGGCATTGGCCATCTTGTAATGTGCCTATATGGAATTATTAAGTACTACCTTCCAACCCTTGTACTGCTCATGCCTTAACAAGTTATCCAATACACTTTCTTTCCCTTCAAATATATTACCATTAGCATCTATTGGTGCTTGCAACATTATCAATATTAAAATAAGATAGCTAAAAAGAACATATAATCAAATATAAAAGTAATCATCTTTACACTTACATACCCTTTATGATATGGTACCAAATAGCATTGTCACTTCCTATTCACTGACATGGTCAAGGTGTATGTATTTATGACAATCTTGTAGTGAGTTCCCCACTTTTTAAGTGAAGTGTGGATTTAGGAAACCAAAATAAGAACTTAAACCTATATCCTCAACAACATTGTGCAAGTACCTGTCATTTTTAGACTACATGAGCTTGACTAAATTTTTTAGCCTCCTTAAAGAGTAAAGATAGAGGTACTTAATCCAAGTTTACACTATTGGGTTTCACATATTCTTCAACACAGTGGGTTTTTTTTAAAAAAAACAATATTTTTGAAACTTTCTCAAAATCAATGCATAGAGACATAGATAAATAATTATGTATACAAGATTTAGAATTACCCATTAGAGTACAGATCATGAATCACAAGCATAATCAACTGATAGTACCTTTACAGTATCTAACGAAGTGAATGACGACTTCTTTACCTCTGCAAATTTACTAGGAAATGTCTTTCTCACAAGAACTAGGGTTTAGTGCAATTTTTCTAATGGTAGTTTTTATTCCTTTTACAAAGTGATGCCTTTATGCCTTTTTGTAAAACTAAGGCATGCCATTTTCCTAATCTCACTAGGAAACGCATAAAAATTTCTTAATTTCATTCAACCACTAATACCTGATCTCTATCATAGTGAGAATGAGGAGAGATAAGATTTATCTATTAGTTATCTAATATTAATAACTAAATATTATTAAATATAACATTATCTCATAATGTAATTATTTAATATCAAATGACATAATTATCTGATGTTACTTTAATATCAAATAATGTTACATAATATACTATATATAACGTAAATAATATTGATAATATATATAAATGCACTAAATAACAAGCCCAATTAATAGGAATTTAGTCTAACTAAAATTCAATTAATTATTATCTCATTCTTATTCCTTTTATATGACCTTATAAGTTCTTACTATGTTAGTAATGACCCATCAGTAGACCATAGGTAGTGAGCGGTATCTAGTAATATATTACTGCTACCCAAGTAGTAAGAATGTTTGTAATTTGACATCCACCTAATGTGTAAGCAACACTTTGCAACATGGCTCATGTTGTAACGAAATTCAAATTAAACTAAAGGCATGGAATGTGTCATCCTCATCAATATTCAATTCATGTTTCTTGGTATTAAATAGACTAACTTAAGTAAATGATCAATACACATATTGATTTATTTAAGCACAATAATGCATTTTTTAGTCTTTTTTAATTAAGGAGCCCAAGGATATTACTCCTTTTATATAGGAGGAACAAAATCTTATCTACATTACTCTCATCCCTTTATATGATTTATGACATACCTAATTAATGCCTTACATGTCATCTCGATTAAAGGTGATACAGGATAATATCAAAGTACGTGACTTCTCATGTAAGGAATTATAGTGACTTTATGTCAAAGGACTATGTGCACTATGGTTATATGAGAATAGCTAATGACACATGACAATTCATAAAATATTATCATAGTGAATCAGTCTAATACATTTGTTCACTAACAATATACCCATGTATTAACTTGACATTATATATCCATGATTCACAATCATCAATCATGATACATACTAGTCTTAATGTATTATTGCTAACCTTTTTACAATAATATTCAACTAGGGATATTTTTGGAATAGTAAAACTCTTCCAAGGATAATTATTATATTAAGTTATAAATTGTATAGATATTAAAATGAAATAAACTATAATAATTTCAGTGCCTAAAATGAAACATAATACATTGTGCGTTATTATAATCATCTTATGATTGACTCTTAGGACACACACACACATACTAACATGCACAATGGTATCATCTAGCTCCTCCAAACTTAGAAGTTTTGATATGAAATCCTTGGATAGGATAATGTCATATTCATGTCCCAAGACATGAAATCTCATATGTAATACTAAAATCTCATCATTTAACTTCCTTTTTGTAATAAATCAAAGCTTCTTTTGAGATTTATCAACTTTAATTTTTTGTTATAGATAAGTTACCAAAATCATTGATTTTTTATACTTTCTATACTTATCTTTATCCTCTTCTAACCACTTCTAATCGATTTCTTTGTGTTAAGATACTTAAATTGGATGCAAAAAAATGAGAATTAAACATGTTAGATTATATTTTATTTGACTATAAATAAAGAACTTGGAATAATGGAAAGCCTTACCTCTGTGGACAATGTAATCAAAGCTTTTGACCAATTTAGGTATGTGTCTACTATTTAAGACACTATGGTCACCTCATCTATTGCCAATGGTACCTTGGTCATACCATCCTCAATAATATCTATCATGACCTTGCACTAGTCCTTGACAATGCAAGTGTATAAAGCATATGATCTAAGAAAATTATCCCTATCATCACTTACTTAATAAAGGATTTTGCAAATAAAATTAAACATTTATGTGCACCTTGCAACGATAAATAAATCAATTGATTGACATTAATAAGGTAAATCTATAATATTATTGAAAAATACCTAGCAACAAGTAATAAGGTGACAACAATTTACTTGTGATAATTAAACAAATAGGTTAATGTTAATGAGCTAGCAATTACTCTATTGTGTCATATGGGTCACCATTCGTAGCTTTTCCTCCTCCCTTATGGTAGCAATTTGTGTCTTACCATTTTACCTAAGCATGGCCTTCACCTCCTTTATAATGTCTCTCCTTAATTTTTCTTCCATTTCAATCATTCACTCAACCTTCAACTCTTCTTTTCTTCATTAGATATTCTTCCACTATAAAGACATTTTGAAGCTAGCTTAAAGTAAGCTTAAAGTTCAACTAATCCTCCAACACCCCTAACATTTCTACAATGCTCTAGAGTTCCTAAGGTAGTAGTTAAGATATCTTCCTTTCTAACTAAAAGCCTCATTGGATGGCTTACGAGTTAAGCTTATTATGGTACAATGTAATCAAATATAGTTAATCATGTATTGATAACTAAAAATCAAAATCAATATTTGCTAAATAAAATAATAACATCACCTTCTTGTTGACTTTTCCTAAAACTCATAACTCATTATTCCATAAAGGTGATAAAGATAGATACTTGGTCACAATATTGAACAATAGTCTGCTTAATAGCTTAAGTCCTTTCTTTACTGAGGTCCTTCTTAAACTTCATGTACTCACCGCTAAGACAACCTATGCTTGTATACTTTTTTAGTTTAGCTCTCCTTATTCTTTACATGTAAGGCCTATTGGAAAAAAAGTGACAAAATGATAGGCTCACTATTAATAGTGGAATGAAGATAACAATGAGATGACCAAATTTTTCCCAATACTTTTCGAAGTTGCATATGTCTATAAATTCTTCCCACGTCATGGCATCGATTCCATGATATTTTTTTGTAGCCATTTCCTTCTATTTTCTTTCATCAAAGACAAAGTCTTTAGCTAAGTTATACTTAAAGTTGTTCCACCACATAATGTAAAAATGTAAAATACATTATTAGTACTCCTTAGCAATATTGAAGTTAGTCTGCAAGGTAATGCACATATAAATTACACTTATGCATATGTAATATAGAAAGAATATTATGCAAATGTAAAGAGAAAAATGAAGATGTCTATTAAGATTCCTTATGAATAAATCATCCTAGATGGCATTCTTGAGCTTATGGTTCACTTAGTACCATTGCTTTATGGTGATAGGCACCCTAAAGCATGCTAACATCTCAAGGTAGCTTCTAAACACTATTACACCAGGCCCACATGCTTAGCCCTTCTCATTGAAACCTACTCTGTCCCTATCTCCTCTAGTACACTTGAAAATTGTATGCCTTTTAACTATAGTGTTAGTGTATATGCCCTAAAACCAATCATATTGGTGATTGTAATTTTGAATCATGTTATTTTAATGTAAATTCTAATTATTATATTTATATATATTGTCTGCGTAATATATTCAATTATAATAATAACCTTAGAATAATTGTATTCTTAAATGTCCCTAGTCATATATCATTGTGGATTAGGTTGCTTTGATATGTTAAGACTAGCATGTGTGAAGACTTATATGGGATATTAAGTTTACACATGAGTACAAGTTAGAGAACTTGTATACTGGACCGACCCTTATTAAGAACATTACATGGATCGTTATATGAGTGTCATAAGTGGTTCTTAGTGATCATTATTAATATGGTCCTTTGACCTGAGATCACCAAGGTTCCCTACATGTGAGTTTCATATTTTGATACTATTCTATGTCACTAATGGTTAAGTGAATGCAAGGGTAGATATTGGATATGTCACATATCATGCGGAGGGGTTTGTTTGATCAAGATGGGATTTGTCCCTCCTATATAACAGGAGTAACATCTATGGGCCCCTTGATTAAGTAAAGCTGAGAAAATGCATTGCCATGCTCAGATGAATTGACATGAGATGTTGATTACATTTGTTTCAGTTAGCTTACTTAGGAGTCAAGAAACCTTAAGATTGGGCTATACGGGAATGACATGGTCCATGTCTCGTGCTCAATCTAGATGTATAGGACAAAAGGACATAAGTGATGATCACGAGTAAAGATTTAGTCAAATCACCGACTTTCTCATTACTTGGGTAACAATGATGTGTTGCTAGACACTAATCATTGTTTATGATCATTAATATAATTAATGGTCATTGCCAACGTAATGAGAGCCTGTAGGGTCGCACACTTAGAACTTAGTGAATTTGGAATTAATGGACCAAATTGTTTGGGCTTAATATTTGGGAATTCATGTTATAATTATAAGGCTCAATAGTAAGCCTATAATTATACATGGAATAAAGCCCAAATAGGTTAGGTTTTTCTATGCACCTATTTAAATAGGTTTATTGGGTAATAATAGGATTACTATTATTATTCACGCACCCCAAGCAAAAGCATAGAAAACCCTAGCACCTCTCCTTGACCAAAATCCTTGAAGAGGCGTAGCTAGCACTACGAGGTGTAAGGAGATCAATTCCAACCGGTGTGTGTAGCGGACATTCATCGGTGATTCACGGGTTCGTATGGATACCACAGAGGTGCAGCCACATAAACGTTGTGCTGGTGATCTGATTTACTGGTTTCCATTCCGGTTCGTGATTTGGAAGCAGATCGGACTTGCTGTAGCGGTCAGAAGATTTTTTGCCAAAAGGTATAAACCCTAATCCCTAATCTATGGCGTTCTAAATTCGCATGGATCCTTGGTGGAAATCGTGCAAAAATTTTATTCCACTGTGCATGTATGATGCGTGATTTCCAGCAGTGGCATCAGAGCTGCTTGCGAATCCATAGATTAGTTTTCTGTATTATGCGTTTAAATCTAGATAATTCGTGTTTAATCAGATCATGCATGATGCAATTAGGGTTCTGGATCAATGTAATTTTGTATGTTGATGAATCAGTTTTGATTAGATTAAAATTAGATTGAAACATACATAATTAATGATTCATTTTTAATGAGATTAAAAAACTGGAAACGTAGCTGATGACGATTTCGTTTTAATGAGATTAAAATTTGAACAGAAACATGTCTGGTTGTATACATGTGATGTATGCATTCTGTTTTGTTTAATGAGATTAAATTAAATAGAACATGGACTAATGTTTGAGTTAATACGACAGAACATCAAGAAGTAGGATTTCGGAACAGTTCTGGAATTAGGGTTCTTGATAAATTCTAATTTTGGCCGATTGTTTTAAAGGTTAAAACAGAAACCGAAACATTCAAAATTTTCTAGATTTTTGCCCGAAAGTCTTCAAAATTTTGAATGTAAGATGCATAAAAATTTTTGGGAAGGGGGCTCCGCCCCCTCACCCCCGCGAGGGGCGGCCCCCCCTCGACCCCCGCCCACTAACCGGCTAGCGGGACCGCCGTACTAACTCTGCGTAGCGTAATAATTGATAGCTTGAATCTAAGCTACATTTTAAAATCAATCTTTTCATAACCTTCTAATTTTAAACAAGTTAAAATTGGAAACAAGATCAATTTCAATAAATACCTATGGTTGTTTGTATGCTTACATGTGATGTTTGCTGCATGATGCATAGTTATGGCCCTTACACCATAATGTATGGTTATATTTCATTTTTTGGTTTTGGTTTTATTGTAATTAAATACGGCCTGCGTGTCGTGCCTTTCTCTATAAATTCTAGTTGTACATTCTTTCTCTCACCTCACTCCCCTCGAATGTAACTCGAGTTTTCTCCTTCATTATGTATTGTAAAGTTAGAATAGTTTACTTTCAAATGTATAATATGTTTAAGCCTGGAGCTTGTTGCCATGGAGACAAGGAGCTAAAATCAATACGAGGACAACTGTGGAAGATGCTTAAAGAAGATATCTTTACCCTAGGTTGACCTTTTTGGTTTTCTCATTGGCTTGGGAAAACCAATATAGTTTGGCCATAACTATGCACATTTATTTTATGCTTTATTGCATGCTTTATATTAATGTATATGATATGTTAGATATAGGCATGTATGGATGGCAAATAATGGTGAGATCTAAATAAACATTTAAATCCCTCAATGCAAATATTAAGTCAATAATAATAGTGATGCCTTCCAATGAATGGCACTTGTCAAGGCCTTGATCAACATAAGGCAGGTTTGCCAAAGCAAAGTGCCTAGGTTATCTTGGTGAGACACGATAGGATAATAGTGATATCCAAATGCTAATAATTGGGTTTTGACTTAACTAGGCCATCTCAATAGGATTGGGACCTAGAGGCATGGAGTTGGGCTTAAGTCCATGAGATGGATTTAAACAAGTGTTGTTCACCCAACTATCCAAGAGTTGCATAAGATGTAATTGGCAAGGAGTTGCCTACTTAAATAGCCAAAACTTAAGTGATCAGCCAAAGCTGACTTAAGTCTAGGTGAAATATGGATCTTGGCCCACTAGAAAATATCAAACGCTACGATTTTTTGAAATAATAGTGAGGGCTATTATTTTGAGAAAAATAGTGGGAGCATTATTTAATAAAAGACCTTATTAAATAAATAAAATACATGATTCTCATTTTGCATATTTTTCTATTGTAGATAACCATAGCATCAAATGCATCAAATTTATCACTGCAATCTATCCTTGAGAAGGATAAGCTGAATGGGATGAATTTTCTCGATTGGTATCGAAACTTGAGGATTATCCTCAAGCATGAGAAAAAGAAGTATGTCCTAGAGCAACCTACTCCAAATGAGCCTACTACTAATGCTCCTCGAGCAGAAAAGGATGCTTATAAGAAGCATCTAGAAGATGCTCTGGATGTCAGTTGTCTCATGCTTGCTACCATGAACTCTGAGCTTCAAAAGCAACATGAGAACATGGAGGCGTTCAATATGATTGATCACCTTAAACAGCTCTACCAAGAGCAAGCAAGACATGAGAGATATGATGTATCTAAAGCATTATTTCAGTGTAAGATGGCTGAAGGAACACCCGTTGCTACACATGTACTTAAAATGATTGGGTACATCAATAGCCTTGAAAGATTGGGTTTTCCTTTACAGCAAGAATTGGCCACTGATATAGTTCTGCAATCGTTTCCTGAGAGCTATAGTCAATTCGTCATGAATTACAACATGAACGAAATTGACAAGACTTTGCCTGAACTACTTAACATGTTAAGAACTGCTGAGCAGAACTTAAAAAAAGTCTAAGCCCAATTCCATTATGATGGTTCAAAAGGGCAAAGGAAAAGGCAAGTCTAAGGCCAAGAATAAAAAGAAAAAGGACAAGACTGATGGAAAGTCCAAGTCAAGTTCCTCTGCACTGAAGCCCAAAGGTGGTGTGGCCAAGGAAGGACAATGCTTCCATTGTAAAGAACCAGGACATTGGAAGCGAAATTGCAAGATTTACCTGGAAGAGCTTAAGAAGCAAAAGGAAAGTGGGACTTCCAACTCAAGTATTTATGTTATAGAGGTTAATTTATCTACTTCTACATTTTGGGTATTAAATACTGGATGTGGTACTCACATTTGTATAAATGTGCAAGATCTTAAAGAAAGTAGATCATTAGCCAAAAGTGAAGTGGACCTACGCGTTGGAAATGGAGCAAGAGTTGCTGCATTAGCTGTAGGGACTTATTATTTATCTTTACCTAGTGGATTAGTTTTAGAATTGGACAATTGTTATTTTGTGCCTACTGTTAGTAGAAATTTGATTTTTGTTTCTTGTTTAGACAAGAAAGGTTTTTCATTTATAATAAAAGAAAAATGTTGCTCTATTTATTTAAATGAAATGTTTTATGGCAGTGCACAATTAATGAATGATTTTTATGTTCTAGACCTTGAAAATCCAATCTATAACATAAACACGAAAAAGGTCAAAATTAATGATTCAAATCCAACCTATCTTTGGCATTGTCGTTTAGGCCATATAAATGAGACACGCATCTCCAAACTTCATAAGGATGGATTTTTGGACTCATTTGATTTTGAATCATATGAGGTATGTGAATCATGTTTATTAGGTAAGATGACTAAAGCCTCTTTTACTGGGAAAGGTGAAAGGGCAAGTGATTTATTGGGCCTTATACATAGTGATGTATGAGGACCTTTAAACACACAAGCCAGAGGAGGTTATCAGTATTTCATTACTTTTACTGATGATTTCAGTAGATATGATTACATGTTTCTTATGAAACACAAGTCTGAATCTTTTGAAAAGTTCAAAGAGTTCAAAAATGAAGTACAAAACCAACTTAGTAAAGGTATTAAAGCACTTCGATCAGATCGAGGTGGTGAATACTTAGATCAAGAGTTCCTTAATCATCTAAAGGAGTGTGGCATTGTATCACAACTCACTCCACCAGGAACACTTCAATGGAATGGTGTTTCTGAAAGGAGGAATCGAACTTTGTTAGACATGGTTCGGTCAATGATGAGTCATGCTGACCTTCTAAATTCCTTCTGGGGACATGCTCTGGAGACTGCAACTTTCACACTAAACTGTGTTCCATCAAAATCAGTTCAAAAGACACCATATGAGATATGGACTGGGAAACGTCCTAATTTGTCTTTTATGAAGATTTGGGGCTGCGAAGCTTACGTAAGACGTCAGGCTTCTGATAAACTTGGACCCAAATCTGATAAATATTTTTTCGTTGGATATCCTAAAGAAACAAAAGGATATTATTTCTCTAATCCAACCGAGTAAAAAGTGTTTATTGCTCGAACTGGTGTTTTTCTAGAGAGAGAATTTATCTCTAAAAGAATCAGTGGGAGAAGAATAGAACTTGAAGAAATTCAAGATCAACGAGAAAACATTGAACTTAAGATGGAACCTGAGCCGGTTCCACAAACAGTTGTGGAAGAACCTACTCATGTAACACAGAACCCACGTAGATCTAGTAGGATACGTCATGAGCCCGAGAGATATGGTTTTCTCGTGACTCATCACGGTGATATGTTGCTCATGGACCAAGATGAGCCTACAACCTACCAAGAGGCTATGATGGGACCAGATTCTGAGAAATGGCTAGAAACTATGAAATTAGAGATGGACTTCATGTATTCAAACTAAGTTTGGACTTTGGTTGATCCACCTGAAGGGGTAAAACCCATTGGGTGTAAATGGGTTTTCAAAAAGAAAACTGACATGGATGGTAATGTGTGTACCTTTAAGGGACGATTGGTTGCAAAAGGTTTCAAACAAATCCATGGTATTGACTATGATGAGACCTTTTCTCTAGTTGTTATGCTTAAATCCATCAGGATTCTTCTAGCTATAGCAGCATATTATGATTATGAAATCTAGCAAATGGATGTCAAAACTTCTTTCCTTAATGGAAATCTTCTTGAGGATGTGTACATGACACAACCTGAAGGTTTTGTAAATCCTGAAAATGCTGGAAAAGTTTACAAATTGCAACAATCCATTTATGGGTTGAAGCAAGCTTCTCGGAGTTGGAATCTTTGTTTTGATGATGCAATCAAAGAGTTTGGTTTCATCAAAAATAAAGATGAACCCTGTGTTTACAAGAAGGTTAGTGGGAGCATAATAGTCTTTCTGGTATTGTATGTAGATGACATATTACTCATTGGAAATGACATTCCTACACTACAGTTTGTAAAAACTTGTTTATGAAATTATTTTTCTATGAAAGACTTAGGTGAGGCCTCCTATGTATTAGGTATCAAGATCTATAGAGATAGATCGAGAAAATTGCTTGGCCTAAGTCAAAGTACATACATCGACAAGGTGCTAAAAAGGTTTAGCATGCAAGATTCTAAAAGAGGATTCTTGCCGATTTGACATGGCATAAGTCTCTCAAGAACTCAATGTCCTTCCATAGAGTATGAGAGACAGCGCATGAGTAAGATCCCTTATGCATCTGCGATTGGATCTATCATGTATGCTATGTTATGTACTCGTCCTGATGTCTCGTATGCTTTAAGCATGACGAGCAGATATCAATCAGATCCTGGTGAAAGTTACTGGACAGCTGTCAAGAATATTCTTAAGTACTTAAGAAGAACTAAAGACATGTTTTTGATTTATGGAGGTGAGGAAGAGCTCATTGTAAATGGTTACACTAATGCTAGCTTTCAAACCGATAAAGATGACTTTAGGTCGCAATCAGGTTATGTATTTTGCCTTAATGGTGGTGCTGTGACCTGGAAGAGTTCAAAGCAAGGGACAGTGGCTGATTCTACAACAGAAGCTAAATACATTGCAGCATCAGATGCCGCAAAAGAGGCTTTTTGGATTAAGAAGTTCATCAATGAACTTGGAGTTGTTCCTAGCATTGCTGACTCAGTAGAGCTCTATTGTGACAATAATGGAGCCATTGCGCAAGCCAAGGAACCTAGATCTCACCAGAAATCCAAACATATACTCTGGCGCTATCATCTCATAAGAAATATTGTTGATAGAAATGATGTCAGGATATGCAAAATACCGACTGACAATAATGTTGCCGATCCATTGACAAAAGCCCTGACGCAGCAAAAGCATGATAGTCATATGAGATCCATAGGTATTAGATACATGGATGATTAGCTTTAGTGTAAGTGGGAGATTGTTAGTGTATATGCCCTAAAACCAATCATATTGGTGATTGTAATTTTGAATCATGTTATTTTAATGGCAATTCCAATTATTATATTTATATATATTGTCTGCGTAATATATTCAATTATAATAATAACCTTAGAATAATTGTATTCTTAAATGTCCCTAGTCATATATCATTGTGGATTAGGTTGCTTTGATATGTTAAGACTAGCATGTGTGAAGACTTATATGGGATATTAAGTTTACATATGAGTACAAGTTAGAGAACTTGTATACTGGACCGACCCTTATTAAGAACACTACATGGATCGTTATATGAGTGTCATAAGTGGTTCTTAGTGATCATTATTAATATGGTCCTTTGACCTGAGATCACCAAGGTTCCCTACATGTGAGTTTCATATTTTGATACTATTCTATGTCACTAATGGTTAAGTGAATGCAAGGGTAGATATTGGATATGTCACATATCATGCGGAGGGGTTTGTGTGATCAAGATGGGATTTGTCCCTCCTATATAACAAGAGTAACATCTATGGGCCCCTTGATTAAGTAAAGCTGAGAAAATGCATGGCCATGCTCAGATGAATTGACATGAGATGTTGATTACATTTATTTCAGTTAGCTTACTTAGGAGTCAAGAAACCTTAAGATTGGGCTATACGGGAATGACACGGTCCATGTCTCATGCTCAATATAGATGTATAGGACAAAAGGACATAAGTGATGATCACGAGTAAAGGTTTAGTCAAATCACCGACTTTCTCATTACTTGGGTAATAATGATGTGTTGCTAGACACTAATCATTGTTTATGATCATTAATATAATTAATGGTCATTGCCAACGTAATGAGAGCCTGTAGGGTCGCACACTTAGAACCTAGTGAATTTGGAATTAATGGACTAAATTGTTTGGGCTTAATATTTGGGAATTCATGTTATAATTATAAGGCCCAATAGTAAGCCTATAATTATACATGGAATAAAGCCCAAATAGGTTAGGTTTTTCTATGCACCTATTTAAATAGGTTTATTGGGTAATAATAGGATTACTATTATTATTCACGCACCCCAAGCAAAAGCATAGAAAACCCTAGCACCTCTCCTTGACCAAAATCCCTGAAGAGGCGTAGCTAGCACTACGAGGTGTAAGGAGATCAATTCCAACCGATGTGTGTAGCGGACATTCATCGGTGATTCACGGGTTCATATGGATACCACAGAGGTACAGCCACATAAACGTTGTGCTGGTGATCTGATTTACTGGTTTCCATTCCGGTTCGTGATTTGGAAGCAAATCGGACTTGCTGTAGCGGTCAGAAGATTTTTTGCCGAAAGGTATAAACCCTAATCCCTAATCTATGGCGTTCTAAATTCACATGGATCCTTGGTGGAAATCGTGCAAAAATTTTATTCTATTGTGTATGTATGATGCGCGATTTCCAGCATATAGGACCGTTAACTCCTCTTTCCTTTTATTACCACTTTTATCAAAATTTCTAGAATCCATGTCACTTTTGTTTACAAAGTTATCATAAAATTAGCACAAACATTTAGTTTATGTGTCAAGTAACATTTGATAAGTTTCTAAGCACATATACATAATAACTTAAACAATAAAGAATATTGGAAATCATTTTATCACATTTAGTTTGATCGTAGAACAAAAATACCACCCACAACAAATTAACATTTTAAAAATAGCATATAAGAAATTAAGTTACATTAATGAAGAAAAAAGATAGCATCCAAGCAAAAATAACATTTTTCAAAAATAGGAGCATAAAATAGAAATTATATTTAGGTACAATACTATCTAAATTATATAATAAGCCTATACCATGTTCACAAGGATTAAAGAGTAATTTTAAAGCAAAAAAATGATAACTGTTTTCATAATACAAAAAAATGCTAGTTATCTAACTCCAAAGACCATAATCAAGATCACAAAATGATCACAAAGTGTATAAGAACTAGGGAAAATACCTCA
Organism: Sindora glabra; assembly: GCA_020226215.1. Lineage (NCBI taxonomy): Eukaryota > Viridiplantae > Streptophyta > Magnoliopsida > Fabales > Fabaceae > Sindora > Sindora glabra. Next base: position 35,842,744 of record CM035234.1, on the reverse strand, counting down.
AATAATGTGGTATAAATGCTTGAAGACAATAGAAGGTTAATCGCACACAATTGTTATACAAATGTTAGAGAAAATTGAGTGAAAAGCATGTAAAAATGAAATGAAAATCATTATATGAATAAAACTTGTTTATAATTCTAAGAAATAGAAATGAGAAATGTTAGTGGTAGCATTTTCCATATTGGTTATCACCAAAACTAACATCTAATTTTTTTACACATAATTATAAAACTACCAATTTTGTAGAATTTGAACATTGGTTAAGTATAATACCCAACATCTAATATTCCACCTAATCTTCAAATCTAATGATTTAGCTTTATTTTGGACATTAGTCCTTTAACAACCAATATAATAAGTCACAATTTCCTAATCACATTGGTTTTTTTTTAAACACCCAACATGGAAAGGTAAATTTTTTAAAAAGAAAGCTAACACTTGATCTTCCATTTAACATTGGTTCATATATAACCAATGTAGAAAATAAATTACTACTTTACAATATCAACTATTCATTATAGTTAATGTGATAAGTTACTCATAATTTTAAAAATATCACTATGCTATTATATATATCAATTTTCATTTTGGCTAATATTAATATGGTGAAATTGTATCACTTTTCTGTAATAATGAATATAAAATATGTTTGATGTTAAACTCCCTTGTAATAATAAAATGAAAAATTTTACAATAACAAAGGTAGAAATGTTCCATATTTCTTAAATAGGATAAATCCTTTTAATTATAAAAGTCATAATATTATTATTTTTATATTAAGTTAATATTAGCTAAGTATACTTTACTTAGTTAGTAACATCATTTCTTATTTCAATTCACTCCCTTGTAGCATATTGCTCTTTAAAAAAATTCTTTCAATAAATTATTCCTTTAAAAAATATTATAATTAAGTTAAAAGTTATAATAAAATAGATATATTAATTTAATTAATTAATTGCATATTCTATTTTTCATAAAAATAGTTAAAAATTAAAATTAAAATTAATTAAAATTTTCTTTATTTGAATTCTATATTTTTATGTTTTAAATTAAATTTCTAATATTATAAAAGCTATAATAATATCATTTTTATATTAGGTTATTTTTAAGGCAACTGAATATCACTTATATAGAAAGTGAACTATTCATTGCCTTAATCCACAAAAAAATTCATTGAACAAATTATTCCTTTATTATAAAAATATTTTCAATCACTTAAAAATGTAACATAGAAGATATATTATATATATAGATTGAATTAATTAATTAATTATAAATATATTCTATTTTTAAGAAAAGTAATTAAAAATTGAAATCAAATTTATTTAAAATTTATCAATAGTTTTTCATATCAACTTTCAATTGTTATATTTTAAATTAAATATACATTAGTTGAAATTTTGTCAATATTTTTTCATGTCATGAGAAAATATTGTACTTAAGTTTTTCAATTAATCAATTTTAAAAATATAAAAACCTATTTGAAAACTTTTCTAGGTTTGCATTTGATTTTTTAATTAGATCCTTATAAGAATAGTTATTTTCTATAGGAATAAATATTTTTCTGTTAAATATAATTTTAATGGTTTAAAATTATAATCATATTTTATCATATATAATGTTTTACAAAAATTTAATTCATTAAAAGTATATATAACTAATATATGTTACATTTATGTATTCAGCAGAAAAAAGTTTTTTGGAATTAAATTATTTTTTAAATGTGATTTATAATATATGGTGAGTAAAATAAGTTATAGGCTACAAGAAGTATTGGATTTTTCAGCGGGGTTTCTATGAAGGTGACCTTCATGTGTGTTGGCAAAATGTGCAAAGTACCAAAGCGGTCTAAACACATTGCAAACCCATAATTCTTTGCAACATTAACTTAGCTATCATTGAAATGCTAATGTGGCTATAATTAAAATTTCATTTGTTTTTGTTACAATTGTGATAATTAACTTAACCCATTTTATTATAAGCACAAAATATCTTCTTTTCATATTCTTTATATGAAAAGTGAGAGGAGAGTAACTATTGAAGAGTGCTAATAGGTTTTTACTATCTAAATTTGGCATTATGCAATTGTTGAAAATGATTTTTCTTTACTAACTTTTCAAAGTTCTTTTTTCCACAAATGGAAACAAATCAAGTATTTTCTTTGATCTTGATCTTTATGCCATTTGCTAAACACAACACCCATATCGAATCAATCCTTGACAACCTTTTTTGCTTTTAGAATTCCTCTACATTTGCAAATTTTCTCTTCACAGGTTAATTCACTCCCATTATACCAATTGTAGGTAAGGTTTCAAGATCCTTCAAATTTTGAATTCTTCTAATTTCTTCTTCCTAATTACTTTAATACATAGAATACCATATTTTCCACTTTCCTATTTCTTTCAACTCTATCTTTCATTTGTTGATGATAAATCACAACCTCTGTCATTTTCAAAATCATGTAGATATAAAGTTCTATGTCCACCATCATTATGAGAAAAAAATCATAACTTAAGAGTTTGATTAATTTGTTGCTAAATTTTGATTTCACTTTCAAGAAAGAGCTAATTTTATATAATAGGTTTTGTGGTTGCTAATTAAGCATAACTTTGTTCTAAAACTATTGAGAAAATGTTTATATGCATTTAATTTTCATAATATTATGTGTTGTTATTAAATATAGCTCTTAATAATATTTTTTATTTTATTTAAAGTTTTATAGAAATTAAAATTCTTAGTGATGCCTTTTATTATTAATGGTTTTCATTGACGCCACTTGTTTTTTTCCCTTGAGTATAATCTTTAATAAGGTTGTGAAAACTTTGGAACATCATAAAGGCCAGGAAATACAAAGTAACTAGAGACTTTAAAGGTTAGGAAATACAAAGCTACTAGAGACTTTAATCTTATTCAGGGATATTAGGGATGATAATGGTTATAAATGTTAACTTTAGGAAAAGATTATTTCCTTAAGCTTCTAAATTATGTAATACCTTTTTTTTTGTAATAGTAGGAATGGTTAAACAAATAAATACATACATAAGGATTATAGATCGAATCTTGAATATAGAAAAAGTGTAAACCCCCTTACTTAATAACACCTTAATCCTCGCTAAAAAGATAATTAACGCATACTAATTTGCCTTCTACTTTAAGCTAGCTCACAATACCTCAAATATCTGGATCTCATACAATATAGGCAAGGGTCATGTAATTATACAACAAGTTCAACTTTACATCCATCACTTACAAAATTAACAACTATACAATCATTCTTAATACATCTTCAAAATCTCTATTCTCCCTTATCAAGAGGGCCTTTCGAAGCATCACCTGGAATGGTTAGTAATAATATGAAAACATAAGAAACAGAGTTTCCCAGTAGCTAGCTATTACCACGAAAACATATCAAGCCATTCCAGATCCTTAAGCAAATAGAATGTGCATCAATGAATCGTTTGTCATCTCATTCCGTACCATTGTAAGAAATGTGCATCACACATAGCAATCATCAAGCCCATTCAAGGACTTATATAGATATCTAGATGGCCATCACAGATAAACGTACCTAGGCCTCATATACAACAATTTCACTGTCTTCCCGAGGTACTCTAAAGGCCATAGGCCATAGGCCTCATATACAGCATTTCACTGTCTTCCCGGGGAACTCTAAAGGCCATAGGTACCGCGCACAGCAATTGCATTACCATCCCAGGGATAACTCGGGCCATAGGCTTTACACACACAGTATTTGACTGTCTTCCCGAGGTGTGCACACAGTGATTTCATTACCATCCCGGGGATAACTCAGGCCATAGGCCTTACACACACAGTATTTGACTGTCTTCCCGGGGTGTGCACACAACTATTTCATACACATTCCATATAATGGCAAAGTATACCGAAAATCATGTAAATAGAAACAAAGCTTAAGGATAAAGCTAGCTACCTTTTATAAGCTTCCAATGTGATGTTTCCTTTGCCCTCACTTAACAACTTCTTTACACTTCCTCTTGCCTTTCTAAGTTGTCACTCCTTAGTCTATACAAATACACATCATAGTTCGTATTAAAACATCATCACTTTCCTTAAACCTCATGTATTCTTTACTTCCTCCACTTAAATAAATGCATACTTAGATGCTCTATATCTTGTTTTCAAGCCTTGAAATGACACATATGAACATTAGAAAAGGATCCGGAAGTAAAACCATGCAAAACGTGAAGAATTAAAGCCAAAATGTTCACTTAACAAAGAACACGAGGGTGAACATGGGCCGTGTTCTACCCCGTGTTAAGAACATGGGGTACAACATGGACCGTGTTCTACCCCATGTACATTACTGATCTGCCTTCGTTGAAGAACACGGGGGTGAACATGGGCTGTGTTCTACCCCGTGTTCAGAACATGGGGTACAATATGGGCCGTGTTCAGAACATAGGGTACAACATGGGCCGTGTTCTACCCCATGTACATTACTGATCTTCCAAAAACACAATTTACATGGCTAAACCTCCTTCTCCCCTTGGCTTCTCAAAAGGGAAGTTTCATACACACTTTCATAACTCAAAATTTCATCTTCCATAGGCTTCATAACTCATAAGAATCATCCTAATTTTATCAATTTAACCAAATTCCAAACAAATCATGCCAAATCCACACATGCACCATTTTGCCTCTAAAATCCTAGACTGTGTACATCATGGTTTCTTGTTGTTTTTACACCAAACCAAAGCCATATATTAACATAACAACATCCAAAACACCATTAAACATATTCAAATCATCCTAAACTCCATGTTCAATCACCCTTGACCACTCCAACATCAAAATCTCAAGAAACTAAAAAGAGTACTTTAAAGAACTTTTGAAGGAGAACATTTTTACCTCTTGGTGCAACTTGAAAATCCTCACTTAGAGCTCACCAAACTTGATCAAACTTGAGCTTTCTTAAATCTAAACACACCAATGGACAGAGCTTGATGAGAAGAGCAACTTTCCCTTCTACCCCCAAGCCTAAATCTCACTATTTTTGGGTGAAAAAGCCAAAAGAAACTTTCTCTCTCTTCCTTCTCTCTCCTGCACGTTTTTGGTGCTTTAATGGAGTCTTCCACAGCTTTTGAGAAGAAAGGAGAAGGAAGAAGACTTTTCATGAAGCTTCAAGGGTATTCTTGCCATTTTTGACAATTCCAAGGGTAATTTAGTCCTTTTTCACCAATAGTAAGGCTATTCTTGCCATTTCTTCAAATAAGGACACTTGTCCATTTTCTTCTAACAAGGACACTTGTCATGTGTCTATTGGCCACACTAAAAAAAATCACATATCACACCCTAAATTCTTAGTTATTCATATTAGATCCCAAATTCTTGGTTATTTCATTTTAACCACATCCGATTCTGCACTTTTGCAATTTAGTCCATAGGGTCTCTATCTGTTTAAAATTTCTTACACTGTCAGACTTAGACAACTCCCCTTTTTAGGATTTTCTAACCTCCTCTGATCATTTATACTGCTTAGGAAAATTAATTCTTTTCCTACTACCCTTTTTCCTTCAGAATTTCGTTTACCTTACACTTAATTCCTTTCAACTTAATATTCACCCACCAAGCTAATTCAAACGTGCTCTTCGTTTCTACAGCCTCAAAATTTAGAAATTCAAATGATAGAATTAAAAATTCGGGACATTACAAAAAGGCACTAAGCTTTTAATAACATCAGATGCCACTTGAATCAAGTAATAATTTGATCCTACTATACTTCATTGAATTTTATGAGAAAGTAAGGATCATACTTTTCTTTTTTGTTGTTTTATGGTTTTTCCATTTCATTACATAATTGACCAATACCATTATTGTCATTCAAACTTTTGCCATTATGCTTCTTCAAACTTGAAATAATCCAAGGTACCCTACCTTACCATGATCTTTTTACCATGTTTACTAATTACTAGGTAGCTTTGAAATTATCATTCCTATTGTTACTTAATTATTACTTTTTTTCATCCTTTTTCATCTATCATAATTGAAAGAAATTTTTTATTCTTTTTTATTTGTTGTTTTTGAAACCTGATGAAGCATTATTTTTTTTTTCAAGTTTACCCTTCTTTTTCTTTAATAAATGTTTTATTGTTCCAAACATTTATCTTATAATATTTCAACAAATTTATTCCATCATATTTTTCTCTCAATCTTTAACCATTTTGGACTTTGTAATCACAGAGTCCAAGATATGTGAGAATAAGGAGAGAAACAAGATGGAGAAAATTTTGGTCTTGGATTAGAGAAAATTTTGGTCTTGGATTAAAGAGTGTTTTGAAAAGTATAATAAAAATAAACATAATAAACTATTTTCTTAATTTCCATGAAAATGGTTAAAAGTGATAGATAAAAAGGAAAGAAGGAGTAATTATTAATGTTGGGTTTAAACACAAGTAAGGTATAATGATGATTGTCATTATTATAGAAAAACAAGTTAAGAGAAAAAAGATTAAATGCAAGTAGCAGTAGCTAATATTTACCTTTTCTTAATTATTTGTAGGAAGCAAAAGTTTTAGTTAAAGTTTTTAGGTCTAATTGATTCACAAAAGCAACTAATCATAACTAGAAGTTTTAACAAAAATTTTTTCATTTCTCTAGTGGCTTTTAATGTTATGTTATTATTATAGGTTTATGGTTACTATGTAATGCTATAGTGTTTGATCCTCCATTAAAAATTGGTCATATATCAACTACTAATGAATTTAGATTTAATAGAGGCTCCATTTGTTTTTCAAAAGATATTTTTCATAGGAAAATCTCATATCCTTTAACATAAATGAAGGAGTTACATATGCCTTTATACCTTATGATTAAAAAAAGTATATATCCCTAGAGCTATAAATTATGGTAAAAATGGAAGACAACTTCCTCTCCACCAAACTCATTACATCTAACATTGAATATATTAACTACTTTTCACCATCTTGATAATTTATAATTATATTCCTACGAAAAATATTTTTTATCAAAACAAATAAAAGCAAATAATTTTCTTTTTTCCTTTCTATATATAATTATAACCTACCTTAACTTCATCTTATAAACTTTTTATTTATATAAGGTGTGCAAGTACACACTTTCAAGACCTCTTATTGTATTTTTTTTAACCTTTTCTTATTATCCAAAGCCAATAATTGGTAAGTGAATGGTTTGTAAACATGGGTAACCTATATATAAAAATTGCTCTGCTTAAATTAGAAATAGGTAGTATGTATCATTTATTTAGTAAAGTGAAATAGAGCTAAAAACTTCTAACATAAATATTCCATTCAAACTAACCATATCCAATCAAACATATACAACAAAACCCTCTAAATCACTTCTACTTGGCATCATTGGCTTCTTCACTAACCAAATCAAACCTTCTACTTGAATGACTCTAGCCAATTGGACAAGTCTAGAAGTTGAGCAAACACTAAGCAAGCAGATAACATGCCTTTAATAAGAAGATAGCTGCCTAGGACATGTGTTTGAATATCATTTGATACCCAACTAGGATGATCCTCATGACAAAATCTAGAAAGTTCTACTGTAGGGCCCTCCCCACATTTCTTATCACCTAGATCATAGACTATAAGTAGGATACCCAATTATGCACCCTTTGTATTTTCTTAATGTATAACAATTTTACCATTGGCATTATTTATGGTTCTTATACCACTATCACGAATCATGAATCCTTAATGGGATAAAGCTCTAATAACTTAAGAAGAGGCTATTGCCTTTATTACCAAATTGTCTTCTCAAGTTATAATTCTAAAAAATTCAAGAAAAGAATTCACAAAAGGAATCTAAGAAAGTAAAGGCTAAAATAAAGCTAATGTTTTTACAGAATAAGTCTACTAACTACAGAGAAAATTGGCCATTTTCCATCGATCCAAATTCAAGGAAGTTTAACCTTTGAACTGGAGCATTTGAACTATATCCCAATTCCTCCAAACACCTCCATCACCACTAAACAAATACTTCTACAATTGCCTTCATCATTAGCTAGAATATCCACAAACAAACCATCTAATTCAACTACCAATACAATATTCTTAACAAAAATCAACAACACTAGAGTTAACATTAACCTACACTATGAATGATATGATTTGTTTAACCTTAGTTTTGCACCAAAACCCATCATGAAATATATTTTGATCATGCCCACCTATTCATCGAAGCTTACCTTCTATATATTTTAGCTTTAGCTAATTCTATGTGAGTACGGGTTATGTATAGTTTAACTTTGGCTGATTCTATATGAGTACTCAAGTATTAAGCTCTGGACTTAGTTTTGTATTCAAATACTAGAATACAATACTTAAGTACTTGCAAATTTCTACTTAGTACATGAGTAGTGTACTCAAGTATCTTAAGCCTAATGCACACCCAAGTGTTTGTTTGCTTTATTTCTTGTTATTTAAGACATCATTGGGCTTTATATTAGTTTAGCCCATTATTTGGCATTTCATTTTGGATAATTAAGTTTTTAATTAGATTTCTAAATTACGCTTAAATAATCTAATTAGAGCCTAATTAATTTAGCTAATTTTTTACTTTGAAAACCTATTTGAAAAGGGTTATTCCTTATTGTTACAACTTTTGATATTTATAAATTTGAAAACTCTTAGAAAGCTTTTCCTTCTAATGATTTTAGTAAGAACTTCAAACTCATTAAAACTAATTCAACTTTTATGGAATTAAATCTCACTTATTAAAAGAATAATATTCTTTATAGCATGATCTCTTTTTATTAATCATTTTTGTTTTTCTTCTTTTCTAAAGCATGCCATGATTATACTTCTTTTTCAATTTGATTTTGAAATTTAGGACAATCCAACCCTAGGAATTCACATTAGCAAAAATGAAATACACATAACCTAAACTCATCCAATCTTACTTTTTCATGCATCCAAACTCCTTAAATAAGCCCTTAGAATCCCTCCTTGATCTTTTTAACCTTAACTCCTATCATTAGACCCTATGATAAATGTAAAAGCTCCTTTTTCCTCTTGGAATTCACATTATTCCCCTTTCTTCAAAAAGATTCATCCTTGAATCTTTAAATTCTACATCAAAAGGAGAAAGGTTAGCAATATTAAAAAAGGCACTAATATTATACTCACCCAATTACCTAATTTATAAATATTTTCATTGATTTTCTCTACCATTTGAAAGGAACCATCTCCTCTTAGATGCAATTTACTCTTCGTTTAAGCAAAAAATCTTTCCTTTCTTATATGAATCCATACCCAATACCCTAATTCAAAAACTACTTTCTTTCGCCTTTTATTGGCTTATTTAACATATTATTCCATCTTTTTCTCAATATTCATTTGGACTTGCTTATATAACTTGTAAATCACATCTCATTTCCTATTTTTATCTAAAGTTAACCTCTCACCAATAGCTAAAGGCATCAAATCTATAGGAATCAATCGATCAAAGCCATAAACAATTTCAAAAAGGGGAAAACTTAAGAAACATAATAAAGCACTTAAAGTTTTCATGGCTTTAGTTTGTTAGTCAGTTTGAGGATGAAAAGTTACTAAGAAGAGCAACTTTGTCCCTAACTTAGCCCACAAAATCTTTTAAAAATTGATCAAGAATTTGGTATCTCTATCTAATATAATGCTTCTAAGCACTCCATGCAATCTCATAACTTCCTTAAAGAGAAGATTTGCTATGTTCATTGCATTAGTTGTTTTATAACAAGGTATAAAATGACCATCTTCAAAAACTTATTAACAACAATAAACAAAAAATCCTTTCCATTCTTTATCCTTAGTAAATCTAATACAAAATCCATAAAAATATTCTTCTAAGATTATAAAGACTATTAGGCAAAACTCTAGATTTAGCCTCTTTACATGTAAAAGAAATGCTTATTCAATATGTTTGAAGTTTTCCTAATCCCTAAAATGCCCTATAAGACCTCTATTATAGGCTTGTTTTATAAGCAATTCCTTAAGAGATCTTTTAAGCACTATAATTTGTTCTTTCTAAATAAAAATCCATCATGCCTATAAAATTTCTTAAGGGATATCTTCTCATATGCTTCAAAAATAGTGGCAAAATCAACTATACAAATATTTAATGTGTTTGAAACTCAACAACTTGGGTTGCAAAATAGAGATAAGAAAATGCCTTCTTGATAATGTATTAGCAACTAAATTATTTTTACCTTACCTATATTGTATGACATATGGGAATATTTCAAAGAATTCACTCCACCTTGCATGCCTCCTATTTAGTTTTCCTTAGCTCTTCAAGTGTTTCAAGTATTCATGACCTGTGTAAATCATGAACTCTTTTGGCTATGAGTAGTGTTGCCAAGTCTCCAAAGCATGAACAAAATATAAAGTTCCTTATGATAGGAAGGATAACTAAGAGTCATTCTACTTAGTTTCTCACTAAAGAAAGTAATGGACTTCTTTTCTTGCATTAAAACAATCCAATATCCACACCAAAAATATCACATTCAATTTCAAATGTTTTAGCAAAACTTAGAAAAACAAGTAAAAGGGCCAAATTTATTCTATCCTTCAACAAGTTAAATTCATTATTTAACTCTTCTCCCTAATGAAACTCAATATTCTTTTTAACTAACTCATTCAAAGGGCTAGCTATAATACTAAAGTCCTTCATAAACCTCCTATAAAAGCTAAACAAATCATAAAAACTTCTCATCTCACTTGCACTCTTAGGAGTAGCCCATTTCCTAATTATTTTCACTTTTCTTAGTCCATTTCAATTCCCTTACTACTAATAACATAGCCCAAGAATATAATTTTTATCTAAACAAAATAGAAATTTTTCCATGTTCGCATTCAATTTTTTATCTTTCAAAACTTATTAAATACATTTTAAATAGAAAACATGCTCATCCACACTTTTTCTATATATAAGGATGTTATAAAAATAAGCAACCATAAATTTTCTAATGAAAGGGCGTAAAACATGGTTCATTAATTTCATAAAGGTGCTTAGTGCTTCACACAAATTGAAAGGTATCACACGCCTCTCATATTAACTATGTTTTATTTTAAAAGTAGTTTTTCATTCATCACCCTCTTTCATCCTTATTTAATAATACCATTGTTTTAAATCAAAATTTGAAAATATATAAAACATATGCAATTCATTAAGCTTAAGAACAAGATATCTATACTTTATAGTAATTTTATTGATTGGATAGCAATCAACACACATTCTTTGTAATATACCATAAGAGTTTTCTTTAGAAAATAATTTAAGTGAAATAGGAATTTCAAATAGAAATTTTTCTAGAAAATCCCTTTAATTACAAATTTAGTAGGAAAATCATGTAAAATTCGGAATAATTGAAAAGGTAATTTGGATGTGAGCCTAACTAGAACTATTATGAAAATTTTATTATGCATGAAAATAAGTAAAAATCAAATTAAAAGCCCAATAATAGGCTTAAGAAAATTTATATAGGAATTTGTTGAAATTCCATCATCCGATAAGCTGAAAAGTGAGAAATTGGACTCAAAAATTTAAATGGATTGATTTAAAAACCCTTAGATTGACCTAAATCAAAATTTATGAGCCCAAAAATTGTATAGAATTTCAAGAAAAAAGGTTCAAAAATATCTAAAAGTTCAAGGGCAAAAATGCAAAGAAAGTAAGAAATTTAGGTTAATTTGTAATAAGTCATTTTTATTTTTTAAGTGGTTAATTTTTATTGGCATTGAGCTAGTTTGTCCAATTTTTGGAGGCTCAAACATGATTCTTAATACCAAAAAATGTGGGCCCAAGCTTCTAAAAGAAGTCAAGGACCTAAATGGGAAAAAAAAGCAAAACTAGGAGCTAAATTGTGATAACCCCTTTTTATCTATCATGGTAGCTTATTTTTATTAGGTGTTTGAGTCATCATTTTTTTATTTAAGCGACACATGTACATCCAAATTAGCTGGCCAAATGTCCAAAGATCTTCTTAAGAATTAATAAATAATAATAAGCAAATTAAAGATTTTTTTTGGAATTAAGGTTTTAGTGTTATAAATATATGATGAGGCTATTTGAGGAGTAGAAAAAATTTGCTCCTTTTAGCTAGAAAACCATGAGTCTTCTCAGTCCCCTTACCAAGGTTTTCAACTTCTCCACTTGTTTCAAGAATCCGTTAATTGATTTCTTCAATTTTTTGCAAGGTAAACATGCTTTCTTCTTTTTTTCTTCATGTTTTCAAGGGAAATTCTTCTTTAAAATTTCTAAAATGGTGTTTATAATTTTCATTGGAGTTCAGCTACCCCTAGTGAGTACCAAGCATATTAGAAGGTTTAAAAATTCAAGATGAGTGACAACTACCTCTTTTCTTTAGAGTTTTCCTAAGGAAAGTGATGAAAATGGTGATTTACAATGATATTGTTATGATTTTATGTGTGGCCATGTAGGAAGACATGGTTCTGATTTGTGCCCTTCTTAAATATTGTTTAACGATGTTAGGATGTTATTGGGTTAATAAAACTAGTTGAAGAAGTTTCACTAAAATATATTGTAAGATGATCATAAGAAAGTTTAGGAACAAAATTCTGTTAAGGGGGTTATTAACATGTTTCTATCTGCCCTTTTAAATTCACATTTGGGATTTGTTTTAAATACAAATTTTTATGTTTTAATGTCATAAATTATGTTAGTAAATATAATGAAAATTTTGGAATTTTTTATAAAATTTTAGAGATGTGAAAAGTGAGTATTTATAAGGTTAGAAGAAATGAAGTCAAAATAGAATGCTGGTAAGTTTTGCTTCTATTCTTGGGGTATTTGAGAAACCAAATGATGGATAAAAATTATGAAAATTTGTTTAATTACCCTTTCATATGTTAGGGAAATCATTGCTAAATTTGGTGATATTTGAAGCTTATCTAGTTATCCAACAAAATTTTCTATTTCAAATGCTCCAATGTAATCTTGATTCTGGACCCTGTCTGTATAGTCTCGGGTTTGGGAATTTTTAAACTACAAAATGATTAATAAAAATTATGAAACTTTCATAATATGTTATCTACGATTTCAAAAAGTTTTTATCAAAATTTTGTAGCAATTAGAGTTGATTTGGTTATCCAAATGATAATTTTGTTATGATAGCTCTAGTGCTGTCCATATATCATAGCTTTAAGTTCATGCTTTTGGTGCATGGTGAAAATCACGAAATTAATTGTAAAAAAATTGATTTATTAATTATTTAACATGTTAGGGATGTTATATTATAATTTTTTAATTTATGGAAGTCTTTTGAATATTAAAATAGCCCTTCCATTATATGACACTCCATGTTGGCCTTGTTTTGAGAATGTGCTTTCACTTCTGTGTGAACAGTACTGGAGAACCATAATGATGTAAGATAATTGACTTTTGATGATTTACAATGGGTTAATAAGATGCCAAGGGTCTTAGATAAATTTTTGGTAAAATTTAGAATAATTTTAAGTGATGAAAGGGGAATTTACTTATGAATTCCCCTTAAGCTCTAATAAGGCCTTTTGGATCAGTGAAGTATGCTTTGAATTAATATCATGCACTTGTTATTCAAATAGATTTTAGTCTTGAAATATCCATATGCTATATTTGTTGTTAAAATAATTAATGAAATGCTTATGTCTAAGTTGGTATTTTGACCATACCTATGATATGTCTTAATAGAATGCATGATTAATGCCTATGGTGTCCTAGTATGGTTAATGCTTATGATAATCCAATATGGTTGATGCCCATGGTATCGTATCTTAATTGATGCCTGTGATAGCTTGATACTTATTTATTATGTATAGGGATAAATATGTATTCTTCACAAGACTTATTCCTAACAGGAGGGGTATAAAATGGGATCAAAGTTATAAGGTGGTAAAGGGTATAAGGTGGGACCGAAGTTATAAGGAGGAGGAGGGGTATAAGGTGTGATTGAAGTTACTAGGAGGAAAAGCCTAAGTACCAACTGTAGCCATTTAACTTGATAATTTGAATAAATATCATTTTAAAGAAAGTATTATCAAGAATTTATTATGTGATAAATATTTGAATGTATCAATACATATATATATTTAAACTATTATGGCAAAAACCCTTTAACAGAAAAGATGGAAGTAGCCATTCATTGAGTAATTTTTATTACTCATACTTGTTTGTATTATTTCTTTTGTAAATATTGATCATAGTCTTGATAAGGTAAATTGACACATGTGCTGAATCCTTTTCTCACTTTGACAAAAAAGTACTCTTACTCAGAATGTTATGTTATGTATATATTAATATTAGCATATTTTGTATACTTTCTAAACTTATATATATGTTTCTCTATATCAATTCATATTTCAATACTTATATAACTACAAGTATTTTCCTACTATATATTTAATAGTAGTAGTAGTAGTAGTAGTAGTAGTAGTAATAATAATAAGAAAGCTGTAAAGTGTTAAGGCTTGTAAAGATATTTATTAGATATCTTTATGTTGGTCACAATACCTTAAAATTAGGTTGTGACATTCTCCAAGCTTCATCCATCTTAAGCACTAATAAGAAAGGCATCACACATAGGCTCATGCTTTCCCTTATATATCCTTTTAACATAAGGTTCTCTACTTGCCTTTGAATTTCTTTTGCTTGTTTTTGGTTGGTCCTATATACAGGATGGTTTGAAATAGAAGCTCTTATAATGAAGTCAATTTGATGCTAATACCCTTCTTAAGTAGTAATTCTCCTTAAACCTCTTTTGGGAATGCATTTTCAAATTCCTGCAAAATAAATTTTATAACTCTTGACAAAATAAAGCTTTCATGATTAATGTTAACATAGGCTTTTTTGTACAAGATTACAAATATAGACCTAGATACAAAGTGGCACTCTTTATATTACTCACTTTTGAAAATACACTAATTTTCTCACTTATTTTGAGCTTTCTTTTTTTTCATTCACACTCCTCTTCTTTTCACTCACATTTTTCTTTTTTTATCACTCTTAATTCTTTTCACACCTTTTTTCTCTCTTTCTTTTTCCTTTTTTCTCTTCTACAACTTTTGATCCTTACGTACTTGTTGTGGGGTCAAAGGCTTAAGATTTATTTTTCTCCTATCTTTCATAAAATGATACTAATTGAAGATACCATTAAAAGTAACTTTTCTATCAAATTACAAAGTTCTAACTAGTAAAAGATGGCAAGCATGCGTAAGGATAACGTCATAAAGTATTTCATCATGGTATTCTCTAATGGAAAAGAACATCATCACTTGTTTGGTTACCCTCATTTCCCCCACTATCATTCAACTATTGTAATTTTCATAGAATGGGACATTGTAAAGTAGGCAAATTCAAATTTTTTTATCAAAATAGTACAATTTAAATTGCATAACCACCACTATCTATAATGATATTGCACATTTTACCTTTGATATTGCACCTAGTATGGAAGATATTTTCTCTTTGCTCATCTCCTTCTTCTTTTACTTGCATATTCAATGCTTTTCTAATCACCAAATTATCTCCATCAATCTAGCTTCCACTTTCTTCACCTTCTTTTCAAGAAGATGTCATCGATTTTTTACTCTCTTTATCACTAGTGGATTCATAATCTCTATCTTTCAAGATCATAATGTTTTTATTAGAATATTTACTAGCAATGTGACCTCTCTAAAGGAATTTGAAGCATTTGATGTTAGAATGTCTTTAAAGTTCTTTGAATTTATCTTTTCCCTTGAGGTATTCACCTTTTGATTTGGAAGAAGAATCTATATTGTACTTGCTCTTTTTATCTTTTTTCTTATCACTCTTCTTATCCTATGTCTTTTTATGGAACGTGAACAAGAGTTATGTTTGGGACAACTTTTTCTCTTGAATTGTCTTTCCATTTTCATAGTTATAAGCATCATATCCTCTATATTTTCATAGTATTATAGTTCGATCATATTAATAATTTCTTTATTCAAGCTATAAAGGAATCTACCTATAGTTATCTCTTTATCTTTTTAACATTGGCTCTTAATATAACAAGCATCATCTCCTTGTGGTATTATTCAACACTTTTGAAACCTTGTGTAAGGCTTAGGAATTTTTAGCACATATCTCTATGATAGTAACTAAGAATGAACCTTTTCCTTATAACAAATTTCTAATCTTCTTAAGTGTAAATAGGCTTTTCTTTATTTTTCTAGACATTTTTCATGAATTGGTTCCATCAAACAATAATATGTTCAAAAAATTCAATAATTAGAAGATTTATCTTTTTCTTTTCCAAATAGTTGTGGTAATCAAAGACTAACTCCATCTTTTTTCCCCATTCTAAGTAAACATTCAAATCATTTTTCCTTAGGAATGAAATGATCTTTATCCTTATATTATCAAGTTTATCATCCACATCTTCCCTCTTGTACCTATCTCCTATTTTCCTTTTATCCTTCCCTTCATTTTTTATTGTATCACATATGCTATTCTCTTTTCTTTTTTCTTCCTTTCGTTCAACTTTTCTTCTCTTACTCTTATTAGATAAGGTTGAATGCTCACTACCAAGATTTTTCCGTGCAAGAAAAGGTAAGATAAAGAGTAGGAGCTTAGAAGAGCACACTCTTCACTTGAGTTTTATGACATTCTACTTGTGTTTGTACACTAAGTAAGGCTTTTTCCTTTAAATGATCTCACACACTCTTGCCTTTTATCACTCTTATCTTTTCTTTTTTATGGTTCTTTAGGAACTAGATGATACTATTAACAAGATTCAACAAGTGTAACAAATAATTTCACTTAACAAAGAACTAAACAATTAAAAAACTAATAGGCATACTTAGCATTCAAGAAAGGAAAACACATAAGAAGAAACAAAGACACATAATAAACAATGAAAAACTAAGATGTTGAAATAAGTAATGAAAGTTTAATTCAAAATGAGAAATTCAAAGATGAAATAGACTATAGAAGGATGAAACAAGGCATACAATTGAGGAATAAACTTCTTAAACAAACAACTTTCCTATTTTATGATTCTTTCTTTCTTTTCTTTTGTTTTTCTTTTACTTTTGATTTTTCTTTTCAATGATTCCTTTGATTTTCACTTTTGATCTTTCAATCTTTCTTTTCTTTTCTTATTGTTACCTTAAATGATTGTATAACAACTTTAGTGTTAAATAAAATAAGGCAAATGAGTAATTATAATTGAACATCACAATCAACAAAAGAGTGCTTGAGTATTGTACTTGAGTACAAGAGATTATTGTTGCTTCTACCTTCTAATACTCAAGTACTAGACTTGAGTACTAAAAAATTTGTTTAAAGTATTAGCGTACCATGAGTTTAAGTGCTTTTTGCCTTCAAGTACTTAACTATTGTACTTAGTAACTATGCAATTTTGTGTAGTATTTGATTATGACACTTAGGTACCCACTGTTAAACTTTAGATTTTGAACTTTTTGTAAACAATTTCAATGCAATCTTTTAAACTAATTAATTTCCAATAAAATTTGGCAAATTTAAACATAAATTTACTTAAATTTAAGACATCAATAAACAAAAAAACAATAATGGCTTCAAGAATTGAACACAAGAATAAGCTAAAACATAGAATTAACTTATAAATTAGATTCAAATCAATGAATTCAACACAATTATGTAGAAATAGCAATAAAGGAACATCACTTAATGACCAACAAAGACTAAAACTTATATTTAAGCACAAATAAAATAAGGAACAATAAGATAAATATAAGGAAAGTAAAAATAAAATAAAATAATAGTAGAAATAGCACTAATGCCAAATTAGAAAAATCATATGTAAGAAAATTAGACAAAAGAGTTAAGAAATGAAGAACACAAGTCGAGAATTTATGAAACCATTGCTCTAAATAACAAATTGTGCAAATTACTAGGATTGGATCATCTCAAATCTCATAATTAAATAAAAAAAAAAGGAATAATCATACCATGCTTTAGAAGAATGGAAAAATAAAACTATTAGTGAGAAGAGATCATGCCACAAAGGATGTTAATCCTTTATAAATGAGATTTGATGCCATAAGAGTTAAATCTATCTTAACAAGTCTAAAATTTTTACTAAAACCATTAGAAAGAAAAGCTCTCTAAAAGCTTTCAAATTTATAACTATTAAAAATTGTAATAATAAGGAACAACCCTATTTAAATAAGTTCTTAAAGTAAAAAATCAATTAAATTAATTGGGCTCTAATTAGACTAATTAGGTATCATTTAGAAAGCTAATTAAAAAATATTAATTATCTAAAATAAAGTTCTAAATAACTAATCAAACTGATATAAAGCCTAACAATATCTTAAATAATAAGAAACAAGGCAAATAAACACTTGAGCATGCATCAAATTTAAATATAACCCAAGCACCTTCAAGTTCATCCCTACTCTTACTTCTTCATGTATTCAAACTCTTTCCAAAAGCTTTTGGAGTCTCTCTTTAATCTTTTTAGCCTCAACTCCTATCATTAGACTCCTTTGGTAAATATAGAAGCTCTGATTTTACTCTTAGAATTCACATCACCTAGACATCATAAATGTTCAACTCCCTCAAAGTTTCAAACCACTATCTCACTTAGAAAATTACAATGGATTAAATAATCCTTAAGAACATCTTGAAACCTTTCAAGCAACTATGCTCTTATCTGAGGTACCAAATGCAATCATATACCAAGTATTTTCTATAACTCTTAAATAAGTTAGGCTTTGACAGTTTAATAATCTTCTCCTATGCCCAACCTTTAGTTTTAAACAACTAATAAGTACCTTCACCACACATTTTGCAACAAATTGTGTCCCTAAGAAAATATTAATTACATTATTGAATTCATAACATGGTTAAACTAAATCTTTAAAGCAATATTTGGTTTATTTCAATAACATAGCCGTGGAAATTGAAGCTCTGAATGAAAGGTCACTATCTATTAAATAATCATTAGTTTACGATCAAGCCTAACCTCAATGTCATTTCTAAAAAACAAAAAAAACTAATCCTAAATATACAAAAGCTATTTGAATAGGTAGGGAAGTACATTAATACAAAAGATTACAAGCAATTAAGATGAATGTATAATAATCAGATCATCCGATCTAATTCATAAAGCCTCAATTAGCCTCAATGACTATCAAATAAACCATGTTATGATCCAACTTGAATATGATTGGTGTAGATCTTGAAACTAGTTTCCATAAACCTTAACATTGATTCCTTAAATCTATCTAAAGGAAGTTTTTGTATTTTGAAGGAGACTAAAAATTCACTTTAAATTTTATGAAAAAATAGACAGAGTCTCCTCTACTTTTGGACACTTTTCAAAAGCTATACACCTTAAAATACAAAATCTATCTTATTTGTAGATATGATAGCGTCAATCATTCATACAATACTATATAAATCTTAAAATATATGTACACATACAAATAATTTAACACACCTCATATATCAATAAATTTCTATTCTTAATATTGATTTTAATCCTAACTGTTAAATCCTTTAATAAAGCTATCATAATTCTCCATGAATATAACAAGCCTGAAAGGTATTTATCTTAATCTAAAAACATTGATGATAAAATAAAGTGAGTTATAAGAACTCAATGAACATATATCTACTATTAACTTACAGGTGATCAATTTCATAATTAATAATCAGAGGTTAATCATATACTAAATTAAAAAATATTTATTCGTAAAAATAATTTATCAAATACTAATAATTAATTTTTTTAGAAATATTTGTACCTTTAATCATTGAAAACATTCCCAACTTACAAGAAAATCCTAAAATAAATATTTTAGCCTCTCATAATTACTAAAATGGTTTATCAAATACAAACAATTTCTTTCATAAATCTCCATATTACAACTATTTCCATTTTATAAGTAAATCCATATAAAAATCATTTTAAACTAATATTAAATTAATATGGTTATTTATAAAAATAAATAAAATTTCAACTATTATCATAGGTATCCTTTTTAATAATCTAAAAACTTTAAAAGAAATAGAAATTTAAAATTAATATTATCTAAATAAATGAATCCAAATTGATGACAAGTTGAAAATAATTATGTTGAGATTCTAAATAAGAATTAGTTTTATAAAAATGAGTTGTTAAAATAAATTAATGGCTAGGATTAATTCTGAATAAAAAGGAAGGGTGAGATCTTATGATGCAAGTGAGCTCATGTAGCATGAGAAGCATTGTAGCAAAACCCATAACTCACATTTTCAATATTTTCTCTCTTCCCTATCTTCTTCCACTAACTTTGTCATTTCTTTTTTAACCTAGTACATACTTTCTCTTTCTATACATACCACCACTTCTAGCTTTCTTTCATAGTCCTGTTCTCCTCTTTTTCTCTCTTTCTTTCTCATGCAACTGATAGTATCTAATGCTACCATTACTCTTATGGGTTTTGTCACCAACACTCATAACCACTACCGCAAATGGCTCATCATTGAGTGTTTGGTTTAGTAGCATTGTGCAACAAGTTGCGAACTACAAACCAGAATAGTAAAAGTTTTTCCTTCCAATGCTTCTCTTTTCTTTTTCTTTAGTTTTAATGCCATTGAACACCATAGCAGATGGCGTCATCTCTTCTTGGCCACCATGACAGTAGGTGGCATGATAAAGGTCGTGAAATAGAACAATGATCTAGCATCATAGAGTTATTGTTCTATTTCATTTTATTGGCATTCTAAGGAGCTTTTAGAACTAGCAAGCTTCGATTCGATATTACAAAACGAGGTAAGCATAATTATATCATAAAAACTTAATATTTATGATGTTTTGCTAGTAGATTCTAGAAAAACCTATTTAGGTTTTTTGACATACACAATGATATATATGAGAAATATAATTTTGTATGTTATAAAATGCTAAAAATAGGATGATTAAAGTATGAATGGAGTATTTTATCCCATTTTTACAGCAGATACATGCATGGTCCAAAGAAACCTATTTTTTGTATGTTTGTGATAGGCAATTATAGCCTAAAAAAATATGAATTTTATACCATAACATGTTTAAATAATATAAGTGAAGTTATTTTAGAATACTATATAATAGTATTTTCAATGATGGTTATATATTTTAGAAAATTGATATTGTAAGTAAATTTACATATATGATGATGGCCTTGTAGAAAAAGAGTTTTATAATATATAATGTTGAAATAAAATAATCAAAGTATTTCTGAGGTGTCATTTTCCCAATATTTTAAAGATGTGAATTTGATTCAAGAAAATCTTGTTTAATAATATTATTTAGATGTTTGGTATAGTATTGATAAAATAGGGATTTTATGATCCAGAGTATCATATTAGTATATGACGAATATAATTATATCATCAAGATGAGAGTTTTTAATAAAAATAAATTTTTAGTTCTTTATGAAAAATTAAAGATATAAGAGATAGATATATAATTTTATATAGTAATATGAGTGGTAATATTTTGATGGTTTAGTACTTTGATTTGGAAAAATCATTATATATATACAAGGAGTTCTAATATTTTAATAATGAGTTAAAAAGAAAATAAAGAAAGTGAGGATCTAGAATAATTCAGTGGCATACTTGGATTACTGGTTAATATTGAAAAATATAAGAAATGAGTGACATAGAATACTATTATATTATAATCAAGTTATGGATTTGTAATATGTGAAAAAGAAAATAATTAGTATTCAAGCAATTTTAATTTACCTTTGTAAATGGTGATATTAGGAGGAAAATGTGAAAAGATGATTATAGATACTTCGGAACTTCCAAGGTTAGATTAGTGTTACCAAATAAGCGTACATCTCACCATAGCTTTATATTTTAATAAAAGATAGTTTAATTCTTCTCATTAATAATATAGATTTATATATATACATATATATATATATATATATATATATATATATATATATTTCATATGTAAACTTAGTTTTATGATATAAGTGTAATTAGCTATTAAGTGATTATAAATTGATCAAAGTTCATAGCAGAAACATAGTGATAATGTTTTAGTTATTGATGGATTGTGATTAAATTCAATGATATCTGTACGTTATGCCCATATACTACTATGTGTTTGGTATTATCTAATGATAAATTTAAGCACTTGCATGGATGTTTTATAAATAATTGTAATATGAGAGTTAAGCTCTCATGTATACATATTATCTATGCTAGGACCTAACTTAATTGTGATTGGTATGGATCCCAAAGCTCGATTTTCACAAAACTTAATAATTTTCACACTTTTTACCTAATGAAAATTTCCAAATTCTAAAGAAAACTAGAAATTTTATTTTAAAATTTTGATAGAAAAAAGGATAGAGTCTCCCCTCTTTTTAGATACTTCTTGAGGGCCACACGCCCTCAAATACAACAACAAATAACATTTACACAATACTATAAAATTGCAAACTTATATGCACATTAACAACTCAATATATCTAATGTTGAATTAATGGCATTTGAAATTTGGATTCAAATCCTAATTTAAGAGGATTCCAATTATCAAATCTTGCAATCTAGGTAGTCTTTGTTTCTCCATATTTGTTGCATAAGTCAAATAAGCTATCTCAACCTAAAAATATTGAAATAAAATAAATTAAGTTACAAGCACTCAGTAAGCATATATCTACCACTAGTTTGCAAGATATCAATTTTACAATTAACATTCGTAAGTTAAACATGTTAGTGTATATACCCTAAGACCAATCATATTGGTGATTGTAATTTTGAATCATGTTCTTTTAATGGCAATTCTATTTATTATATTTATATATTGTCTGCGTAATATATTCAATTATGATAATAACCTTCGAATAATTATATTCTTAAATATCCCTAGTCATATATCATTGTGGATTAGGTTACTTTGATATGTTAAGACTAGCATGTGTGAAGACTTATATGGGATATTAAGTTTACACATGAGTACAAGTTAGAGAACTTGTATACTGGACCGACCCATATTAAGAACACTACATGGATCGTTATATGAGTGTCATGAGTGGTTCTTAGTGATCATTATTAATATAGTCCTTTGACCTGAGATCACCAAGGTTCCCTACATGTGAGTTTCATATTTTAATACTATTCTATGTCACTAATGGTTGAGTGAATGCAAGGGTAAATATTGGATATGTCACATATCATGCGGAGGGGTTTGTGTGATCAAGATGGGATTTGTCCCTCCTATATAACAGGAGTAACATCTGTAGGCCCCTTGATTAAGTAAAGCTGAGAAAATGCATGGCCATGCTCAGATGAATTGACATGGGATGTCAATTACATTTATTTCAGTCAGCTTACTTAGGAATCAAGAAACCTTAAGATTGGGCTATACGGGAATGACACGGTCCATGTCTCATGCTCATTTTAGATGTATAGGACAAAAGAACATAGGTGATGATCACGTGTAAAAGTTTAGTCAAATCACCGACTTTCTCATTACTTGGGTAACAATGATGTGTTGCTGACACTGATCATTATTTATGATCATTAATATGATCAATGGTCATTGCCAATTCAATGAGAGCCTGTAGGGTCACACACTTAGACCCTAGTGAATTTGGAATTAATGGACCAAATTGTTTAGGCCTAATATTTGGGAATTCATGTTATAATTATAAGGCCCATAATTGTACATGGAATAAAGCCCAAATAGGTTAGGTTTTTCTATGCACCTATTTAAATAGACTTGTTGGGTAATAATAGTGGATATTATCATTATTCACACACCCCAAAAAGGCATAAAAAAACCCTAGCACCTCTCCTTAACTAAAACCCCTGAAAAGGCGTAGCTAGCATTATGAGGTGAAAGGAGATCAATTCCAACCAGTGTTTGTGTGGATATTCATCGGTGATTCACGGGTTCGTGTGGATACTTCAGAATCTTCGGCTGAAAGGAAGCTAAAGAGGTGATCAACGATCGAGTTCTAGAGTCATCAACAAAGGTTTTGAATGAACCCTTATTCCAATTTAACATTTTTGCATGGATTCGGTGGATGGGATCGGTTTATTCCGTTGCGCTCGTATGGCTCCCGATCCCAACAGTGATATCAGAGCTACTTGTAAAAACGTTAAATTAGGATTTTGTTTGCTAATTGTGTGATTATGATGCTTGATGAATTGTTCTATATATCACACTTCAATGATTGCTAATTAGGATTAAGGTAAATTTGATTTCATGCATTTTGGTTCAAGCAAACCTAATATGATTAATTCTGATTCTGTTTCGAATTTGAACCTAATTTTGAATTCTGATTTAAATTTGAATGTGTTTTGTGATAAATTCTTGTTTTTGGTTTGAATTCAAATCTGTTTCTGGATTTTTAATTGAAACTCGAATCTGTTTCTGGATTTTTTTAAATTCAAATCTGTTGTAATAATTCTGGATTTTGATTCAAATTTGAAATTGATTTCTGGGTTTTGTTTTAAATAGAATCAAAAGAATTAATTGCGTGAATCTGTTTTAATATATGAAAGATGTTTTCTGATTAAAACACAGATTCTGTCATGAATCAGAATTAACCAAATCAACTTCTTGAATCTTTTTCGTATATGTGATATACCTTGCGCTTAATGGCTAAATCTAATTTTTCATGGAATTAATTATTGAATCTGTTTCGTATAAAATCTGTGAATTAATTGGATCTATTTTAATATGATTAAAATTTATCCATTATGATTCTGTCATAAATCAGATTTGTAAACCCGTGATTTGAGTATCAATAATTGTTGAATTGATTGACTAAAGGAGAATGTCAATTATTGACAAATTGAATTGCAATATGAATGTCAGGTGCAATCAATTTTTTAGGCGGGGGGCTCCGCCCCTAACCCCCTGGCAAGGGCGCTACCCCTTGACCTCACTCGCTAACCAGCTAGCGGGACTGCCGTAAATTTTCTGTGTAGCGTGACATTAAGTAATTAGTTAATTAATTCAAAATTAATTAATTCAGATTTTGATATTGAAAATATATTTGGATATATGTTTCACCTATCATGTTGTTTTGTTGCTTGATGTATGGTGCATGATTATGGCCTTTAGTTTTGTTGCAATTTTAAAATATGGCCTATATGTCATGCCTCTCTATTACTTCTAGTTGTACATTCTCTTCTCATCTTACTCCCCTCGAATGTAACTCGAGGTTTCTTTATTATTATGTAATAATTTTATTAGAGCACCTGAAGAGGAAACAATGGAAGTGGAGATCAAATCATGAAGAAAGAAGAAAATTCTTGAGAAGAAGTTTTTCTTTCTTAGTTTTTTTTTATATTCCTGAGCTCTAGAATATCACTTAGGTTGGGCCATAATCATGTTACGCTTAATTTATGTTTTATGTATGAGATACATATGATGAATGTACAAGATACATATGCTAGATGTATATGATGCATGCTTAATAAAACTAAGTATATAATGGTGAGATCAAATAAATTAAAATCCTTCAAACAAAATATTAAGTCAACAAAGATGCCTTCCAATAATAGCACTCATCAAGATCTTGATCGACTATAGGTGGGTTTGCCAAAGCAAAGTACTTAAAGTCTATCTTGGTAAGATGCGATAGGTTAATAGTGATATCCAAATTGCTAATTATTGGGTCTTGACTTAACTGGGCTACACCAATAGGATTGGGGCCTAGAGGCATAGAGTTGGTTATGAATTCATGAGATGAATTTGAATAAGTGTTATTCACCCAACTATCCAAGAGTTGCATAAGATGTAATTGACAAGGAGTTGTCTACCTAAACAGCCATATCTTGGGCGATTAGTCAAAGCTAACTCAAGATTTGGTAAAATATGGATCTTGGCTCACTAGAAAACCTTGACGATAAGGTTTTTTGAAATAATAGTGAGGGCTATTATTTTGAGAAAAATAATGGGAGTAATATTTAATAAAAGACCTTATTAAATAAATAAAATACATGATTCTCATTTTGCATGTTTTTCTATTGTAGATAACCATGGCATCAAATGCATCAAACTTATCACTGTGATCTATCCTTGAGAAGGATAAACTGAATGGGATAAATTTTCTCGATTGGTATCGAAACTTGAGGATTGTCCTCAAGTATGAGAAAAAACAGTATGTCCTAGAGCAACCTACTCTAGATGAGCCTGCTGTTAATGTTCATTGAGCAGAAAAGGATGCTTATAAGAAGCATCTAGAAGATGCTCAGGATGTCAGTTGTCTCATGCTTGCTACCATGAACTCTGAGCTTCAGAAGCAACATGAGAACATGGAGGCGTTCAATATGATTGATCACCTTAAACAACTTTACCAAAAGCAAGTAAGACATGAGAGATATGATGTATCTAAAGCATTATTTTAGTGTAAGATGGCTGAAGGAACACCTGTGGCTACACATATGCTTAAAATGATTGGGTACATCAATAGCCTTGAAAGATTGGGTTTTCCTTTGCAGCAAGAATTGGCCATTGATATAGTTCTGCAATCGTTGCCTGAGAACTATAATCAATTCGTCATGAATTACAACATGAACGAAATTGATAAGACTTTTCCTGAACTGCTTAACATGTTGAGAACTACTAAGCAGAACTTGAAAAAGTCCAAGCCCAATTCCATTATGATGGTTCAAAAGGGCAAAGGAAAGGGCAAGTCTAAGGCCAAGAATAAAAAGAAAAAGGACAAGACTGATGGAAAGTCCAAGTCAAGTTTCTCTACACTGAAGCCCAAAGGTGGCGTGGCCAAGGAAGGGCAATGCTTCCATTGTAAAGAATCAGGACATTGGAAGCGAAATTACAACATTTACCTGGAAGAGCTTAAGAAGCAAAAGGAAAGTGGGACTTCCAACTCAGGTATTTATGTTATAAAGGTTAATTTATCTACTTCTACATCTTAGGTATTAGATACTGGATGTGGTACTCACATTTGTGTAAATGTGTAGGATCTTAAAGAAAGTAGATCATTAGCCAAAGGTGAAGTGGACCTGCGCTTTGGAAATGGAGCAAGAGTTACTGCATTAACTGTAGGGACTTATTATTTATCTTTACCTAGTGGATTAGTTTTAGAATTGGACAATTGTTATTTTGTGCCTACTGTTAGTAGAAATTTGATTTTTGTTTCTTGTTTAGACAAGAAAGGTTTTTCATTTATAATAAAGGATAAATGTTGCTCTATTTATTTAAATGAAATATTTTATGGCAGTGCACAATTAATGAATGGTCTTTATGTTCTGGACCTTGAAAATCCAATCTATAACATAAACAAGAAGAAGGTCAAAACTAATGATTTAAATCCAACCTATCTTTGGCATTGTCGTTTAGGCCATATAAATGAAACACGCATCTCTAAACTTCATAAGGATGGATTTTTGGACTCATTTGATTTTGAATCATATGAGGTATGTGAGTCATGTTTATTAGGTAAGATAACTAAAGCCCCTTTTACTGGGAAAGGTGAAAGGGCTAGTGATTTATTGGGACTTATACATAGTGATGTATGTAGACCTTTAAATACACAAGCTAGAGGAGGTTATCAATACTTCATTACTTTTACTGATGATTTCAGTAGATATGGTTATATGTTTCTTATGAAACACAAGTCTGAATTTTTTGAAAAGTTCAAAGAGTTCAAAAATGAAGATAACTAACTTGGTAAAAGTATTAAAGCACTTCGATCAAATCAAAGTGGTGAATACTTAGACCAAGAGTTCCTTAATCATCTAAAGGAGTGTGGCATTGTATCACAACTCACTCCACTAGGAACACCTTAATGGAATGGTGTTTCTAAAAGGAGGAATCAAACTTTGTTAGACATGGTTCGATCAATGATGAGTCAGGCTGACCTTCCAAATTCCTTCTGGGGACATGCTCTAGAGATTGCAACTTTCACACTAAACCGTGTTCCGTCAAAATTAATTCAAAAGACACCATATGAGATATGGACTGGGAAACGTCCTAATTTATCTTTTATGAAGATTTGGGACTGTGAAGCTTACGTAAGACGTCAAGCTTCTGATAAACTTGGACCCAAATCTGATAAATATTTTTTTGTTGGATATCCTAAGGAAACAAAAGGATATTATTTCTATAATCTAACCGAGCAAAAAGTGTTTATTGCTCGAACTGGTATTTTTCTAGAGAGAGAATTTATCTCTAAAAGAATCAGTGGGAGAAGAATAGAACTTGAAGAAATTCAAGATCAACGAGAAAATATTAAACTTGAGATGGAACCTGAGCCGATTCCGCAAACAGTTGTAAAAGAACCTGCTCATGTAACATAGAACCCACGTAAATCTAGTAGGATATGTCATGAGCCCGAGAGATATGGTTTTCTCGTGACTCATCACGGTGATGTGTTGCTCATGGACCAAGATGAGCCCATAACCTACCAAGAGGCTATGATGGGGCCAGATTCTGAGAAATGGCTAGAAGCTATGAAATCAGAGATGGACTCCATGTATTCAAACTAAGTTTGGACTTTGGTTGATCCACCTGAAGGGGTAAAACCCATTGGGTGCAAATGGGTTTTCAAAAAGAAAACTAACATGGTTGGTAATATGTGTACCTTTAAGGGACGATTGGTTGCAAAAGGTTTCAAACAAATCCATGGTATTGACTATGATGAGACTTTTTCTCCAGTTGTCATGCTTAAATCCATCAGGATTCTTCTAACTATAGCAGCATATTATGATTATGAAATCTAGCAAATAGATGTCAAAATTGATTTCCTTAATGGAAATCTTCTTGAGGATGTGTACATGACACAACCTGAAGGTTTTGTAAATCTTGAAAATGCTAGAAAGGTTTGTAAATTGCAACGATCCATTTATGGGTTGAAGCAAGCTTCTTGAAGTTAGAATCTTCGTTTCGATGATGCGATCAGAGAGTTTGATTTCATCAAGAATGAATATGATCCCTGTGTGTACAAGAAGGTTAGTGGGAGCACAATAGTCTTTCTGGTGTTGTATGTAGATGACATATTACTCATTGGAAATGACATTCCTACACTACAGTCTGTAAAAACTTGGTTAGGAAATTATTTTTCTATGAAAGACTTAGGTGAGGCCTCCTATGTATTAGGTATCAAGATCTATAGAGATAGATCGAGAAAATTGTTTGGCCTAAGTCAAAGTACATACATCGACAAGGTGCTAAAAAGGTTTAGCATGCAAGATTCTAAAAGAGGATTCTTGCTGATGTCACATGGCATAAGTCTTTCAAGAACTCAATGTCCTTCCACAGAGTATGAGAGACAGCGCATGAGTAAGATCCCTTATGTATCTACGATTGGGTCTATCATGTATGCCATGTTATGTACTCGTCCTGATGTCTCGTATGCTTTAAGCATGATGAGCAGATACCAATCAGATCCTAGTGAAAGTCACTAGACATCTATCAAGAATATTCTTAAGTACTTAAGAAGAACTAAAGACATGTTTTTAATTTATAAAGGTGAGGAAGAGCTCATTGTAAATGGTTACACTGATGCTAGCTTTCAAATTGACAAAGATGACTTCAGGTCGCAATCAGGTTATGTATTTTGCCTTAATGGTGGCGCTGTGACCTGGAAAAGTTTAAAGTAAGGGACAGTGGCTGATTCTACAACAGAAGCTGAATACATTGCAGCATCAGATGCTGCAAAAGAGGCTGTTTGGATTAAGAATTTTATTATTGAACTTAGAGTTGTGTCTAGCATTACTGACCCAGTAGAGCTCTATTGTGACAATAATGGAGCCATTGCGCAAGCCAAGGAACCTAGATCTCACCAGAAATTCAAACATATACTCCGGCGCTATCATCTCATAAGAGATATTGTTGATAGAAATGATGTCAGGATATGCAGAATACCGATTGACGATAATGTTGCCGATCCACTGACAAAAGCCCTAACGCAGCAAAAGCATGATAGTCATATAAGATCCATAAGTATTAGATACATGGATGATTGGCTTTAGTGCAAGTGGGAGATTGTTAGTGTATATGCCCTAAAACCAATCATATTGGTGATTGTAATTTTGAATCATGTTATTTTAATGGCAATTCCAATTATTATATTTATAAATTGTCTGCGTAATATATTCAATTATGATAATAACCTTAGAATAATTGTATTCTTAAATGTCCCTAGTCATATATCATTGTGGATTAGGTTGCTTTGATATGTTAAGACTAGCATGTGTGAAGACTTATATGGGATATTAAGTTTACACATGAGTACAAGTTAGAGAACTTGTATACTGGACTAACCCATATTAAGAACACTACATGGATCGTTATGAGTGTCATGAGTAGTTCTTAATGATCATTATTAATATGGTCCTTTAACCTGAGATCGCCAAGGTTCCCTACATGTGAGTTTCATATTTTGATACTATTCTATGTCACTAATGGTTTAGTGAATGCAAGGGTAGATATTGGATATGTCACATATCATGCGGAGAGGTTTGTGTGATCAAGATGGGATTTGTCCCTCTTATATAACAGGAGTAACATCTGTAGGCCCCTTGATTAAGTAAAGCTGAGAAAATGCATGGCCATGCTCAGATGAATTAATATGGGATGTCGATTACATTTGTTTCAGTCAGCTTATTTAGGAATCAAGAAACCTTAAGATTGGGCTATACGGGAATGACACGGTCCATGTCTCGTGCTCATTTTAGATGTAAGGACAAAAGGACATAGGTGATGATCACATGTAAAGGTTTAGTCAAATCACCGATTTTCTCATTACTTGCGTAACAATGATGTGTTGCTAGACACCGATCATTATTTACAATCATTAATATGATTAATGGTCATTGCCAACGTAATGAGAGCTTGTATGGTCGCACACTTAGACCTTAGTGAATTTAGAATTAATGGACCAAATTGTTTAGGCCTAATATTTGGGAATTCATGTTATAATTATAAGGCCCATAATTATACATGGAATAAAGCCCAAATAGGTTAGGTTTTTCTATGCACCTATTTAAATAGGCTTGTTGGGTAATAATAGTGGATATTATCATTATTCACACACCCTAAAAAGGCACAGAAAAATCCTAGCACCTCTCCTTAACCAAAACCCCTGAAGAGGCGTAGCTAGCACTACGAGGTAAAAGGAGATCAATTCCAACCGGTGTTTGTGTGGACATTCATCGGTGATTCATGGGTTCGTGTGGATACTTCAGAGTCTTCGGTCGAAAGGAAGCTGAAGAGGTGATCAACAACCGAGTTCTAGAGTCATCAACAAAGGTATTGAACAAATCCTTATTCCAATTTAACGTTTTTGCATGGATCTGGTAGATGGGATCAGTTTATTCCGCTGCGCTCGTATGGCTTCCGATCCCAACAAAGCATGTATTAATACTAATATATTAACAAACCCATTTTTCTTGAATTTCAAAAATATATGAAACCATGCTCTAAAATCCTATAAATAGCTTAACTTTGTTCTATATCTCATTTTACAAATCATAGGGGACTTAACTATTCATTAGTACATAATATCATTATCATGTCATGCATTACCCATTCCGGATAAACATCATATTAACAAAGAGTCATTAAAGCTCAAATGTAAATAAATTATCATAGTCATATCAAGTTTTTGCAATCAATCAAATAGTGATATCCAATGATAAATAATTTTTAACATCACATCATATCACACATTCAGTTACAACAAACATATGTATAGTAACTTTTTGGTTTCTAGCACAATATTATAATTTTTTTTAATTATTCATTGAGAATTTTCCATTTAGCTTTCATATCATTAGCCTTATCATATTTCCAATCTTAATACCATTCATGGCATAATTCAGATTATAATCCTTAGCATATAAGTAACAAAAGAACTTAATCATAAGCATTCAACTTCCAAAGCATTACTCTATAATTGTTTACAATTTCTAGTGTCATCCATGGCAAGATTTGTAAATAATATATAGATATCATTGTATTCAAACACAATCTATCGATGGTTAGAAATAACACTATCATGCTTCTACTGCGCATTCTGATTAATAATGTTCTATCAATATATCATAGAATTAACTTTATGCATAAGTGTAGATATATATATAGGAATATACCATAGAATTGACTTTATGCATAAGTGTAGATATATATATAGGAATATAAAATTGGTACTATCACTAAGAAAAATACAATTCATAACATTTAAATCATATTCTATTTAGATAAAAGTTTAGTGGTAAGATATATACACACACCTAATAATGTTGATCCATTCGTGGATGTTCTGAAGCATCTCTTTCATCTTTTCACATTTATCTCCTACTTTCACAATTTACAAGTATCGAATCTAGTCATTTTCTTTTTAATATACTTTCATGAAATCTAATTAGACTAAATCAATATCATATATTACCATTCTATTATCTTTTTCTTGAGTTAATCACTAAAACCCAAAAACATACTATTTCATGGTAACTTTAGATCAAACTTACACATGTGAAAATATTATCATGTAATATTTAAAATGATCTCACTTATATTATTTAGTCACATTATGATGAAAAAATCATAACTTTCTAAACTATTATTATCTCAATTATACATAAATGGGTTTCCTTTAATTTTTGCATGAATTTGTTGTAATATTGGAACAACGTATCCTGTTTATATATTAATCTTGGCCCTTTTTTTAACATGAAACTTTATATTCTACATATATATATTACCATGTGAATCTAAATACCTAAATAGGTTGTTCTTAAATCTTTTAGCAAAATAACATAAAATAGGTCTTCCTAATTCATGTTCAAATCCATAAAATTTTGGAATATAACACATTAGAAGCATTCTAAATATATAATTCTAACATTCTATTTAATAATTCACTTATTTGTCAAAACTTTTATCATGTATTTCAATTACACATAAAATAGGTTTTTCTTTATTTCATCTAAACTAATAAAAAATAAAGGCAACTTGCTATATAGAAAACCTCATTACTGTTTAAAAAGCTCATTACTAGCTTGTCAATGATGAACTCATCAAAACACTAGCAATCAATTTATTATGCCATACACAGAGCAATATAGCCTACTCTCCTTCACTACTTCATGCCACCCATAGCAGCAATTGGCCGAGGACGAGCAAGTAATGATGTTAGAGACAGTAAATACTGACTAGAGATATGATCATAAGTTACCCTCTAATTGGATGTCTCTTAACAAGATAACTTTCACTGCCTATACCATGCAATGGTACTAGCATTACCATTGCCAAGCACTGTAAAATGAAGGGAAGAAGCAAAAGCATAAGTGGCAAAAAGAGAAAGAAAGAGAGGAGAAAAGGGAAGTTGTCAAAAGGAAAAAGAGAAAATAGAAGTTAAAGTGGGAGAGGAGAAAAAAGGAAGGCAGCGGAGATGAGAGAGAAAGAAAGATGGTCGAATAAAAATAAGGAGGGGGAGCTATGAGTTTTGCTACAATGCTTTTACTGGAAATCGTGCATCATACATGCACAGTGGAATAAAATTTTTGCATGATTTCCATCAAGGATCCATGCGAATTTAGAACACCATAGATTAGGGATTAGGGTTTATACCTTTCAACCAAAAATCTTCTATGCACTACACAGCAAATCCAATCTGCTTCTGTCCGTTTTTAATCTAATCTACTCTCCAAATCACGAATTGGAATAGAAACTAGAAGATTAGATCACCAGTGCAACGTTTAATGTGGCTGTACCTCTATAGTATCCACACGAACCCGTGAATCACTGATTAATGTCCACACAAAACACCAGTTGAAATTGATCTCCTTTCACCTCGTAGTGCTAGCTACACCTCTTCAGGGGTTTTGGTCAAAGAAAGGTGCTAGGATTTTTCTATGCCTTTTTGGGGTGCGTGAATAATGATAATGATCCTATTATTACCCAATAATCCTATTTAAATAGGTGCATAGAAAAACCTAACCTATTTGGGCTTTATTCCATGTACAATTACAGGCTTACTATTGGGCCTTATAATTATAACATGAATTGCCAAATATTAAGTCCAAACAATTTAGTTCATTAATTCCAAATTCACTAGGCTCTAAGTGTGCAACCCTACAGGCTTTCATTACTTTGGCAATGACCATTGATCATATTAATGATCATAAACAATGATTGGTATCTAGCAACACATCATTGTTACCCAAGCAATGAGAAAGTCTGTGATTTGACTAAACATTTACACGTGATCATCACCTATGTCCTTTTGTCCTATACATCTAGATTGAGCACGAGATATGGACCGTGTCATTCCCGTATAGCCCAATCTTAAGGTTTCTTGATTCCTAAGTAAGCTGACTGAAACAAATGTAATCGACATCCCATGTCAATTCATCTGAGCATGGCCATGCATTTTCTCAGCTTTACTTAATCAAGGGGCCCACAGATGTTACTCCTGTTATATAGGAGGGACAAATCCCATCTTGATCACACAAACCCCTCCGCATGATATGTGACATATCCAATATCTACCTTTGCATTCACTCAACCATTAGTGACATAGAATAGTATCAAAATATGAAACTCACATGTAGGGAACCTTGGTGATCTCAGGTCAAAGGACTATATTAATAATGATCACTAAGAACCACTCATGACACTCATATAACGATCCATGTAGTGTTCTTAATATGGGTCGGTCTAGTATACAAGTTCTCTAACTTGTACTCATGTGTAAACTTAATATCTCATATAAGTCTTCACATATGCTAGTCTTAACATATCAAAGTAACCTAATCCACAATGATATATGACTAGGGACATTTAAGAATACAATTATTCTAAGGTTATTATCATAATTGAATATATTACGCAGACAATATATATAAATATAATAATTGGAATTACCATTAAAATAACATAATTCAAAATTACAATCACCAATATGATTGGTTTTAGAGCATATACACTAATAGCTTTTCACCTAAAGTAAACTCACCTCTTTTTTTAAATCTCAACCTTACATTTTAAATCAAGGGCAATTTGGCCATCCATTTATATTATAAGTTCATTTTTATAATACCAATTTTATTTAACATCTTAACTTGATTATTTTCAACCTTCCATCAATATATATTTGTATATATTTGTAATAACTTAGTAAATTTAAAGTTTTTTAAAAATACTTATTTTAAATTTTCAAAATTCTCAAAAATAAAATACAAGAAAATTATCTTTAAATCCTTATAAAAATGTTTGAATAAGCCTCAAGTCAATAATGGCCATACAAAAATAAATATATTTTTTTAAATAACATTATCAATAGCATTTTTTTAATATTTCAAAACCTTTAAAAGAAAAAAATTTAAAATAAAATATTAATTAAATAAATAAAATAAATATTCATAAGTATTAAAATTTATAAAACTTTATTTATTAACTCGAGATATTACAATCTACGAATTATGCCATGGATGGCATTAGAAGTTATGAACTACGTTATAGCGATGACTTTAGAAATTATGAACTATAGTGAAGCGATGCTCTAGAAGCCAAATGGGAAATTCCCAACAAATAGTTATGAAGGATATAAGATTAATCTGAAAGCTAGATGAAAATTTCACAATAAATAGTTAAAAAAATATAGTATTGATTTGGAAATTAAAAAGTGGCTATATGCATGTTTACTATATCTAAGTGAGTGATATGATATAATATTGGAAACTATTTGTGACTGGATATTATTGTTAGTGTGATTAAGATGATTTACTTGTGTTTAAGCTTTAATAGCTATTTGTGATTGTGATATATACCTGAAATGGGTAATATGTGATATAATAACAATATGATGTATTAATAGATAGTTATGTGATTTTTATGAATTATGATATGAGATCAAAGTTTAAGTCATAAATAGGAGAACTCTCATTTTAAGGCATGGTTTCATATATCTTAGAAATCTAGGAAATAGGTTTGCTAGTATTTTCTAATTTAGTATATGGTTAACCTATGATTATTATTTATGAAATTGATCACTTACAAGTTAGTAGTAGATATATGCTTATTGAGTTTTTATAACTCACTCTATTTTATCATCAATATTTTTAGGTTAAAATAAATGCCTTCGAGGCTTATTGCGTTTATAGAGAATGAAGACCGCCTTGTTAAAGGATTTAATAATTAGGATTAAAATCAATATTAAGAATAGAGATTTGTTAATTCATATTATGTGTTGAATTATTTGTATGTGTACATATATTTTAAGATTTGTATAGTGTTATATGAATGATTGATGCTGTCATATATGAAAATAATACAAGTTTTATATTTTAAGGCATGTATCCCTTGGAAAGTGTCCAAAAATAGGAGAGACTCTATCTATTTTTCTCCAAAATTTAAAGTGAATTTTTTATCCCCTTAGAAATACAAAAATTCCTTTAAATAGATTTGAGGAATCAATGTTAAGGCTTGTGGAGACTAGTGTTAAGAGCCATTTTGATTGTGATAAGGTTAGGTCATAACAAACCACCTTTAAAAGGATGTTTTCGAACCTATGAACCACACAAAGCCTCCTAGCTTTATGGTTGACAATGCCTAAGTATCAAATATGATAGCTTTCCTTTAACAAAAATGAAAAAGGTATTTTTCATTAAACAAATCGTATTATTGCAAGTTCTCTAGAGATTATGGACACAATAGTGATGATTATGTAACTCTAAAAAATGGGATTGAATTTTTTATTAAATCAGGGCATCTGGGATGTTATAAAAAAATTGGATGTTATAGAAAAAATTGGATAAACCTTAAAGGAAAAGCAGAGAGCATGATGCCCTAAAAAGAAGAAAATTGAATTGGTAATTGTAAATCCTCCCATTACTAGAATGAAAGACATAATAGCTAGTGGATTTGTAGAAAAAGGACAATCTAAGAATGCTAAAAAACATCAATTATGCCACATCATGAATGTTAAGCAAAAGAAGTAAAAACTCCCTTACGATACAATCTCCTTTACGAAGGAAGATTTCAAAGGCATTATCACACCTTGGATAATTTAGAATTTATTTTAATTATTTATTGTAAATTCATACACATACTATTAGTTAGGAAATTGCTATAGTTAGGTTTAAGGTAAATAATTAAGTAAAGAAAATGGAATTTTATTACAAAATTGGGTAATATTAATAAATATAAGTTAATATGAAATCATAATTATAATATAATATATGGAGGAGATTTAGGGGATAATTTTCCATTTTTACCTTTAAAAGCCTATAAAATTATGAAAATGCCCTTCAAAGTATTAACTCCCTTATATCTTCATCTCCACTCACACCCAAATCCCAATTGAGTTTCTCCTTTCCTTTACTTTCCATCTTAAATATATATATATATATATATATATATGTTCTTTCTTCATTATTTGAATAAAGATTAAGCTAGAAATCTCAAGCCAATACCTCTTTCTTCTATTCAATTGAAAGGATTTCAAGCTATTCTATATTTTTTATTAATGAATCTTCTTAGATTTGGTTATGAATGGAAATTATGGATTTCAAATAAAGCCAATCTTCCACTAAGCTTCTCTCATGTTTTCCATTAGATTATTATTAAATAATCTACTTAATTTAAAAAAATTTGTAGAATTTTTATTAATTGGCCCAAATGTGATAAGTTAGGAATTTTGCTGATTAGATGTGTATTGATTATGTTTTACTATGATTTTTATGTGATTTGATATTAGGGGAAAATTATTGAAAGGCTTATTTGGAGTTAGAGCAAGGATTAAATATAATATGTTGTTGAAATGAGAAAAGTTTAGTTTATTTAGTGGAAAATTAGGTGAAAAACTATAAAGCTAGGCTATATTTCAATATAAGCCTTTGAGGGCTTTCATGCATTAATAATCAACTATAGTAGTCAAGTAGTTAGAATTGCTTTTTGTACCTTTAAATTTAGATATAATATTTGAATATATTAGGACAACACTTTTAGGGCAATTCAAAAATGTCAAAACTCATTTATCTTACATTTATTTTTAGCAAACCACCTATTATTAGAAAGTTAATTAAATTTACTTTTCAATGGAATTGGTTTATTATTCAAATATTATGTGAATTTTAAAATATCACTAAATTAGTGAACAAAGTTCAAAAACTTTAGTTTGTAAAAAATTAAATTTTTAATATTTACTTGCATAGATCATAATTACTTCATATATAATCTATTCTTTAGTAAATAACCATTCCAAAAAAGGTTATTTGAGTCCAGTTTAGTATGAAATAAATTTCATAACTAATAAACTTGTAACATTTTCATTAATGGTAAAATACTATTTAAGGTCAAGATAAGTTAGTATGTGATAAATGGAAGCTAGCTATATGAATTATAGAAATGAAATAGCGCATCATAATGTTATAATAGTATAAATCATGTTTGTATATGCATATACTCGATTAGAATGAATTATAACAACTTATAATCCAATATGATATTAGATTATATTAGGTTATATTCTATTATAATATTAGCTTATGGTATTAAATTATGATTGTTTATATTTCAATATGATATTGGATTATATTAGTTTATATTTCATCATAGCATTGGATTATAATAGCTTATGTTCTATTATAGTATTGAAATATTATTTTTACCTCATATTTTATTATAGAGTTAAATAATATTACCTTATCTTTTATTATAATATTAAACTACATTATCTTATATTTTATAATAATATTGAATTATATTATTTTATATCTTACTATAGTATTAAATTACATTACATTAAGTTCTATTACAAAATTTAATTATAATACCTTATATATCGTTATAGTATTGATTAATATGATAATAATTGTGAAGTTAAATATATGTAATTGTGCACGAATGGTTACATAATTATAAGTGATTGTTTATTAAGTGTGAATGTTATTAAAATCATGAGGAATTGAAATGTTAATGATTGATATTGACAATAACTGAATCATAAATGAAATGCAATAAAGTGTGATTACTTCATAAATTGTAATTATATGCTCACTGACTTAGAATGCAATTGATATTATAATGCATCCTATTAAAAGATTGTTATTAATTGAAAATATGAATTGGTAGGACAATTATTCTAAATGGCTAAGGTTGGTTTATTGTCATTAATTATAATAAAATAAAGGGATTGTTATTTTGGATGAACAAGGTTGGGGAAAAGGAGGAACTATTACTATTAAAAGAGGCAAAAGGCAAATTACATGCATCTTATCTTTTATTTTATATTGATTAAGAAATGAGGTAGTGGGTGGTGTGCTTGTATAATATACAATGCTATGCATGATTATTGTATTTTGGTTAATTAGATTATCTGCTTATTGAGACTATTTTTCTTTTTAAAAAAATGTTTACAAATGCTTGGGTCAGAGCTTTCCATCCACCATTAAATTTTTAAAAGTAGAATTCTTCATGATAATGTTTCTAAATAGCCATTGTTGTGATAAAATAGGATTAAAGATAGTAGTTGGATTTAATAAACAATTTGAATATATTTGCTAAGTACATGTAAAACTAATATGAATATTTTGAAAATATCTATAAAATTAGTTAGTTTTAAAAATGTTATATTGTGATACCAAGCCTAGTT
This sequence comes from Sindora glabra, assembly GCA_020226215.1. Classification (NCBI taxonomy): domain Eukaryota; kingdom Viridiplantae; phylum Streptophyta; class Magnoliopsida; order Fabales; family Fabaceae; genus Sindora; species Sindora glabra. The sequence continues at coordinate 35,803,172 of CM035234.1, read as the reverse complement.
TCTATTTTAGGCTTGTGTAATCATGAAATGGTTCAACACCAATCATAATCAAGTAGGTCATGACAAGCATAGAGCACAACCATGATGATCCTATTAGTGTATATGCCCTAAAATCAATCATATTGATGATTGTAAATTTGAATCGTGTTATTTTAATGGCAATTTTAATTATTATATTTATATATATTATCTGCATAATATATTTAATTATGATAATAATTTTAAAATAATTGTATTCTTAAATGTCCCTAATCATATATCATTGTGGATTAGATTGTTTTGATATGTTAAGACTGCTAGAAATCGCGCATCATACATGCACAGCGGAATAAAATTTTTGCACAATTTCCACCAAGGATCCATGCGAATTTAGAACGCCATAGATTAGGGATTAGGGTTTATACCTTTCAGCAAAAAATCTTCTGACCGCTACAGCAAATCCGATCTGCTTCCAAATCACGAACCGGAATGGAAACCAGTAAATCAGATCACCAGTACAACGTTTATGTGGCTGCACCTCTGAGGTATCCACACGAGCCCGTGAATCACCGATGAATGTCCGCTACACACACCGGTTGAAATTGATCTCCTTACACCTCGTAGTGCTAGCTACTCCTCTTCAGATATTTTGGTCAAAGAGAGGTGCTAGGGTTTTCTATGCTTTTGCTTGGGGTGTGTGAATAATAATAGTAATCCTATTATTACCCAATAAGCCTATTTAAATAGGTGCATAGAAAAATATAACCTATTTGGGCCTTATTCCATGTATAATTATAGGCTTACTATTGGGCCTTATAATTATAACATGAATTCCCAAATATTAAGCCCAAACAATTTGGTCCATTAATTCCAAATTCACTAAGCTCTAAGTGTGCAACCCTACAGGCTCTCATTACGTTGGCAATGACCATTAATCATATTAATGATCATAAATAATGATTGGTGTCTAGCAACACATCATTATTACCTAAGTAATGAGAAAGTCGGTGATTTGACTAAACCTTTACACGTGATCATCACTTATGTCCTTTTGTCCTATACATCTAGATTGAGCACGAGACATGGACCGTGTCATTCCCGTATAGCCCAATCTTAAGGTTTCTTGACTCCTAAGTAAGCTGACTGAAACAAATGTAATCGACATCTCATGTTAATTCATCTGAGCATGGCCATGCATTTTCTCAGCTTTACTTAATCAAGGGGCCCATAGATGTTACTCCTGTTATATAGGAGGGACAAATCCCATCTTGATCACACAAACCTCTCCGCATGATATGTGACATATCCAATATCTACCCTTGCATTCACTCAACCATTAGTGATATAGAATAGAATCAAAATATGAAACTCACATGTAGGGAACCTTGGTGATCTCAAGTCAAAGGACCATATTAATAATGATCACTAAGAACCACTTATGACACTCATATAATGATCCATGTAGTGTTCTTAATATGGGTTGGTCCAGTATACAAGTTCTCTAACTTGTACTCATGTGTAAACTTAATATCCCATATAAGTCTTCACACATGCTAGTGTTAACATATCAAAGCAACCTAATCCACAATGATATATGACTAGGGACATTTAAGAATACAATTATTCTAAGGTTATTATTATAATTAAATATATTACGCAGACAATATATATAAATATAATAATTGGAATTGCCATTAAAATAACATGATTCAAAATTACAATCACCAATATGATTGGTTTTAGGGCATATACACTAACAAAGACTAGTGTGTGTGGTGACTTATATGAGATATTAAGTTTATACATGAGGACAAGTTAGAGAACTTGTATACTGGACCAACCCATCCTAAGAATACTACATGGATTGTTATATAAGTGTCATGAGTGATTCTTAGTGATCATTATTAATATGGTCCTTCGACCTGAGATCGCCAAGGTTCTCTACCTGTGAGTTTCATATTTTGATATTACTCTATGCCACTCATGGTTGAGTGAATGTAAGGGTAGTTATTGGATATATCACATATCATGTAGAGGGATTTGTATGATTAAAATGGAATTTATCCTTTCTATATAACAGGAGTAACATTTATAGGGCCCCTTGATTAAGTAAAGTTAAGAAAATGTATGGCCATGCTCAGATGAATTGACATGAGATGTCAATTATATTTGCTTCAATCAGCTTACTTAGGGATCAAGAAATCTCAAGATTAGGCTATACGGGAATGACACGGTCCATATCTTGTGCTCAATCTAGATGTTTAGGATAAAAAGACATAGATGATGATCACGTGTAAAGGTTTAATCAAATCACCGATTTTTTCATTACTTAAGTAATAATGATGTGTTGCTAGACACCACTCATTATTTATGATCATTATCAACGTAATGAGAGCCTATAGGATCACATACTTAGAGCCTAGTGGATTTGGAATTAATGGACTAAATTATTTGGGCCTAATATTTAGGAATTCCATGTTATAATTTAGTAATACTCAATGCTGGAGATACCAATCTAAGACGGCCTAAACCATTGTCCAATCCAAAAGAGGTTTATTTACTTAGACTTGAAGATGAAAAAATTGTAAAGATAGTAGTAGATCTATTGTATGAAAAGAAAAGGAGTTGACAAATCTTTTGAAGAAACATATCGAAGTATTCATTAAAAGCCCTTTACCATACTAACTGTAGACATTAAAGTGGCAAGTCGTTTAGCCTCCACCCTAGTGTGAACTTGACCCATTAGAAAATAAAAAATGCATAGGTCTAACATATAAAGGCAATAAAAAAGCTGGTGTAGAAATTGCTCAATGTAGGATTCATTCAAGAGGTGAACCATACCACTTGGTTGGCTAACTTCATAATGGTCAAGAAGTTAAATGAGCAGTGGAAAACGTGCATCAATTTCACTAATCTAAATAAAGCAAGCCTAAAAGACTCCTTCCCACTACTAAACATCAATCAACTAATGGATATCATAGTCTAAGTTAAGCATTTAAGCTTCTAAGAATGCACCCAGAAATAAAGACAAAATAACCTTTGTGATCGATCAAGGAGTACATTGTTATAAAGTTATACCATTCAGACTAAAGAGTGTAGGAGCAATATACCAATTGATGAGAAAAATATTTTCAAAGCAAATTAGAAGAAATCTTTAAGTATATATTGGTGATGTCTTAGTAAAATCCAAAGATTCTAAGCAACATTAGAAAAACCTTGCAAAAGCATTTGAAGTATTAAAAAAGCAGAAAATGAGATTAAATCCATCAAAATGCACATTCAAAGTCAAGGCAAGATAATTCATTAAATTTAGGGCGGCAATGAACTAAGTCAAGTTAAGTTCAACTTAGCTCAATCTTAGCTTGACCTTTTAACTTAGCTTAAGCTTAACTCAACCTAATATTATTTAACTCATGGCTCAACTTGAATTTGATTCAAACTAAGTTTTTTTGTTTGAGATTAACTCCAATTGAGCTCACAATTAGCTTGGCTCAACTTGACTTGATAAACTCAAATTACTATTCAAAAAATTAAATTAGATTAAATGGTTCAACTAGAAAACATGTGAATTTGATACATGTTTGGCCTAACTTATCATTAAAACTAGAAGTTTTTGAAGCTGCATAAAAAAGTATTGAACTAACATTAAATTGATTAATAAGTATAAATTGGTCACTATCTCATAATTCTTACATCTTCAAAATTTTTGCATCATCACTCCTATTTTATAGTGAAGATATTTGCATCCACCTTTTATAATATTCAATATGAGCTTTTGTTTAGATAGTTTTCATAGATTATGTTCTTAAATTATATTTACTTTAATTATACAACTAATTCTAAAATGAGAATGATATTAATAATATTCATCATTAACTTCATTTATTATTCTATTTTAATTATAACTCAAATTCAAATATAAATATAAAATTACAATTATTATGGTTATTTTTTTCGTAACAAGTATTTAATTTAAAATATATACTACAAAAAAGATGTCTCATTAATATATATAAATCAATTAATTAATCTTAAATTATACATATTATTCAAGCTAGCTCATGATATAATTGAGCTAAACATTTCCAAGCTCAAGCTTGGCTCATTTAAAATATAAGCCAAATTATTTAACTTGTGTATCACTCATTTGGTTCATGAGCTTCGCTTATTGAGCTAAAAATTGAATTGATTTTTAAGCATCCTATAACCTGGCTTGACTCATTGCTAACCTTACTCAAATTTGTGTTAATAAACTATGGCATAGAGGGGAATCTTTCAAAATGCCAAGCAATTATAGATATAGCATGTCTAGGAAATGTCCAAGAAGTATAGGTGCTGAATGGAAGATTAGTCGTACTATCTAAATTCATATCTGGGTTAGGTGATAAACATTTACCATTTCATAATTTGCTTAAGAATTCTAAAAATTTTATTGAGAATGATTCTTATGAAAAAGTTTTCAAAAAATTAAAATTTTATTTGTCTAAACCACTTATACTATCAAAATCTCGAGAAAGGAAGCCTTTATAAGTCTACCTAATAGTATTTGATAAAGCATTTAGTTCAATAATCATTATTGAAGAAGAGAGGGAACAAAAACTTGTTTATTTCATTAAGAAAGTGCCACAAGGAGTAGAAAAAGATACCAAAAAATTGAAAAACTAGCATTCGCACTATTGACAATGTTAAAAAATTCTAACCCTAGTTCCAAGCATATCAAATCATCATACAAACTAACCAACCCATACAATAAGTACTTAGAAACTTAATCTAGTAGGAAAGTTGGCCTCGTAGTCGGTAGAGGTATCATGATATAGGATTTGTTCAAAATTAGAAAGGCAATCATGTCCTAACACTAGTAGATTTTATTGCCAATCTAACTAGAGCTGATGATAAGGAACTTGAGAAAGGATAAACATTATACATAAATAAATCTTTAAACAAACATGGCAGTAGAGCTAGAATAACCTTTGAAGGATCGAATGGGTTAACTTTAAAGTACTTCTTAAAATTTAATTTCCATGCCACAAATAACTAAGCTAATTAATTATAGGTCCATAAATGGATAAGGAAATTAAGGCAGAATAGATATTAGTATTAAGCGATTTCCAGCTTGTCATAAGTCAGGTAAATGGTGAGTACAAAGTTAAGGATCTAATGATAAAGTGGTATGCCCAAAAAGACAAAAACTTACTCCAAAATTTCACTTATTAGATTAAATGCATTCCCAAAAAGCAAAATAATCTAGCAAATGCACTAGCAAAGTTAGTAAGCACAAAAGTAGCACTTAATAATTGAACCATAATATAGGAAATAGGGTACATCCTTAGCATAGAAGAATCTCAAGCATCAAATATTGAGCAAGCTCACACATGGATGACCTATATCATGAAATACCTAAAAAATGGAACCGTTCCACTCAAAGAAAAAGTAGTTTGAAAAATACATAGAATGGCAACTCAATTTTTTTAAGCATAATGTCAAACTCTATGAAAGAAGCTTTTTTACTACCAATCTTAAAGTGCTTAGGTTTCATCGAATCAAATTACATTTTGAAAAAAATCTATAAGATTTATGGTAGTTGTATAGAAGGATCCGCTTTTACATCCAAGGTAATTAAGTCGAGATATTTCTAGTCAAAAATTAAAAATAATGCAATGCAACTTATGAAAAGATATGACAACTACCAAGAACATGGAAAAGTCCTCAGGAAACTAGTGGTTAATTAACATTCAATCATAGCCCCTGGCTATTTGTACAATAGGGGAACAACTTCTTAAACCCTTTCCAAAAGCTTCAAGGTAATGAAAATTCCTTATTATGACAATAGATTACTTCATTAGATGGATAAAGGCTAAACCACTATCTTCAATCAATGTTGAAAACACTAGGAAATTTGTATAGAAATTCATTATATGCAATTAAGAAAATTGCATCTTCCACTTAGAAATTTTATTTATATTAACATTACTACCATATTTCAAATATGCAAATTTAGTTTGCTAAAAGCATTAGTAACTAGTAATGGCACCTAATTCACTAGCAAAGAGTTTGCTCTATTCTATTAAAGGTATAATTAAGTCACTACAACAAAACAAGCATTTAGTAATGATTTTTATTATGTTTAGTAGTGGTTATAATCATAACCATAACACTTACTAGTAGTTAGGATAAGCACCATTAAGTACCTAGAGATGGTTATATACAACTACCGAAATAAGTACTATGAATTTAACCACTATTTGTTTTTACACTTAGCAACGATTGTAACTACCATTAATTGCAAACAAGATAAGCCTTTATATCTTGCATTTAGTGGTGATTTAGAACCTTTATTGATGCAACCACCATTGTGTTTTGTGTTTAGTGACAATTGTAACCACCACCAATTGCAAATGTTGTAAACCATGTAGCTTGCATTTAGTAATGGTTTTAAAAACCTCCATTATGTGATTGAACTTTTTTAGCAGTTCCCCTAATGCTTAACAATATTTTTGAACTACTACAAAATGCAATATTTTTATTTTTTTAAACTAGATTTTGGTACATATTTATTATATTGGCTTAATAAAATTAAATTGGACCATACTAAATAACATATTTATGGTGTATATTCAATCAAAAATTAGAAAAAAAATATAAAAAATATAAAGTTTTATATTGTCAAATTTTAATCACATATAAACATATGCAATAATATATAAAATCATATATTCAATTTAAAATTGGAACAAAATGTGATAATATATTATAATAAATTTGAACGAACAACTACGATAATATCATTTGAAAAACTTACACAAACACTATCAATAACTAAAAACCTAAGAAGCCAGGTACTAATTAACTAGTTTTGTCTAAAATACTATTAATAATAAAAAAAATTAACTACAAAATTTAATTTAAATTCATTCCATTCCTACTACCACTTCCACTTGCAAATTCATGACTAGAAAGAGATCTTCTTGACATGTAGAGCTATATCTACTTCTAGCATTAACAAACTATAAATTCAAACATACAATTAGAATTAGAATTAGAAATCAAAACTAAATAGAGAAAATTTTGCAACATAATATTAGAAACAAGATCCACTACTCCTATTTGAAAAGGATCTAACTTGTATATAAAGTATAACATAAATTCAATTACTTGATAAAATCGAAGGAAAATATCAAATCTAGATCCAGTCAAAACACAAGTAAAACTGTTAGGATTGAGAGCCATACGAGCATAGAGGAATAAACCGATCCCAGCTAACGGATCCATGCAAAAATGTTAAATTAGAATGTAGGATTCAGGTTATACCTTTATATGATTCCAGATTTTGTTCGTTGATCACCTCTTCGACTTCCTTTCGGTCAAAGACTCCAAGGTATCCACACGAACCAGTAGATCACCAATGAACGTCCTCACGATCACTAGTTGGAATTCATCTCCTTAGCCTCGTAGTACTAGCTACGTCTCTTCAAAGATTATGGTTAAGGAGAGGTATTAGGATTTTTCTATGCTGTATGGGATGCGTGAATAATGAATCAACCTATTATTACCCAACAAGCCTATTTAAATAGGAGCATAGAAAATCCTAACTAATTTGGGCTTTCGTATATGTATAATTATAGGCTTATTATTGGGCCTTATAATTATAACATAGAATTCCTAAGTATTAGGCCTAAACAATTTAGTCCATTAATTCCAAATTTACTAGGCTTTAAGTGTGTGACCCTTCAAGCTCTCATTACATTGGCAATAATTATTAATCATATTAATGATCATAAACAATGAGTGGTATCTAGCAACACATCATTGTTACCTAAGTGATGAGAAAGTCGGTGATTCGACTGAACCTTTATATGTGGTCATCATCTATATCCTTTTGTCCTAAACATCTAGATTGAGCACGAGATATGGACCATGTCATTCCCGTATAGTCCAATCTCGAGGTTTCTTGATCCCTAAGTAAGTTGACTGAAGCAAATATAATTGACATCCCATGTCAATTCATTTGAGCATAACCATGCATTTTCTCAACTTTACTTAATCAAGGGGCCCATAGATGTTACTCCTGTTATATAGGAGGGACAAATTCCATCTTGATAACACAAATCCCTCCACATGATATGTGACATATCCAATAACTATCCTTGTAGTCACTCAAGCATGAGTGACAGAATAATATCAAAATATGAAACTCACATGTAGGGAGCCTTGGTGATCTCAGGTCAAAGGACCATAATAATAATGATCACTAAGAATCACTCATGACACTCATATAACAATCCATGTAGTGTTCTTAGGATGGGTCGGTCCAGTATACAAGTTTTCTAACTTGTACTCATGTGTAAGCTTAATATCTCATATAACTCACTACACATACTAGTCTTAACATATCAAAGCAACCTAATCCACAATGATATATGACTAAGGACATTTAAGAATATAATTATTTTAAGGTTATTATCATAATTAAATATATTACGCAGACAATGTAGATAAATATAATAATTGGAATTGCCATTAAAATAACATGATTCAAAATTACAATCATCAATATGATTAGTTTTAGGGCATATACACTAACAAAAACATAATCCTCGAATTAAGACATGCTTACAAGAATAATCTAACATGTCTATTTATTTTAGCCATGTAAAGTAAAATTGTTTTAAATAGGATGAATTAAAAAAAAGTGAGAAGAATTGCAATAGAAACAAACTAAAAACTTTGAATTGAAATAGAAAGATTAGTTTACAAGCCTACCCACTAAATAATATCAAAACTATTAGCAAAAAAAATTCACTTCTTAGTTTAGAGATCTAATATATATTTATGTACTATTAAGTCATGTCCATCAAAAGATACCTACTTTCAAATCAACTAAATATACAAGAAATCATTATAGGTATGCATAAATTGAAATTAGCTTATATAAATAGGTATAAATAAAGAATGGCTAGTCAATCCTTTATGAAGTTAAATAAAGTCAACTTCACACATGCAGTTACTCCCAACACATCTAGCTATTTCAACCATGCAAAGGAAAATTATTTTAAATAAAATGACTAAAAAAAGTGAAAAGAATAGTAATAAAAAAATTCCCATAATAAAAATTTCAAATTAAAGCAAAAAGATCAACTTGCAAGCCTACCCTCTAATGATATCAAACTATTAGGAAAAAAAATTTTCTTCTCAATTTAGAGATCCAACATATATTTATGTAATATTAAGTCATGTCTATTAAAAGATGCCTACTTTCAATTCAATTGAATATACAAGAAACCATTATAGATATGCATATAATAGATCAAAGTTAGCTAAGATAAACAGGTATAAATAAAGAACGTTTAATCAATCTTTTATGAAGTTAAATAAAGTTAACTTCACACATGTAGCTACTTTTAAAACTAGTAAAAATCAAGCTATGAAGCCCTTAATTACTTGCAAAAGTAGCTTATAAGTTTCACTTCTATAACTTTCCTTATTCTATTGGTAGCTAGATTAAAGTGAGGTGCTTTATACAAAAATGCAATATACAAGACCATAGAAATTATCATTATCCTTGTTACAAGGCAAATTGCAGTCATGATTATTATAATTTTCAAAATAGTTATACTTATGGATTCTTGTGATCAAAACTCCAAATATAATAGTCAATGGCAAAAAATCTTAGTAAACTACTATATGGAATTGCCAAATCCAATGAAGCTAATCATAAAAGAACAACAAAGCCTTAATAACTAATAATGAAAAGCAAAATTAATCTTAATCCAAAGCATAGGTATGTGGTATTAGTTCAATAATATACTACTTACATATTTGCTTTTTAGGAAAATAATTGAGCATTATTATCAATAAAGAAATTTAGTGGTTATTATTATATTTTACATCAAGTAATTAAATATATAACATTCCCTCTCCTATTTTCTCCCTACTTACATAATTTTTGAAAATAATTTAATTAACTATTGCAATTTAATTACTTGTAGAAAAGGAAAGTAGTTTTGCTCTACCTTGAAAGCATTTCCTAAAAATCTTTGCAATTGATAGTACCTTTTATCCATAAATTTTTTATTTACTAGAAATTCCCCTTTTAACTCTATCCTTCTCTAATAAAATCATAACTAAGTAACTATTTGGCATGCTAATTTATTTGATGCAAGCTTTGTTATATTTGAAAAATATTTAACTAAAGTACAAGTCAATAAAAATAGCCTTAAAATTAATTATGAAAGAGACTTAAATGGAAAATTATTTAACTCCATTGAATTTAAACTACCCCTATTTTCTATTAAATTAGAAGATCCTAAGCCATGACTTAGCTACTATAATTAGCATAATAGTGGCCAAGAGGAATCACATTCAAAGTAACACACAACTATAGATGGACTATCACATAAACTAATATAACAAAATCAAATAAGTGGAAAAGTATATACTTCTGAAGACTTGGATATTAAATTAGCAAGTCTAAAGAGAACTTTACCAAACATTTCTTAGAATGCATTTTCTTTTGCATCCTCCATAGCTAATTTTTATCATGTTTATTAGCTAATACACTCTCGACAGCCAATCTCTTATTGTGTTCATTATCCAACTTTATTTCCATTAAGTGTTGTTTTAATATTTTGATTAAATATTGGACTCGAAGCTTTAAAACCTCTTATCCAGTTGCACCAAATAAGAAAAACATCCATTATGTTCTAAAGTCATAACCCAAGAGTTTTATGTTAGCCTTCTAAATACGGATGATGGAGATGGACCAAAACCAACATCTCTAACTTATCTAGAAAGATTAATTTTTTAATGCCTTTGCAAATGAGTCATCCATTGACATTGTTTGTTTAAGTTCCAAAGAAGGTTGTTGACTCATAACTTCCTTAATTTACTTCTACCAAATTTAAAAATAAAATCCATTAGTAACAACAACTTAGGACAAATGAAAAAGATTTAACTTGATAGTAAAATCCAAATTGAATAGCAAAATTAATGCTATGGAAGAGTAGTTACAAACCCTTCAAGGACTTGATTCTTCATTAGTATACTCCTTATTTTTATTCACATGTGTATCAAAATATACTTTGCCTCTCCCTTCTAGACAACCTAACTCCTCCTTTTGCACAGGAAGATATATTAAAATTACTTTAAATAAGGTTTTTTTGAAAATCTTTGTTAACATATAATTAAATGATATAAATGCTAACATAACTTATGATAAAGAAACTACTAAATTACCTCGAAGAGACTACAAGAAGTCCTTATTCATGTTAATTGAAAGATATAATTTGAACATGTTTTATGCAGAGCAAATAAAGATATATAAAATAATTCGTAGGTGACTAATTAACTACCATTTAAGCTTTTCTGCTAATAAAGCTTTTAGACTCATATATGTATGCTACTTTTTACTTTTCACAATTCTTTTCATCTTATCAACACATTGCCTAAAAAAATTAATTTTATTAAATTATATAAACTCACAACTAGCTTAGAATAATTGATAATATATGTACGTTTGAGCCATTTTTTACCTTGCACTTCTCATCATTTTTAACATTAATAACTTGTCTCTATTGCTCGAGGAACACCATCTAGAACTTTATGATATATTTCCTCCTTTGTCGATGATTCATCATTGAACTAATACCACAACCTCAACTTGAGATCTCTCCATTTTCTTCCTAGATCTTTAAGAATCCATTCATGTGCAATATCTTTTGATACATCAGAGTAGAACCTTGACTATAATATAACAAATTAAAGTAACATTTATTAGCATATTCTATCTGAACAAAATAAAATAATCTTTAAAACTAAGAAACTACCTTGATATTCTTATTCCATACTTTTAATTTCCATAATTTAGGCATGAGCCTCTAATCTTTGTATATGATGGGTAAATTAACAAGCTCGCTTGCAAAGTGTCCTAAAATTTGCCTATAAATGCAAGCATTATTGCTTGTTTGGACTTTAAGATCATCAAATAAGATGATCACTTTCTATTTATTTTAAATTTTCAACACATTTAAGGTTTTCATAAAGATTTCCTTTATAGATTTTGACTTATCTATGTGACAAATATAAATATAGTTAAGGTATATGTTAATCATGTTAACATTTATAATCATAAAATATAATGATGATTAACTCTAACTTTCCAATGTCTTTTAGGTGGACCTTGGGATGATATAGGATTCTATGGTGTCTGAAAAGGATCTTGGGGTACTTGGAAAGAAGCTTGTAGCTATAAAAAAGCTTGTGTAATAGAAAAAGCTTATAACTATGGAGGAGCTTATAAGCTAAGAGAAGCATGCAATCATGGAGAATGCTCAAAGTTAGCATGTGATGAAGTTTAAGTTTCATGTTCAAAAAAGTGTGCAAGATTGGATTATGTTGCTTTACTTTTATCTTCATAATGCTTTTATTTTGGCATGACTGCAAGTAAGTGAAAGCATTCATAAGTGAAAACATATACAATGTAAGTAATTATCATTAAAATATTTAAATTATATATACTATAAATAAGGAATAGTGTTAAACATCTAAAACATGAAGGATAACAAGAATAATTAAAAGCAATTGATCAAGAAATAAAATTATGCATGAAGAAAATGCAAACTTAAATCACAAATTAGTTAAATATCTATGTTTTCTAGATTTATGGTAACCATGACTTCATTATTTGTATCCTCTCTTGCTAATTGCATACATTCATTGTTATATAGGAAAAGAAAGCTTATACTTGAGAAATATGTACCTCACTCTTAAGAAATTTTTCTTCACCTTCATCCCTCATATCATATAAGTTTCTTAGTTTTAAGTGTACTAATACACTCTAATCTTTATCCACTTCATCATTTACATAATATACTATTTGTTCTTGTGAAGACATAATGTATGGATTATGGTCTTCATGCTCACCAATATGAATCAATTGAAAGAAGTTAACTGAAGTAAATTGAAATTGATCTTTTCTTATCCCAACCATAGTGTTAACCTATTCACATTTGAACAAAATGACCTAGAATTAACCATAATGATTTAACTCAAGGATATCATTCAATTTCCATAATATCCTAACTCAATAATGGTAAATAATCCATTATTTTGTATTTTTTAACCCTTGTTCTTTCTAAATTATGTGAAATTTGAAACCATTGATGTTATAAGCATTGAACCTTTTAGCACATGGCAAAGGTTCATGAGCTAGAAAAATAAAAACATGAAATTAACTACCTATTATTGAACATATAAGTATAAACCTTTAGTATGAACAAAGATATAAGAAATAATACCTACATGCCTAAAAAACCAATCAATAACCTCTTTGTTCACTATATTATTAATATTTAACTTGAAATGAGTGTGACTTCTAAGTCATCTTTTTGTTTGTGTCCTTAACTCATTCGTAAATGGATAACAATCATCAAATTAAATAACATATATATATATATATATATATATATATATATATATATATATATATATATGTGCCTATGTTAATTCCAAATGTGATAGCATGAAAGTTAACACTTTTCCAAATGATTAACCAACTGTTAGGAAAATAGTATTTTCTTAAGTAAATTCAATTTAGATATAATTGTCATCAACACATTTAACTTAATTGAATTGAGTCTCAATTCCATCTAAATATTTGGAACAAAATATAAGACATTTTCAACTATGTAGCACTTAGCTATAAAGCCTTTTAGTTTAGCCCTATTCTTGACATAAGATTTCAAATGACCTAAGTACCTATTGTATCTAAGTGAAAAAGGATGAAATATAGTTGAAAAAAAATAAATGACAAAAGGTTTATGTACCTTTCCATAGGATACATCCAATAATAATGCGCAAGCCCTTCACATTTTGCTTTATCAACTAAATGAATGACTAGATGAACTATTATAGTAAAGAATGATGGAGGAAATATCATCTTCATGTAACAAAGTGCAAGTATGATTTGATTTTATAACTTATCAAGCTTAATTGGATCTAAAGTTTTACTATATATTTTCCTACAAAATGAACATAGCTCAACTAGTTGGCAAAAAATGGAACTTACCTAGTTCAAATATAGCACAAGGAAGATGAAACCTGTAACAACACAAACTTGAAATTAGAAAAGAAGTAGAAGGATAGTCAAGATTAAATTAGGAATTTAATGCCATTATGATAGTTTTAAAGTTTCCAAGATGATATATGACAATAAGGATAACTTTAAAAATAAAGCAACATGATGGATAAGAGCGAAATGGAAAAGGACATAAATATTCCATTCAAACTAAGCATATCTAATTAGACATAGACAACAAAACCCTGTGAATTACTCCTACTTGGCATAACTAGATCCTCTATTGACCTAATCAAACCTTCCACTTGGATGACTCTAGCCAAACAAACAAGCCTAAAAGCCATGCAAACACTAGGAAAATACATTATACACCTTCAATAATAAGATAACTACCTAAAACATGCATTTGATTATCATTAGATAACTATGCTATTTAGATGAACTAAATAACCTCTCAATTGTACAACCTTTATATTCACTTAGTATATAATAATTTTACCAACTTCCTTTATCATATCTAAGTTTCAACAAAAATGAAATGAAAATATGTGAGATTTACATCACAATGGCAAAACAAACCAAACTTTACTTGTAGTTCATATTAATACTAACTACTCCTAAAGATTTGTTTCTTAGCTTTCATCAATTAACACTACAAAAAAAAAGATCTATACAGATGACATTTGTCGTTTGTGTAAACCCCCTATTTTCATTTGTAAATGTATCACAGGTGACAATATCATCTATATTAGGTCTTTTGTATAGTCTTGTATATGTTACCACCTACACAAATGACATATAGTTTCATTTGTATAGGCTATATCTATATAAATGATAAAGTCATCCACATAAGGTGTTGAAATGATCAAACACATTCAACGTATAAAAATGACATTGTCATTTGTGTAGGTTAGGCTAATATAAATGATAATATCATTTGTATAGACTTAGGATTTTTTTTAAATACACTTCATTGATTAAAAAAATTTTATATCCTTAATGATTTTTTATTAAATTTTAACATATTTATTTTTAATTTAAAGAATTTATTCATAAAAATATTTATCATCACTATCAAGCATTATTGATGTAAATATCCTAAAATTAATTGTATGAATAAACAAAATAGATAGTAAATCCAAATAATATATAATAAATAAGTACTTTACATCTATACTTAATATCAATAATGAAATAAAAAGTAAATGCATAATATATACAAATGTATACAACCGCTACATGAAATAATCATCATTGTCATTGTCATAGTTATCCTCATTCTCATTATGGCTTGAAGGCACATGTGATGGTTAAGATAGAGGTCAGTGTAGCTATAGTTAGGGTGGAGCTAAGGATTGTTGTAGTTAAGAAGCCAAGGAATGCTACGAAGTGGAAGGAAACTAAGAAACAAATATCGACAATACTCTTGGCCAAGGAATATTCGTTTGAGGAGGAGGAGGAAGAAGAGGCATAATCGGTCGAGGAAGAAAGAATGCCATAAACTATAAAGCAGCATGCATTGCCTTAAAGGTAATGTGAGTTTGCTACTATAGTTGCTTATTATAGAGAATTCATTGCACTACCACAACTGAGGCCTATTGAATCTCGATAATATAAATGTGAACCTCCTTTATAAATGCTACATATTGGTGTTGCATAAAAGGAAATGCTACAGTGGATAAACTGGTGCAAGGGGTGCCATGTGCTATCCTAGGAAGTATATGACCAACCACCTTCCTAAGTCCTCAACAAGTGCCAAGCACTTCATTAACAATAACAGGCTCATTAAGATCCAATGAACTTACTAGAGAAAACATTAGACTGGGAAGATTGAGGGGTGACAAGATTCAGCATCTTAGCCTTGATTTTTTAACAAAAATGATCAAGTTTGAGTATAAAATTTTTACTATGATAATTAAGTGTAAAACTTTTAGTATGTCCTTAACAAGTGTCAAGCACCTCATCAATAATAACAGTCTCATTAAGATCCAATGAACCTACTAGAAAAACTACTAGAGAAAACACTAGACTAGGAAGATTAAGGGGTGACTAGATTTAACATCTTAGCCTTGATTTTTTGACAAAAATGATAAAATTTGAGTATAAAGCTTTTACTATGATAATTGAAATTATTTTATTAAAAATTAGTTACTTACATAAGTAATTTGAGCATTGGAATGTAGCCAATCCCTTATATAATATATATGATGCTCTCGAAAATTCTCCCTTACCAACTATAGTTCACTTATGTCTTTAGTTCTCTATGTCAATTTTAAAGTATTAACAATTAGTAAATTTTTTACAATAGTACCATTAAAGTTTTACATGGGTTACTTGACTCGAAAGGCCTAATCCAAAAAAATATAGGATTTGGACTATTTTTTTAATCTTATAGGTCCATTAGGCTTTTTTTTAATGACCTAATTAATAATACAGATGATTTTAGGCCAGGATAAAAAGAAATGATTTAGCTTGGCCTAACCCAATTATATTAATTTATTTTTAATAATATAAATATATATTAAAAAAAATAATTATATCTAATTATTTTTAATATAAAGAAGATTAATTTGATATAATTAGCTATTTTACATATTTAAATATTATATTATTTCTTTAAATGTATATTTTTATTTTAAAAATTTATTTTTATTAAAAAATAAAAAAATATTCAAGCTATTGGACTGGGCCACTAGGTTATGCATTAAAAAAATTAGCCTAAGCTAAATCGAGCTAATTTTTTTGAAAAAAGTAAACAAGCTAAGCCAAGCTCGAGCTATGAATTTCATGTAATTTGACATAATAGGCCCATCTTGAAACCTTGATTACGGCTATTAAACCGGCCATATTAAATTTATTAATTTTTAAGAAATTTTATAGCAAAATAGTAGGAACCAGGTCAAATCTCTAGAAATCTTTTTTAATAATTATCTATGATTATTTACTAATTATGTTTATAATGTAAAATCATATTGGAATACCAAACACAAAATGCATAAACTTAAACTAATGCAGAATGCAAATATAACCATGCAATGTAGAATGTAGGATTCAAAATAAACGTAGAACCAGATTAGGGAGGGGCTTTTGAATTCTAAACAAGTAGAAAAATAACAGCAAAATAGTAGCAGCAGAATTAATAAAGTAGTAGCAATAAAAATAAGGGATATTAATGAATAAAAATAGTTGATCCAAGGAATTTAAGGTCTCTTCAAAGGATTAATCATTGATCATTATAAATTTGATTTTTATAATTAATTCTTCGGCCTTGAATTATCCAGAATCCCTGCAACAATTCATGAACTTTATGCTAGATAATTATCTAGAGTCTGATTGATTGAGATTAACAAAGTTAGACAATCGTCATAACCCCTAAGCTAGATCAAAACTAATTTAAAAATAGAGTTCAGTCAAATTAAATGGATTAATTTATAATCCTAAACCTTCCATTCATCCCTTTTTCTCCCATTAAAAATTATGATTAGTCAACCAAAATTCACTATCAATTCCAAATCATGAACCTTAGAATTGAATCAAGATAAAATCAAATGAACATTCAAATTAACCAACTTATGCAATTCAGAGAAGATAGATGAAGAAAAAGAGAAATTAATTATAAATATCACCATATAATTCAAAATCTCATAATCCAGGAGGAAAAAAGCCTTAAAATTCCTTGAATCAACTCAAAAGGGGTTAGCCTTCTAGTGAAGAAAAGAAAACACAATCAAAATTCAGAAAACTCATAAAAACTGTCTATTTCTTCCTCTTTTGTTCTGATTGACCCTTAAACTTTTGACAATCTTCAAGGTATAATTAGGACTAGGTCTTAACTATAAAATTTTATCTTAGTATCTTAAGAATATACCCTCAAAATTTCAGCCCAATTTGACATTCCTAGTTCAGGTTATAGTGAAAATACTACAGACTGCTCAATCTAATCCAAGTTGACGTAATCAGTCATTAGTCCATCTTCTTTAGCCTTAAAAATGACTTATTTTCTTCAAAAAGGATTCATGAATAATGAGGTATGGATATTAGGGAATAATTGGACTTCGCCTTGGGCTCCAAATATGAATTAATCATTGCAACAGGGTTGGGTTTGGATCAGAACAGCAAGATTCAGCTAATTTTGTGCTTACTTTTAACCTCTAATATGGCATAACTGGGCTTTCTAATAAACTAGAAAGTTGTATAAATTTTTCTTATCTTTCCAACGATATAATGATCATCTAAATCTGACACTTAGAGCTCAAGTTATGATAAGAAACCTGAAACAGTGCCAAAAATTCAACATTAAGCTCGAAATTCAATCAAGTTCAAATTAATGCAATTTGTCTCAATTCAATATATAATTGATTTAATTAAGTATCATCTCATCCTAACAGGCTTAAATATGATGGAAAATATTAATAAAATATTGTTCACATCAAATCTACTTGCCCTAACCTATATACACCTTTAAGTACCATATAGGAATGTTAAGTTAAAATAACTTGTCATATTAAGCCACCGTAATTGACGTGATCCCACAAGTGCACGGGTTTAGTCGAGTTATAGTATAA
The DNA here is from genome assembly GCA_020226215.1 of Sindora glabra. Classification (NCBI taxonomy): domain Eukaryota; kingdom Viridiplantae; phylum Streptophyta; class Magnoliopsida; order Fabales; family Fabaceae; genus Sindora; species Sindora glabra. Next base: position 35,784,557 of record CM035234.1, on the reverse strand, counting down.
AAGATATCATCTCCACAGGGATTGAATGTTGAATACTAACTGAATTTCGAGGTAAATTATCTAGGTGTACCGATTGATATTGTGAATTAAAGGTAAAATGCAAAACAGAGTTTAGTTATTAAAAAGATTTAATTCAAATGAGATGAAAGTGTACTCAGCTTTAGGGTTCCCTTGTACATTTCATTATAGAATGAAGATAATCCTCTAACTTGGTTTACTGTTAATTAGATTGTTGGATTACCAAAAATAAGTTATATCTCATTGCAAAGCTACTAGCTACTAACCAAAAGATTAAGTGCCCAGAATTTCTCCAGTAATCACTCATCTAGGTTGCATTAACATTGCTTTAGAATCCAATCTTAGACATTTCATCCTGTGCAAAAGAATCCAATTAGCTTAATTCTTAAGTCTAATTGATATTCCCAATGATCATGCAAGGTCCGATTAATTAATTAGTCATTCCAACCTAGAATTAACTAATCTATCACACAAATCCAATATTCCGGAAGTATTGAACTATTGAAATACAAAACAGCATAATCAAATCATTAATCAACAGTAAATCAAGCTAGATTATATAAAAATCAAATCCATAAATCCATGAACAAGTTTACCCCTGGCTGAGCACTAGGGTTTAGTGTGAAGTCATTACACAACTAGTAGAAAACCAGAAAACAGAGAGGGAAATCAAACAAATCATAAAGCTCTTTGAATTCCTTACTTGAGTCTTCAATCCTTTATTTGAATCCACGGTTAGCAGTTGCCCTTGGTGAGTTTGGGTCTCTCCTAGGGTTTCTACTCACGGCTCCCCTTTCAAATTTTCGGTTCTCCTCCCCTCATTTTTTTCTAATTTTCGTAGAAAACTTATACGGGTAATGTACACGGGGTATGACATGGCCCGTGTTATACCCCGTGTTTCTCTGCGAAGGTTGAGCAACATGATACACGGGGTATGACACCCCCCGTGTTTACTTACGGAGTGTCAGGCAGTATGGTACACAGGGTATGACACGTCCCGTGTTCATCCTCGTGTTCTTTTGCGAGCAGTTCAGTGAAGCTTCGAAGCATTCCAGAAGGAAACACGGCCTTCCACACGGGGTTCCCATACCCCGTGTTCTTTGCCAGGTGAGCAACCTTACTTCGATTCTCCAAAATTTGCATGGTTTTGACTCCGGATCCTTTTCTAATACTCAAATGTGTCACTTCAAAACCTGAAAACAAAATATTGAGCATTTAAGTACCCTTTTTCAATTAATTTGCACAAGATACTAAGTAAATAAGTGATAAAACACATAAAATTTAAGTGCAATTGTGCATTTATCAATAATGGACTTTGATCTATGATGATTATTACACACCTTCTTTGACCCATTCATTGAATTCATTTTAGATAGCTCCTAAATATTCAAATCAAAATATTTATAATTGAAAGAGAAACTAATTAAAAGTTAGAAATGGAAAGAATGCTAATTTTACTTCGACCTTACCTTATGCTTATCACTCTTGAAGTATGTGCATAATTTATTCTAATAATCTATGGAGATATTAATAAGATAAGCTTACCTCACATAATGTAAATCATGAACATCAGATAATCTCTATATTACAAGAAATGCTAATGAAGAATGGACTTCCACTCTTTATATCAGTTAATTGCTATCGTTAGATATTGGTAATCATTTATCCCTACTGTTCATGATCAACATCCACAAAATCAAAATGGGACTATATTAAAAGACATGTAAAAATGTTTCAATTATTATATCCATTTATCTAAATGTAAAAAAATAATTTTAAAAATACATTTAACAATACTTATGTAGACCCCCTGCATAACATGCGCTTTTTGCTCTTTAGGTACCTACCTTTAGTTTTTGTCAAAAAAACTCAATATTTCTTGAACAACACTTTTATGTTACACATAAAATGCATAGAGTTTACATTAATTGCCTACCATGTACCTATTTTATCTAAATGGATAAGCAGTGGTCTCCCATTATTCTTTTGAATTTTCTAGTAGAAGGTCAAGAACCTTGACTTACTGCAATACTATCAACTTAACATAGCTTTCAAATGTAATACACTATTAATAACATATATTTACATGGAAAAAATGCAAAATAAAGTGCTTGAGCCTAACTACTTTTTACTTGTCTTGCACTAATAGGGAATGCAAGTGGGGTTATGGGGTAGGTCACATCCACCATCTCTTCTCTAATGGTGTAAGATAATATCAGCTATAGCTATAAAGCATTGTTATATATGATCAGACATACACAAAGTCATTACAATAGGACGTAAGTAATACTTATGATAAAATATTACATTCTTCTGTCTAAGGTACATTACATTTGCACTTATAAAATGAACTGTTTGAAATGATCAATACAATAAGATACAAATACATACTTAATACAAAATGTCAAATTATAAAGATACAAAGCTTAATACTATTTAAAAAAATGAAAAGTATTGACCTAATTAAACTCATTATTAGTGAATATTGCAAGGTTAGTTTCATAATCATCATTAGACTCTACAAGCTCCTTCTCTATGTAATCCCTAATCATTTCATCTTTTAAGTTATCATTGTCATTTATGAAGTTATCAAATATTTATACAATAAGATGAATATTTCCAAAAGATGAAACACAATGAGCATTATAGATCTGATCTTGTAAAGTGATTAAGTTAATATCTGCAAGATCAACTATGAGTATAAAGTTTATAGAGTTATTATCATATAAATAGGATACGCCACTAACATTAACATTGTCATCATTAAGGAGATACCATACTTCATAATGCACCACATTATTTACAGCTCTCCAATTTGGTCTATTAAGAGGAAAAATTTGTTAAGCTTAAGATGCTAGTATATACGAATTATCTTTGTGCCACTAAGCACTAATACAAATGCTTGTTATATTTTTTTTTGTGAAAATTTTCTTCTTTCTACAATCAATGTCATACCATTTGCATTTGAATAAAGTTATAGAGCAATTATGTAAATAACTTGGCTCAATGATATCCTCTAAAACATCGTAAAATATGTTACCTTCAGTTTCATGCATAGAAATCCTATTGTTTTATGTCTTGTGCTTTATATCTCAAGAAGCTATTACAAATCAAACTCCATTCACCACACACATTAAACATGATATAACCATGAAGCTTATTCTAGAAGTTAAACATAGTAGTTAGTCAATTACCTCGGGGGATGCATTCTTGTAAAAATGATACATTTATAAATTTAATTTAAGTGAATGATAACAATGTAAGCAACTGAAAGATAAAATTATGAAATTAGGTTGTAAGAAATATAATAAGGAATTACCTTGGAGTAAAACCAGGAAGGAAATAGGGTTCTTTGTAAATGATAAATGTTTTCACCACTATATACTTGTAGTTATCCCATATGTTCATTGTACAATACAAGTTATTCAGAAAAAACTAGAAAGACTCAGTTGAAATACTAAAGAGTTTAAAGGACTTACTCTAGACACTTTAGGATCTCTTGATAATTATCTAAAATGTACAATATTGCAATATCTCAATCACTCCTATCCAAATGAATAATGTGTTTTTCATTGATAAGTTAACATTGAGATTTAAAAATCGAAAGTTACCTATCTATTCTCACATTAATTGCATCTTTGTTGCAATGAGGTCGGTTTAATTTTGTTTCCACTCTTTGTAAATACATGGAACTATTAGCCTTAAGGTTTCATGTGATGAGTTTTGATGATGACAAATGAATGTTGTAATAGCATTATTAATGCATATATATGATATGATGATTAGACTTATTTTTGTATATGCATGATGATAAATGAATATTACAATAGCATTGCATGTCTTTGTACCAAAATGCTATAAAATCTTCAATAGACATGCTAGATTATGATTGTAATAGCAATACTTGATTATATGTTAAAAGAGCTATATTGTAGACAATCATTACTAAGCATATGATTAATCAAGATATATTAAAGGATGATTATGCATGTTTTTGTGCTAATTTGTTATATATAGAAATCATGCATATCAATATCTTATTTTAGTAGATTGGACTAACTATATATATGGTTTGCAAAGTTTATATCTATTATATAGTAAAGTCCAAGATGAAGAAAAGTGAGCATTAAAGCAAAGGAATAAAAGATCATATTGTGCTTAACTCAAGAAAAAGGAAGAAAGATAAGAAAGAATATGTGATCCAAGCACTGAAGGATGAGAAGACTAAAGTATTTGAAAGCTTAGAAGTATCAAGAAAAGCCTAAGGACTTGATTAGTATAGTTTTTCATCTTAAGGCTTAGACTTTCTTGTAAAATAGAGTATTTCATGATATAGAAATTAAACATATTTTTCATAATCTTGGCTTAATCAAAATATTTTAAAATATAGCCCATAATCATATTTTAACAAGATAACCTAAAGGGACATTTCAAAAATAAATGAGATATGAGGTTTTAATATTTCCAATGTTGACATTTAGTAATTATTTTAATTATATCTCATAAAATACTCATAATTTGATTGTTAAACCTTTTTCATTTGAAAATAGACTTAAAGAACTTCCCATGGATATATCATTTGCTCAAAGTGATCAATATGTGAAAGAGATATAATTTTGCTAAGTTGAGTTTAGAAATCAATTTTCTGCAATTTGGTCTTTTTTTACCTTTGCTTATTGCTTTGATTGTATCTCAAAATTACAAAGGATATGAGCATGAAATTATTTTTATATGAAAATAGACTCAAATTGATTTTTATGAAGTGGTCATTTGCTTAAAATGACCAAGATATGAAGGGGTTATGATTTATACAAGTTGAATCTCAAAATTAGGTTTTTATAAATTTACTATTTCTAACTGTTGCTCATTGTTTTAAACATATCTAAAAAATGACATAGTCCCGTTTAAAAGTAGAATCAATTAGCTTTCCAATGATAGGTCATTTGCTTAAAATATACTTAAAATAAAGATGTTATGACCTTTTAAACTTAAGTTTGCATTTCTATTTAGGTGAATCGATCCACTAATTGATTATGGACATTCAGAGAGCACCTTGAACATCCTAAATCGATTCACCAATCAATTTTGATTGCTCTGGTGTGCGAATAATGGCTAGCAGCAGTAAATTTTCATTTTCAACAACCCCAAATGGCTATATTACTCTATGAGCTTCCTATATAAGCTAAAAAACATAAAATGCAACTAAAAGAGAGCCTAAACTTCAATTGAAAACATCATTTTACATCTTTCTTCATTTAAATCATGATTTGAGCTCATTTTTGTGAAATTCTTTTATTCTAAAAGTTTCATTTGTTTCATCCACTCTTTAAGAGAGCTTGTATGAATTGTTCTTCATCTTTTATCATTTTCTAATTGTAAAAAGGTGTGGTATCCCTTGGAAAATCTTGTAAAGGGTAAGGCATCCTTTGGAAAAACATAGAAAGGGTGAGGTATCCCTTGTAAAGGAGTTTTTGCTTAAGGAAGAGCAAGGATTGTAAGGTTTCTTCAAGTGCCAATTGAAATTTGAAGGGATAGTGGATTAACACAAGCTTAGAGAGCTTGGAGAATGGATGTACACCTTGATGAGGATATCCACGAGAGGAACCACTATAAATCCTTATGTGACATCTCTCTATCCTATCTTTTTATTATATTTGCACATTGTTCTATTTTACTGATTATATACTCTATTTTTGCTGCTATCATTTGTTGATATATTGTGCCATAATGCTTATGTTATTGCTTGGATATCTAAATGACTAAAAGAGAAATCCATCTTAATTCTAATTTTTAAGATATAATGTTGTATGCTTAATTCTTGATGTTATGAGTTGTTAAATACATTATGCATCAATATTGATCTTGATCTTTAAATGATTGAATGCTCGAAAAAGAAATTCATTTATGCATTAGCTTTTTTATTCTTATCTATGCATAATTGAATAAGTTATTTTGCATAAGTGAATTAAATTGTTATATATAATGTGCTAACTTCTCTATTAAATTATCTTGGATTGATTTCTTAATGATTTATTTATGCATAGTGGAATAAGATAGTTTGCACTAATTCTTAAATTTATCATATCTTAAATGCAAACATATTCATAAAGCTTTCTTGGAAGTATTTAAATCAAAATCATTCTTAGAACTTCCTAAAATCAAAGGGCTTTCAAAAAGAATTTCAAAAATAAGAAAAGTTTTAAGAACACTAAATTCACCCCCTCTTGGGTGTGGGTTACCTAGGTCTACAGGAAGAAAATGTTAATGCCTCATCTATAGCATACCTTTCAATAATGGAACCTTTAGGTCGAGCTTGGTTCTTGATATAGCCATTCAACTTCTCTATATATCTCTTGGATAGATATATCTACTAAAAATGAATGGAACCCCCTAATAATGCTTCTTCAAGCAAGTATATCACCAAGTGAACCATTATGTCAAAGAATGCAGAAGGGTACATCTTTTTAAGTTTGCAAAGAATCAGTATAATGTCTTCCTTAGCTTGATTTACATCAAACTTATTTAAAGTCCTTGAATAGACTTGGTTGCAATAATTGCACAACTCAACAACTAGACAAGCTAGCTTTTTTAGCAAAAATGTTTGTACTATATGTGCTAACAATCACTACATAATGACATGATAGTCATGGAATTTCAACCTCTTGATCTTGGTGTCATTGTTAGTCACATTCTTCCTTAGATTTCTAGCAAAATCATTAGAAAACTTGACATTTTTTATGAATTACCAAAACCATTGTAGATTGTCCTTATTAAGTGTGTATCTATCATATGGTCTCATCCACCTATCCCTTTCCTCGTATAAGTACAATTCTGGTCTTATAATCATGTTGGTTAGGTAATGTCTTGCATTATTATATCCTTTGATTTATGTTCAATGTCCAGTAAAGTACCTATAATATTATCAAATATATTCTTTTTAACATGCAACACATCAATGTTGTACCTTAAGATCATCATGTGCCAGTATCGAAATTTGAAAAAGATACTTTTATTACTCCAATTAAGTTCATCTACACCTTTCTTTCACTTAACTTTACCATGATGTATGTGTTTTCTAGAAGGTCTTTGACGTACTCTACTTAACTACTCTATGATTATGTCATTAGTAATCTACTTCGAAGGGGCTCTCTTATTAGTCTTTCCATTAAAGTTTTTACTATTTCACCAAGTATGGCTCCTCAAAAGGAAGCAACAATGAGCAACATAAGCTATTTTTCCTTTAATCTACATTAATGGGATATCTTAGTTGCAAGTTGGACATACTTTGTACCTTGTCAACTCCACTTGGAAAGATTAATTTGTGTAAGAAAGTCATTCATAATCCACAACAATGTCATTCATAATCCACAACAATGTCACTCATATCTTAAATATTCTATTCATATTAACATCTCAAGTTTCAACTCCTATCTCTTATAACTATTTAAGCTCTTTGACCAGCAATATTAGGATGACATTTATATCTTTCCTTGGAAATTGTAGTCTAGGGATCAACAGTGTTAACATGAAAAATAACTTTCTTATATGAAGCCATAGTGGCAAATTATAGGTGACCATTATAAATGGCTACATGTTATATGACAAGCTTATATCACCAAAAGGATTGAATCTATCATCACTTAAACCTAATCACATATTCCTTAGTTTTGTGGAGAAATCAAGATACCTTCTATCAATAGGATGTCACATAACCCTATCTTTAGTAGATCGTCTTGTATGATGTTATGTCATATCTTTTGTCATATGTCTTAATCCGTATAACCATTTTAACTTGAGGGTCAATGGAAAATACCATAGCACCTTTTGAGGAACTTTTTTCCTTTTTATATGTTTATTAATCCACCGACCTTCCCTACATATTGGATAGGTTTCACTTCTAGCATGCTCTTTCAAAGAGCGCACAATTATACTTGTAGACATAAATAGATTCATATCCTAATCCTAATTTATGAAACTATTTTTTTGCATTATAATGTGATTTAGGTAATTTGTTATCCTTCAATAGTGTTTCCTTCAATAACTTCAGGAAAAAGTCAAACGGCTTATTAGTTCACTTATGTATTATTTTCATACGCATGAGCTTAACTAAGAAGTTCAATAAAAAAAGTTATGCAATTGAGGTATAATTCTACTACAACCTCTATAAATAGGTCATTAAAGCTTTGACCATAAGATGTGTCCTCCTTCAAGGTGTTCTTACTTTAATCTTTACTATTGTTACCAATCAATAGCATGAAGGCTAATAAAGTCATGTATAATATTAATCATCTCATTAACATCATTAGAGGTTGCCGCATGCATAATATCGGCCTTGGATATATACTCTTCACTGTGATGAACCTAATTCTTATACAACAAATCAAATCCATTATTTATTAAATGTGCCTCAATGGTCTTTAATGCTTAGTATAACATATTTAAATATTTCTTATATGGATATCTTACTAACCTCATATCATCAATAAAGTTTTTAGCTCTCTCCATAAATACAATAGTACCATTCTAGTACTAATTAAATAATCTTGCAAGGTTACTTAACTTTTGTCAACAGACATGTTATAACTAGCCTACAATATCATAAGTTATTATATGATTCATTTATACATGTATATTTGTTATGTGCCTTAAATCTACCTTGTCATTCCAACTTTAACAAGTATAGCTCTATTCCATTCAAGATATTTCCATAATTATTACCTTGACTTATCCACAATATGTTTTATATGTAAAAAAATTTTAGCAGCATCTTCTCATATCTATCTAAATGTGTATTCTATACATTGAAATAGCACACACCTTAAGAATAATTGAGAGAGAAAAATTTTCTATTAATTGAAATGATGAATAAATAAGTTAAGTACAATAACTAAATGACATATCTCAAACTGTCCAAATTTTTAGAATAATTCAAGGGTTAGCTAGTTTAGGAAGACTAAACGAACTAACCCTTAAACATATCTAAGGTTAGAGTACAAATATATTTTACATTTAATATTTTGTAATTTTTTATTGCAATAGTTTTAATAACACCCTAAACTCATTCATTTTAAGGTTACTATGTTAATAATTCAATGATATATATTCTTATAATTAATTTCTAATGAATACTATCTATTATTTTTTATTATTTTAAATGATTATTTAATAATGTAAATATTTCATATCATCAAACATTGTGTATATTTAATTAATTTAACCCTAAGATTTATTACAAATTAGTACCCTCTTAATATTAAATTGATTATCATTGTATTGCTTATATTTTTATTACTTTAAATTATTCATAAATTTTTTTATATTCATTAATATAGTTATCAAAATAAATTATTGTCATTTTTCTATTACTTTTATTTTTGTTAAAGTTAACAATATAATGAAAATCATACAACTCACTTATAATATTAAATTATTGTGCATTTTTTTTTACTCCTCATATTTTTATTACTTTAAATTATTATATTCATTCTTGTATAATATAGTAAATTAGTTATCATTGTATGATATACTTATAATATTAAATTATTATTTATTTTATTATCCATTACTACTTATATTTTCATTACTTTAAATTGTTCATAAAAAAAGTTTTTATATTCACTAATACAATTATCAAAATAAGTTGTGGCACTTTTTTATTACTTTCATTTTTGTTAAGGTTAACAATATAATGAAAATTATATCACTTACCCATAATATTAAATTATTAAATATTTCATTCTTTATTGTCATTGTTATGCAATGGTTCAATTTTATTAAGTGTTGATCACCTACTATTGATATTAAATTTTTATATGAGGATTTGATTAAGTTATTTTGTAAATATTTAAATTATTTATTTTGCTAGTATTTTAAATGATTGCTTAATTTATTAAATCTCTCACATCATCAAAGATTTTATATTTTTATTCATGTAATTGTCAAAAATTTTGTTTATTATTTTTTATACACTTGGATTTTTAATATAATTTAATATTTTGATTAATGTAATGGTTAAATTTTTTTATAAATTTTATTATCCTATTTTCTACCAAACTAACTATAGTTTTGACATAGTAAATACATATACCAACTTCTACAACATATTAATTTTACCAACCAATTCAATAAGGTACAAAAATAAGTTGATATTCAACTATCATATATATCAATATCATTAGATATTTGAAGCAATCATCATAAAAAATTATAGGAAATATTTTTTGTCACACAAAATATCATATTAAAATATGTCATTTTTATATATACTCATTGTAAGTTTAATACATTAAATATATGTGTTATTGTATAAAATAATAATTATATCAAATTAATCTATAGCAGTATAAATTTTTTTATGTACAATATTAAAAAAATTAGTATATAAAATTCTTCAACATAAATCACAATAATGAACCAACAATCAATACAATAAAAAATACAACAATACAACTTAACTATTTAACCATATAATATATAAGAATAAGTAAAGAAATATAAAAATAATGTAAAAAAATTGAGAAACACATTCCTGGATAGTAAAAAAGAAGGCAAAGAGTTTCAGACAATAAAAATTGCAACAATAACTACCTAACCATTTAACCACATAATATATAAGAATAAGTAAATAAATATAACAATAATGTAAAAAATAAAAAAATGACAAACACATACTTCGATAGAGAGAAGACGCAAAAAGCTCCGGTGCATTATTACCAAAATGGCAAAGAAGTGAAGTGGAAGAGGCAACATTTAGGTTAAATAGGCAACCCCTATACAAATTATTATCTATATAAACCAATAAGCCATCTTAATAGGCTAGGTGTAGGGCACATACATCATTTTGCACCACTAGCCTATTGAAACAACAAATGTCATCTGTATTGAGGCCCATTTTCATCTATATTGGCCAAAAAATAGGGGCACATGTATTATTTTCAAATTTTTAATCTATTAAGATGACAAATGTTGTCTGTAATTCATAAGAAAGTTTAACCACCAAAATTTTGGTGAACCATAAATTTTCAACCCTATATAGATGACTTTTTATTATTTGTATAAGATTTTTTATTTTTTTAAACATAAATTTTTTTAAAAACATGTACAAACAACATTTATCGTTTATATAGGTTTTTTATTTTTTATTTCAAAAAATTGAAAACTTTATACAAATAACATTATGTTGTTTGTATAAAGTTTTCTTTTTATTTTTTTAAATTAGAAAATTCTCTAAAAATGACAAAAGTGGTTTGTATAGTTTTTTTTTTTTTTTTAAATTCAACAATAACTATATAGATGACTAAATTTTTATCATATGTATAAGTATTATCTATATATACTATATTTGTTGTAGTGTACTTTTCTAAAAATTTTCATATTATGACTTGTAATTAATGGTGAGATTAAGGCTTGATGAACATGTCTTTTTGACTCACAATGGTTGTATACCTTCACCTATCATAAATGCTCATATAATTTGCACTGCTTGGGGGTTGGTTGGATGTGTGACATAGTGTGAACCAATGTTCTCAAACTCAGATCAGTTATTGACTTGAAAAGGTGAGCAGGTGAAAGTCGAACTGGTTAATATATTTTTTATATAAATCAAAATATTATATATATACATAAAAAGATTAAATTAATTTAACTTGTACAAATATATTTATAAAATACAAAATAATAAATATTAATCTTACTTTAATTATAAATATTTATTACAATTTTAATGTTATTTTACAATATTAAAAGTATATTTCATTTCAATCTAATGAAAATTTTAAACTAAACATTAACTAAATAAGAATAGTTTAATTATATAATATATAGTATAAATATATATAACATATATTATTTATAAAAAAATTTAGATAAAGTTATATATGGAAAATAGAAAATATATACATTATATATAGAGTTTACCACTATAATAATATAGGTTGCTCAGGTTCGAGTGATAGCAAGGTGTGTTTTGGGCTCATGGACACTAGTTCAAGGCCTTCGGAGTGCAACTTTAATTTTTTAAATTGAAAAGGTAGTTGACCCACTTGAACTTGGTTACACCGGTTTGGTGAGTTTTTGAGCAAATATTAAATCAAGCAAATTCAAACTAATCTAATCAATTGCCTGCATTTATAGTAAAACTCGAATTGGACCAAAGTTCAGTTCTCGATCAGACTGATTAAACCAACTGATCTAATCCAAATTTTAAAACAGCAATGTCAACCTCTTTGTCTGAGTCACTTTTGAAAGATAGAAGTAGATAATTGCCCTAGGCAAGGTCCTTTATGCCACGGGCTTCTTTGTTTCTATTGAATGATTGCAGGGCATAGTTCCCAAAATGTTTGCAATAGCATGTTTACTATTCACCTCTGTTATTGCAATGAATGCATAAACATAATCTAAGTTGAAAGCAGTTTGTTCATGATGGCGATTACCACAACATACTTTGGATATCAACACTATGAGGCTGGCCTTTTCTTCAAATTTTCAAAATCATTGGATTATCTTTATGATCTAGATCTCCAAGTGCGGAACTTTTATTCGTTTAGTTTTCATTTACATTTAGTTATACATTTTTTTTACATTGTAGATTTTTATTTAGTTATGGATTCAAATTTGAGAAGTCATCCGAACAACAAAAATAATTAATTTTTTATACTTTTATTCAACAGAAAATAACATATATGTTGAGAATTTGTAATTTATAAATATAAATACATGATTGTAAAATAAATATAATAAATTAATTTTCAAATTTTTACAATAAGATATCCATTTAAAATTTTTTTAAATTAATAAATCCTCAGTTTAAATGAAAGTAGATTTTTAAATTATGGATTCGACGGGTTTAAATGAAGGTAGATTTGTAAATTATAGATTCGACGGACTCGCAATCTACTGTCCTGTATATCCTATGGCTAAATTTCTTTGTTTTTGCGGTACAAAATCAAAAGCGGGAACATTTAATTACTTGACCCACTAAGTCAAAGTCAATATTAAAAGTCTTAGCTTTTGCCGGTAAACGACCATAATAACCTACATAGCATGATAGCTAGATAGATTTGAGACTATGATATCGTTGAAAAAATTCAAGCTTTAAAATCTTAAAAAGAAAGTAATTAATTGAGAAAAAATTGACGTGGACTTCCATAGTTCGATGATAACGACGGCCGTCAGATTGTAGGAAAAAAATGGTCTGTTTCGAGACCAATTTCCATCTCTTCACCAAACGTTGTTTCTGTGAAGAGAAGATTCCGCTGTGGGAATTGTCTCTATAAAACAAAATTGATAACATAAATGAAAGAGGAACAAAAGCATTAATAGACAAATAGGCTCTCTCCGTTGAAATTCTCATGCCCTCAAAATTTGCATCTTAATTGGATATCAATTGGAAAATGACTTTACTTTTATGTTTGATTACATCTTTTCTAGTATTTTTTTCTTTTAAATTTAATAATTTAATTTATTATTATTTTGAAGCGGCTTGGACCCATCATCAAACGTATAATGATTTTGTGAGAAAAGCTTAGGATTTTTCTTGTGACTATTGATTTTGTGACTATTGATATTTTTGTTCAAAAAATTAAAATCTAGAACTTGGAAGTTTCCGAACAGATCAAACCAAAAAAAAAAAAAACCTCCCTGCCAAAATCAAAGGCATCCAGCATGCTATAGAAAGAAGATGGACTCCTTACTTGGACAAATTAGAAAGAGAGCTTTAGAATGAATTTAATGTGGTTCTAAAACAAAAAGAAATACTATGATTCTAGAAATCTAGAACTAAATGGATAAAGAATGAAGATAGAAACAACCGATATTTTCATACAAAGATAGTAATTAGAAGGAGGAAAAAAAAGGGATCTCCATGTTGAAAGATATAGAAGGGCATTGGGTGGATAATTAGGAGCATATTCAATAGATGGCAATCAGCTTCTTTGAAAAGCTTTTTATTGAAGAGTAAATAAGTTGCCGATCTCAAAATATTAATCTCTTTTTTTCATCTACTCATGCAAATCATATGGAAGCCTTGATTGCAAAAGTCAAAAAGGCTATTTTCTCTATAAGCACTTTGAAGGCACCTAGCCCAAATAGTATTCCAGCTTTCTTTTACCAATCTAATTGGGACCTTATAGGTAATTCTTTGTTCCATCTTTTAAAGGACGCATTTGAAGGAAAACGAAAAGTAGCAAATATTAATTCTACTTTTCTAACCCTTATCCCAAAGCTTGATAAAGTAGAATTCATTAACCAATTTAGACTCATATCTTTATGCAACATTAATCTTGAATGTATCTTAAAAGTTATAGTCAATCGCATGAAGCCATTTCTTTTAAATCTAATATCACCTTACCAAGCAAGTTTCATTCCTAGACGAAGCATCCACCATAACATTATTATCGCAAATGAGATACTGCATTCCATAAAAAAGAGTAAGAGGAAAAAAAAGGATTTATGGCAATTAAATTTAACTTAGAGAAAGCCTATGACTATCTTGGATGGATTTTTATTTATAATATACTCCAAATGATTAATCTACTATTAAATTTAATTCATATTGTCATGGATTGTGTTTGTTCCTCTTTTATGCAAATATTGTGGAATGGTAACTAGAGTGATGAATTCCTTCCTTTTCGAGGAATATAACAAGGAGACCCTTTATCCCCTTATCTTTATATCCTATGCATGGATGTTCTATCTCATATTATCTCGTCTGAAGTGGAGAATAGTGTTGATATGTATCTTAGGAGTCAATTATAAAGATGATTATAATAAATGCATAATATATTATATTTTATTTTAGACAATTTAAATTATTATATTTTTATTTCATATTCTATCACTCTGTGCAATTTATAACTTAATATAATAATTATTCCTAAAATAGTTTTACTATTCTTAAAATGCCCCTAATCAAGTATTATTGTGAAAGGGATAATCATAATATATCGAGACTAGCATGTATAGTGATTGATGATTATGAATCATGGATATGTGATATCAAGTCAATACATGAGTACATTGTTAGTGAACATTATTAGTGAACAATATACTAGACTGGCCCACTATGAGAATACTATATGGATAGATGTGTCATTAGTTATTCTCATATGACCACAAATGCACATAGTTCTTTAACCTAAAGTCACTACGGTTTCCTACATGAGGGGTTGCTCACTTTGATGTTGTCCTATATCACCTTTAATCAGGATGATAAGTAGGGCATTGATTAGGTGTGTTACGAATCATGCAGAGAAAAATAAGTGATATAGATGAAATTTTGTTACTTTTATATAAAAGAGAGATATCTTTGGGCCTCTTGATTAAGTGAGATTAAGAAATGCATGGTAATTCTTAAATGGATCAATATGAGATATTGATCATTTGCTTAAGTTAGTTTACTCGACATCAAGAAACATAAATTGAACATAAATGAGGATGACACATTCTATGCCTTTAGTTCGATTTGGATATCATTACAAAAAGGACCATGTTGCAAAGTGTTATTCATACATTAAGTGGATATTGAGTCACATACAATTTTTTACTATTTGGGTGGTAGTGATATATTGCTAGATGTTGCTCATTGTCTACGGTTCACAAGTGGACGATTACCAACATAGTAAAAACCTACAAGGTCATACAAAAGAAGTAGGAATGAAACAATAATTAATTAAGCTTTAGTTGAACTAAAATCCAATTAATTTGACTTATTTTGGTGTATATATATTATTAAGATAATAATATATTTTTTCACGTAATATATATATATATACGTGATATTATTTGACATTAAAGTAATATTAGATAATTACGTTATTAGATATTAAATAATTATATTATGAGATAATATTATTATCTAATATAAAATAATTATATGTCAATTTAATATTAGATAAATATATTATGAGATAATGTTATTATCTAATATTAGATAATTAATAGATAAGTCTTATCTCTCCTCACTCTTTCTATGATAAGGATAAGATGATAGTTGTTAAATGTAATTAGGATTCTTTTGAAGCATTATCCTAGTAGGACTAGGATTGTGATATGTCTTAGTTCTATAAAAGGGACTTGAAGGCACACTTTCAATAACACACATTAGCTTTAATAAAATCCTAAATCACTCAAAAACATCGTATCCTAAATCTTAGTGGGAGAGATGAATCTTAGCAGTTTTATGGAGATGAGAAGTCATTGTTCACTTCATGTGGATACCGTAAAGATGTTGTACTTTCTAGCCAGCATTTGATTCATCTCAATCTATCAAGGATTTGTTCAAAAAGAACATGAGCACAAATAAGGTAAAACCCTAATACTAATTTATGCCCTTTTGCATGGATCCTAGGTAAGATTTGAATCAAAATTTTAAAATTTCACTACATATGTTGATCTGAAACCTAACAAATGGAACTTGAACATTTTTAAGAGTGGCCATCAAAATTTCTCTATATCCCACCTTATGTTTGCAGATGATCTTCTTTTTGCAATATTTCAAGAGAAAAGGTTAGTGAATCCAAAACTTCTATTTTCTTTTCTAAGAATATAGATGAAAGACTGGTGAAACAAATTCTTGATATCAATGGTTACTCTAGAACTATAGTTATAGGTAAATATCTTGGGATGAATATGAGATATGGAAGAAGCAGTGGGCAGAATTTTCATGATGTCAAAACTTCTATGGAAAAGAAATGAGCTGGATGGAAGAGAAACTACCTTTCTATGCCTAGTAAAGTCATATTAATATTGTTTGTCACTTTGGCTTTACCTATTTATATTATATAGGTTGAAAAAATTCTAAAATCCATTTGTTTAAAATTCAAACAACTCCAAAGAGCCTTCTTATGGTATCATGATGTAGATGTTCGAAACTTCCATGCTATTAATTGGAATAAAATTTACCAACCAATATCTTATGGCAGTTTAGGATTTAAAAACTTATTTGCTATGAATGATGCTTACCTTTTCAAATGGAATGCTAAAATTTGCTCAAGTGATGAAAGTTTTTAGGCAAAAGTTCTTAAGGCTAAGTATAGAAGAAGGGTTGACCTTAAAAGAAATATTATTTGTAAATCTTATAATTCCTCACTCTGGAAGAATATTACTCAACTTCACTCTCATTATTTGAAACATCACCATTGGGTCATATCTAATGGTAGGATAACTAATATTTAGTCAAACAATTGGATTGGAATAGATGTTCTTCCATTGGAACTTGTTAAAATAGAGTCTAATATATATCTACAATTAGGGAAAGTTAGCTAGCTTATTAAAGACGGTGATTGGAACTAGCCTTTAATTAAATTTCTGTTTCCTCCTTAAATTTATAACTCGATTCAATCTATAAAGCCTCCGGATTAAAACATTAATGAAGACTAGCTAGGGTGGAATTATAATAGGAGAACATTTAATGTTAAAAGTGCATATCACTCTTTGCAAAAACAGTGTTAGAATTATCCTAACAAGCAGTGGAAAAATGTTTGGAGATAGAAAGGTCCTAAATGTATCTATTATTTTTATTTGGAGAACCATACAAAATCATCTGTCCATAAATAAACTTCAGAACAACTGGAGTCTAACTGCACCTTACTATAGTAAATACCCTTGTCATGTGGAGTCACTCATGCATGTTTTTAAGGACTACTTGGTAGCTATCAATTTGTGGAGAACACTAGTTCAAAGACACCACCTAGCAATTTTTGGTTGGGACATGGAAACATAGTTCAAGGCTAACATGATCACAGAACTGGGGAACAATAACAATCTTTACTAGTAAATGGTGTGGGTTGTTACAATAAGTAAGCTATAGGAGTGGCAAAATAAAAAAAAAATAACCAAACTTCTCCTTACCACATGATCCTACATGGTTAGTTTTAGTTTTTGCTAATCAAATAGAAATTCCTTAAGTCCCAGATGATAATAAGAATAAAACCCTTTATACTATTATGATAAATTAGAATCTATTGAGTTCTCATAGGTAAAAATTAACTCTGATGGAGTAACCAAGAACTGTAGTATGACAGCTAGATGTTGCAATATAATAAAAGGTTATAATAAAGAATGGATAAAAGGCTTTTTAAAATTGAGGCTCTTGTAATGCCATGAAAGTTAAGTTATGAGATGTTTTTTAAGGCTTAAAATTAGCATGGAGTCTTAATCTTAAAAAACTCATTATGGAATGTGATTCTTTGATTCTTATACAATATTTAAAGAATGAAAAATTTGAGTTCAAGATGGATCCAAGTTTACTAAAAGGCATCAGAAATTTTCTGACTAAGGATCAAAATGTGAGAATTATCTATACAAATAGGGAAGGAAATCGGTGTGAAAACTAGCTAGTTAATTATAGTATAAAGTTAGAGGTTAGCACTTATATTCTTATGCTATCTCTTCCAGAATTATCTATTTTATTACTTACTAATGTAATGCAAGTTTCTTTTTCAAGTAATATGACTTAGTAGTTTTCTCCTTTATTTTCCTTCATTGGGCTCCAGCCCCCTAGATTTATCAAAAAAAATATATTTTAAATTTGAATTTTAAATATGAAAAAAAGAAAATCCCTTGAGATGATATTGGATATACTACATTATTAAATTGTTGATTTATTATTCTTATTGAAAAAATAAATATTCATTTAAAAATTTGGTGCAAATTTATATCATTTAAAATATAGAAACGTATTATTAAGAGTAGGGGAAATTTATTTCTCTCAAAGTTAGTATGGTACAAAGGATAGGGATCTATTCTTATCCCCATCCTATCTCATAAACCCACCTCCATTCCAATCCCCTTCACCTTGATGTAGACTAAAAACCTAAAAAAAATAAATAAATATGAGAATTTGACCATTCCAATAAAATACCTAAAATAATGATTATATAGTTATTTAAAACTTAGGAAGATTAAAACCATAACTTATTTTTATTCCACAAATGACTAAGATGAGAGAGCATAAGAAGTGTAGTATCATGTGAGGATTACAACTGAGATAAATTTACTTATTTACTATAAAGTTTATTTTAATTACATGAACATTCTTCAACTTTATATGTATATATATATATATTCATCCTCCATATTTTTTTTTATTTTTGTGTTTAAATCTACACTTATCCCTCATAGTAAAGAAATAAAAGATATAGATAAACCACAAAAGAAATAGGAGTAATTTATCCTTATAATTATAATATCTACATAAGTGGATTCATGTTTAATTGAAAGACTTTATTAAGTTACTAATGGAAATAAAAAATAATTTACTTATTAATTATTTAGTTTACATGTAGTTAAATTTGTTATCATTACTTATTTTTAATTAACTTACCTCGTTTGAAACCTTTTCCCTTACTATGGTGCCAAGAAACATAATCCATGAGAAACCAATAAAAGAAAACACTCATCTCCTTGCTTTCATAATGCACTACCTACCATGACTTTTAAATTTATCACTCTTTACCATCACCACCACTCACTATTTATTGGTCGCCACTAGAACTTGCTACTGATCACTACCCACTACCACTATTCATTGGTTACTATAGTAACTACCTATTATTATCTACTATCCACCATTACCACAATTATTATCATGATCCATCATCTAGTTTTGCTTTATCTATTAACACAACCTCTTTCACAATCTACCACAATTTTCACCATGTATCGCTACCTATTTCCATTATAATCAGCTTCTCCTACTATCACCAGTCACTACTATCATCACTTCATCAACCTACTATTCAATTTCACTTCCCTTGTCGCTATAACCATCACCACCACTTACTTTTACCACCTATTTTTTCTTTCACACCATCACTTGAATTGTTAGTAGTAACAATTAGCATCATCTATCAACACTATTTACTTCTTTTATTAACATAATCCACCTCAACCACCATTAAGCTACTTTTAGGAATACCACCACTTTCTTGTTCATATGTGTGCACTTGTGCACATACATATATGGATAAGTTAAATTAATATAATCTTACAATAATTTTTAAAAAAATTGTCATGATTTTTAAAATTTTATTATAATTATATTAGTTATTATGGATACTCTAGCTTCAAAGGTAAAAAGACATGGGCTAGCCTATGAAAATTAGTAAAGTCCAACATTAAAAATATACCTCAAAAAAAGATTTAAAGCAAAAAAAAGAACTAGTTCATACCAGTTTAAAGAAGTAAGTTCGAAAAAGAACAAATCACCAAGGATAGCTCAAAAGGTAGGTCCAAAAGAGACCAAGGCACAATAAGTGCACAATTGATATAGGGGCCTAAAAATGTCATGACCTAAATTCAATCATGACTGGCGTGGATCCCGATATTAGTTTTCATAAGCCTTAACATTAATTTTTCTAATCTATCTAATGAAAGTCTCCATATTTTCAAAGGCTCAAAATTTATTTTAAAATTTTGTGAAAAACAAACAAAGTCTCTCCTATTTTTGGACATTTTTCAAGGACCATATGCCCTAAAATATAATACATCTATTATTTTTAGATATGACAACATCCACAATATACATAATACTACTCAATTTCAATATATATACATAGGTAAAGGATTCGACATATCAAATTTTAAATCAATAAGATTCCATTTTTCAATTTTGATCCTTATCCAATTGTTAAAACCCTTTAGTAAGGTGATTTTGGATTTCCATATATGCAACAAGCTTAAATTCACTTATTCCAACCTAAAAACATTGAAAATAAACGGAGTGAGTTATAGAAACTCAATGAGTATATATTTACCATTATCTTGTAGATGATTAGTTTTATATATGGTAATCATAAGTTAATCATATACTAAATTAGAAAATATTAACAAACCTATTTTTCTAGATTTCTAAAGCATACAAAATTAAATCTTGAAATGGGAGTTCACTTGCACATAACTAAAACTCTATATTTCATAACATAATTCATATAAATCTCAGTTATCCATTAATAAATAACACTATTAACATATCATATATTACTTATTCCAGGTAGACATCATAGTCACAATCAACCAATAAGGTTTAAATACAAATAAATTATCTCAATTATACTAATAGTAATACCCAATTACAAATAATTTAAAATATCACATCATATCACACGTCTAGTCATATTAAACATACAGGTAGCCACCTTTTTATTTCAAGTCAATCCTATATTTTTCTTAAATGTTTGCTAGGAATTTCCTATCTAGCTCTTAATTCAATCTTATATCTTTCATAACTATTTGCTGAGAATTTTCCATCCAGCTTTCATATCATTAACCCCATCACTTACCAATCTTAATGTCACTCAAAGCATAATTCACAATGTAATAAACTCAATAGAGTTCAACTCTACAAGTCATAATTTAAATGCCAATTTCATTATAGATAGTTGCTAATGGACATAGGGTGAACATCAAAATGTAACAATATCTATATAGCAACACTGTCATGCCCCTTTGCATGGCCACAATACTCATTCACATCTTAACACAATTCACAATATAATTTCTAGCATACAAGTGGCAAAGAAAGTTCAATCATAAGTATTTGACAATCTTTAATAATAACACCATGCTTCCATTATTTACTCTTATCAATTAAAAATCACTCAAATAGCTAATTATACTTAAGCCATAAAATTGAGCTTACACATGAGTATAGATATATATACATGAATATAAAATCTGCATTATTAATAAAAAGATTATAATTCACAACAATTAAATTATTTTTTATTAAAATATTATTCTATGGTAAGATATATATTTACTTGGTGATATTCATTGGCTTTGAAGATCTCCAAGCATTCACTTAATTCACTTTAATCTTTCATTTCTTCCTACTTCAAGGTTTACAAGAACAATTTATAAATACATCAAATTCACTTACTTTTTCTTCAATTTACTATCAAGATTCAATATCCTATATTAGAATTCTACTATCTTTTTCTTAAGTTAGTCATTGGAAATAAAAAATATGCTATTTCATGGTAATATGAAATTAAACCTATACATATGAAAATATTATAGTTCTAAGCTTTAGAAAAGCTTATTTGGTTTTGTTTATTTATCTTAGACCATTATCCCCTTTATGTTTCAACTTTAACATTGAAAAATCTGAAGTTCTCATATATAACAACTTTTCTAATCAAAAGTATAAAACAATCAGAATATTAGGTTTTAACAATATAAATATACTTTAAATGCACTAGTCTAATACTTTTGAGCATAAAATCTTTGTTTTATTAATGCTACACCAAAAATATAAAATAAGATGATAAATGGAGATTTTCTAAATCAAGTTTAAATCCTTAAAATACTAGAATATAACACCTTAAGAGCATTTTAATCATATTATTTCAGCATTTCATATCATAAAAATTATATTTTTCATAAGTGACATCATATATTCAAAATGCTATTAAAATATATTTTTTGATTCAAGCTTAAATTTCCCGTCATATAAAAATATAATACTTTAGACTATCATTTTGTAGCATGAAAATTTTATTTTTCACAAGTAGTATTAAAAATTTATAATATACATAAAATGGTTTTCACTTGGATCATAAGTGAATCCTCCAAGATAATTGAATAGAATGCTCCATATATGCTTTAATTATCCTATTTTAGTATTTCATAACATAAAAGATTATATTTTTTGTATATAGTATCATATATATATTATATATACAAATGGGTTTTTCTGGTTTATCTTCAAACACTCGACACTAGTAAAGCTAATGACATAACAAGATCTCAATCATGCTATTTTAGCTTTCTGTAGCATAAAAATCTTATTTTGCAAAGGCCTCATTATTTTTTCAAGATATACAAAATGGGTTGGATTCGACTCAAATCATCATAAATATTAAAATTTTATGATATAAAAATGCTCACTATCACTCTAAGGAGCCATCATCAACTCCATCACCAGCAAGGCAACTCCATTCATTAGAAATCACAACTTCACACTTCCAAGCCTTACTGCCACAAAAACTATAAATTGGAACCTCCATTACTCCTCGAGCTTGCTACAATTGAGAAGAAGTACACTAGAGGCTCTAGAAACATGTGATGGCTGGAGATTGATGGTAATGTTAGCTTGAGCAAGAAGCTCTTTTATGGCTAGAGATTAATGTTAGACTAAGCCAACTCGTGGTGATAGCTTTATCGCGATGTGCAGCAATTAGTGAAACATGGTAATGTGATGGCATAAGGCTAGGATGCCAGCCAAAGGAGGAGTGAGATAATGAAAAGAGAAAAAAAAAGAGATGGAGGGAGAAAAAGGGAGTAAGTAAGTAGAAAGAAGAGGGTCGATTTTAGAAAAAAAGAAGACAAAGAAAGAGAAATGGTGAGCTAAAAACTAAAGGAGGGTGACAAAAAAATAAAGAAAAGAAGCAGCTAAAGAGTACAATCCTGCTTCTCAGGTACGTGAGTTCACCTTTTTTATTCAATCTTAACCTCACATTTTACTTACCAATTATCTCAATCACCCACTTATTTTATTAATTTCATCTAATTAAATCTTATTCATTCATTTATTTTAAAATCTCATTTTAATAAAACCAATTTTATTTAAATTCTTAACTTAGCTATTTTCAATCTTCCACTAATATATATATATATATATATATATATATATATATATATATATATATATATATATATATATATATATATATATTTGTACTAGCCTAATAAACTTAACATTCCTAAAATAAATATCTCAAGCTTTCTGAACTTTCAAAAATAATTTATTTATTGCAAATTTTATTTCATAAGTTTTTTCACTTTGAATCATTAAAATTATTTTCAATCAATGAGAAAATCCTTGTAGAAATATTTAAACAAACCCTAAATTAATAATGGCCATATAATTATAAATATATTTCAAAATTTATCCTCAGTATCATTTTGATATTCCAAAACTTTTAAAAACTAAATAGATAAAATAAATACTCATAAACATTTAAATGTATTAAACCTTAAATTTTAACTTGGAATATTATAAAATGAATAAGTCCTATAGAGTTTTGGAGTTATCTAGTTGTCATTCGATTTAGGGCAAGAGTCACATTAATTATGAAGAGTAGAAATCTCTTTCCCCCTACTAATAACTCCTTTTAAGGGTAGTTTGGATGGATTAGAATGAGGGCATTATCCTAGTACATAGGAGTATTGAGCATGTATACTTAGACATTCTCACCACGAGCCTTCTAGGCAAAATGAATAAAAGATACAACGATGATGCTTGTCCTTTTACCCTAATAACCTTAATCACACTTGGCCCTACAAAATCATCTACATTAATCTATATCCATCACTATAAATATTATACCATATTATTCAATCATTACTACAAATTACCCTTTTAATGTTGGTTATTTTAGGCATTTAACACCAATTCCTACCTGATGTATATATGGTGATGTTATATATTCGACATATTCAACATTGATTTCAATCAAAAGTGGAATATAGGTAACAATATCAATTGTAATACATGAAAACCAATATGTTTAATTCATTGATATCGAATAACCATTCACATAAACATCAATATATAACTAACGAGGGATATAGACTACAACATTGACTTAGGAACCACTATTGAAAATTAACATTCATTAATAACAGTCGTAGAATACAACCACCTCTAAATACTCAATTGTCTACACTTTTTTTTAAAGCTATAGGACCCATGTTAAATTTTTTTGCTACTTGTATTATGAGAATGTAGAAGTACACATTAAGATCCTTGGTTGTTTGGATTATAGGCATTTAGAAATGCTTAGATATTTTCTTTTTTGATAACATTCTTGCACTACTTTCTATTCTTCTCTCTTCTCTTTTATCTACAATTTTTTTCTCTTAATAGCATTTTTTACTTCTAGAAGACGTTAGTGTAGATGTTGGCTCCAAAATATGTCACCTATATAGCCTTTCTTATATCCTTAGTGAGACCATGGATAGATGTAACAATTAACTTATAACCAAACATAGCAGTGTAAATTTAACATATATGTTAAAAAATATAAATTAATTAATACAATCACTTAGTTGAGTATTAACTAATACTTGCAAGTTGCCTTTTAGATGTGACCCGAATCCTACTATCAATTAGGTTTACACTCCAAGGATATATTAGTAAGTATCCTAGATGAATGGTTAGCTGTTGTGCTTAAATACCCATAGAAATAACCCACATAGTTAGCATAAGTATAATGTTGTAGCGAAACTTCTTTAAAGCCACTCACAAATTCATGTTAAGATATCATATGGCCTAGATTCCATCAAATACTAATAGAACAAAATGAGTCATATTATAATTTAGCTTATAGGTTTTCTGCTCACATAAAATTGCATATTAGTTGGAGGGATATCATCCAATTGATAGTATAAGAGGAAAATGGGTGGCATTATAAACATATAAGGCTTATATTTACTCTCATTAATTTGCATAATACTTAGTAGACATAAGTAGACATACAATATCCAGAAATACTTCTTTACTTACATACTATGTATTGATTCAAGAAAACAAACATTTCTTTATCCCTAAAATTCATAACTAAATTCTAAGCATAACATCTATTACTTAGTGGATAAGGAAAAGGATTGATTTCTTAATATTTAATTCTCACCATTCTCACTTTTTTCCTTAAAAAAATGAGTTGAACATGACATCTATGTTAATATAGGGTAATCGAGAAAGTTATGAGAAAGCTCACATGAAAGAAACTTTACAAAAAGGGTTGAAGTATAAGAAATATGGCTTCTATATTCTAAATATATTACAATATTAAGATAGTTAAAAATAGAAATAGAACTTAAATCAAATATATTCCCGATGCTATATGATGCATAGTGGCCAATAAAACCATAATGAAAACAAAAATAGTAACCACTCATTAAAACTACACAAGAGCAATGAATCCCACAATCTACATACAAACTCTGAAAAAATTTATAATGTGGTCAACTTAAAAGCCTTAAATTGATTGAAAAAAAATGGCTTCTTTCAACCTAAGATATCATTTTTCGCTCAACTCCACTATCCCTATTAACAAATCCCAAAAGAAGACAATAATGATGAAAAATACAACATCTAATACACATATAAAAAATAATCAAGTAAACTCATCAATGAAGAAGAACTAGCAAATTGAGCTAAAGGGCTTAGCGAGGTTACCAATCCCAGAAAAAGATCTAAAACATAATGAATTCATATACAATGAAATAGAAAATTTGCATTTAAATATTTTTTTATTTCTAATTATGTGCTCTAGATGTTCATGAACTACATAATCTAAATAAAATTAAGGGAAACACATAAAAATCATAAAATAAAATTCCAATCAACCATATTAAAAGCACAAATGTATATACTCTAGTGTCCAAGAGAAATACACAAATCAAACAAAAATTAACCAATTAAACCCTAAAATAAAAAAAAATGAAAAACAACCAAAATAGAATAAATCTAAGAAAACTCATCAATTAAAATGTATAATAGAGAGTGGCAAAGGAAACAATGGCCATCGATGATAGATCACCAACGGGAGGTAGAAATCATGTGGCATAACATCAAAAGGAAAAAGGAAGGCAAAGAGAAAGGGAAATGGGAGTTTACCATCAAGTTGTGATATATATAGTAGCTTAGTTATAAATTAGTTCATCACTAATTCATTTTTAATGAAGTAGTGTATTTAAATTAGCCATGGAATTAGTGGCAGACTATGTGATGTCCATCACTAATTTCATTATTAATTTAAAAAAGAAAATTCTATCGCCAACCTAAATGTTAAATTTTTATGCTTAAATTCATCATTAAATCCATCAATAATTTGAATTTTTTTTATTTTTTGATAATTCTTTTAATAAATATTAATGATGAATTTAAGTATAAGTTTAGTTTTTAATTTGTAAATTCAAGAAATTAAAAAATGTAGCCATGGATCGCTAATTCCATTGTTAAAATTCACAACATATAGCAAATCTTTTTACCAATAGTTACTTTGTAATTACATATAGATTTTCTTATAGTGTAATGGAAATCTAACTTACAATCTTATTTTAGCCCTTCACTAATTTTATTTGTAAAAGAAATAGTTATTTTAATCCCATTATCAATATTTTTATTAATGGATTAATGGTTTAATAAATAAAACAAAAAAATAAAACATAAATATTATGTTAGAGATAAAATTAACATTGAAAATTTTTAAAGGAGTAAATAATATAACCTGCATTTGTGAGGGGCTAATATGCATGCTTTAAGAAAAATAAAAATTAAAAATAAATTGAGTTATAATAATTTAAAAATTAATTTCTAATAAAAATATAAACATTCATTCTTATTTATATATTTTTTCATAAACAAAATTTTTGACATGTAATTAGCTGTAAAAAAATTGCAAATATATAAATAAATATTTGTAAAACTTACAAGTTACATTTGTATGTAATCTTTTTTAATGTAAATAGTAACAATACCCTTAATTAGATTACTAAAAAGCAAATCTATTTTGAAAGAATTAGAGTATTTTTTTATTAAAATAGAATTTTTTAGACTTCTTTAAGGAATGGAAAATACAATGGAGGACCAAATTAATATCATTTTTTAGAACTTTATTCATACAAAATTAAATTTTGAGGGACTAAAACATTTATTTAGTTTGAAGAAACCCCCCCCCCCCAAAAAAAAAAAAAGCAGAGGACGTTGACTTACTGTCGCTTTAAGCGCCCAGGTCACAAGCCGAATATTGCGTTTGTGTTCCAGTCAAACCACAAATCATTAGGGCAAACGTTTAGATTAGAAAACGAATGCAGGAAAAAGAAAAAAACTACTGACTTGAAAATTGGGGGAAAAAAAACATATGAAGTCTTCTATAAATTAACAATAATACTATATATACTGAAAATAAGATTCAAAATTAGATTCTAAATACAAATTAAGAATTATTATTAAATATAAGATAATAAAATAAATTTGTAAAAATCAATTTAATAAATATAAAATATTCAAACTTAATTTCGGATAATATTTTTGGTACCCATAACATTTATGTAAATTTAGCCATTCAACTTTCAAATAATTAAGCTTTCATTGTTAAAGTTCAAAGTCTTGCAAATCCCTTTTTTTTATAAGTTAGGAAGAGATTATTGCAAATTAAGAATTTGTTACTTTAGTCTTCCCCTCTAGCTATATAAATTCAGATTTTCCAAGTCCATCATGCTTTCGGGTCATTTTCTACTCACAGTTTTATACTTCTTTAAAATATTGAATAATATAGCTGAAAACATTTAACTTTAAGTATGAGAAATATAGGATGTATTTGGATATGTTTTTATTTTTGTATTTTTAAAATTTATTATCAAAAATTATTTTTAGAAATTGTTTTCTTATTTTCAAAAATTATTTTTGGATTAAATGAAAACTAAGATCAAAGGATGGTTGATATTATAAATAAGGAAATATTTTATTTAATTACAAAATTGACATCCAAAATAATAAATAAGTTCAAAAAATGACTAGAAATTATTTCTATTTTTTTGTTTCTAAATTACACATATAGAAAATAATTTTTAAAAATTAGTTCTGAAAATAGGTTGGCAAACAAGTTCTTATGTTTTTTAAAAATAAAAAATAAGAAATTTTTTTTAAAAATAAAAAACAAACAAACCCATAACTTCTGTTTTCTTAACAGATTACCGTACAAAGACAGAAAAAAAAATGGAAACAGAATCCAAATCAAA
This sequence comes from Sindora glabra, assembly GCA_020226215.1. Classification (NCBI taxonomy): domain Eukaryota; kingdom Viridiplantae; phylum Streptophyta; class Magnoliopsida; order Fabales; family Fabaceae; genus Sindora; species Sindora glabra. The sequence continues at coordinate 35,755,790 of CM035234.1, read as the reverse complement.
TATATATTATGCGTAGCGGTTGATAAAACCAAAATGAAAATAAAAATAGTAAACACCCATTAAAGCCAGGCAAGAGCAATGGATCCCACTATCTATAGAAAAATTCCTCCAAAAATTTATAATATGGTCAGCTTAAAAGCCTCAAGTAGATTTGTTTAAAAAAAAAAAAATTGCTTCCTTTTAATCTAAGATATCATTTTTTGCTCAATTCTATCGTCCCCATTAACAAATCCCAGAAGAAGACAATCGCCACGATCCAATTCATGTATAAAGCTTTTGAAGCAATCGAGCAAACTTACCGATGAAGACCCAGGGAATTGGGCGAAAGGGCTTGGTTAGGTTGCCAATCCCAAAAAAAGATCCAAAACGTAAACAAAACCAGTGGAAACACGTAAAAATCACCAAAAAAAAAATGCCTTTGATTTTTATTTCTTCCTGATTTCTAGTTCTGTGCTCTGGATGTTCATGATCTATATACTTTAAATAAAATCAGGGAAAAACACATAAAAATCACAAAAAAAAAAGTAATCAACCATATTAAAATAAAAAATGTACATACTCTACATGTTCAAAAATATTAAAATCAAGAGAAATACGAAAATCCAACACAAATAAATCAATTAAACTCTAAAAAAAAATTAAAAAAACCATCAAAATAGAATAAATTAAAAAAAATTCATTGATTAAAATGTAGTGAGTGGCAAATGCAACAGTACATGGTGGATGGAGGGAGGGGGAAGGCAAATAGAAAGGAAAAGGAGGAAATGAGGGTTCTAGCATTTGGTTATGAAGTAGTCACGAATCAATCCTTTGCTAATTCATTTTTAATGAAACGATGTGTTTAAATTAAAAGGAGGAAATGAGGGTTCTAGCATTTGGCTATGAAGTAGTCACAAATCAATCCCTTGCTAATTCATTTTTAATGAAACGATGTGTTTAAATTAGTTACGAAATTAATAGTTCGTGATATCTATCACTAATTTTATTATTAATTAAAAAAATTGATTTTACAGCCAAATTAAATTTTAAATTTTGTTTGCATAGATTGATCGTCAAATTAATCAGTAATTAAAAAATTAATTTTTTATTCTATTACTAATTTTGTCAATAAATATTACTAACAAATTTAAAGATCAATTTAGTTTTTAGTTGTTAAATTCAAGAAATTAAAAAAGATAGTGACAAAATTAGTGACATCTAAAATTATATTTATTACTAATTCTATCGCTAGAATCACAACATATAGCAAGCCTTTTTACCAATGGCTATTCTATCGTTAAAATTCTATTGTTGAATGCAGAATTTCTTGTAGTATGACAAAAATATGACTTAGGATCTTATTTTTGCACTTTATTAATTTTACTTATATTAATTTCATTATTCACAGATAAAATAATAATAATTTTATTCCCTTTGCCGATATCTTCATTAATGGATCAATGACTTAACAGATAAAATGATGAAAATGAGAGATAAATATTATATTAAAGATGAAATTAATAATGAAAATTTTTAAAGGAGCAAATAATATAATTTGCATTTGTGATAGACTAAAATGGATACTATAAGAAAAAGAAAAATTAAAAGTACATTAATTTATAATAATTTAAAATTTAATTTCTAATAAAAATATAAACATTCCATTTTATTTATATTTTTTCCATAAATAAAATTTTTGAATATGTAATTAGCTAAAAAAAATTTGCAAATATTTAATATATATTTATAAGACTTACGAATTACATTTGTATGTAATCTTTTTTAATGTAAATAGTAATAATACCCTTAATAAATTACTACAAGGCAAATCCATTTTAAAATAATTTAGAGTATTTTTTTAATTATTGTTATTTGTTTAGTAATTGTGAGTTATATATATTATTGGATCTCTCACAAAATTTAAGTATCAATTTTATCTATCATATAATATTTATCTCTTATTTTTGTTCTTATATTTATAAAGTCAATAACCATTAACAAAAACACTAATGAAGGGATTAAAATAATTAATTTTTTATTTGTTAATAAATGAAATTTATACAAAACATTTATGAGGGAAAAATTGATGCAAATGAATCAATAAGAAATTAAAATAGGGTTTTAATCAATTATAAATTAGACTTCTGTAAGTAATGGAAAAAATATTGGAAGATTAAGACTCCGTTTATTTCATTAAAATACGGTTGAAAAATGTTAAAATAAAAAGAAAATATTTTACTTATTTAATGTTAAATATAAAAAATTTGAAGAAAATAACTTCCCTTATTTCAAAAAGAAATTTACTTTCTTCTATTTCTAAGCTTTTAGGTATTATTTTTTTTTAGTTATTAGTATAAATGGCATATTATCATTTCATTAATATATATACAAATGATATTTTCCTACAAAAAATACTTTTTAATGAAACAAATAGAGCTTAAATTAATATTAACTTTCTTTGAGGACTTCATTGATACGAAGTTAAACTTTGAGGGGCTAAAACAAATATTTAGTTAAAAAAAAAGGAACAGGAGGACCCAACTTACTATCCCTTTAAGCGCCCAGGTCACAAACAGAATATTGCGTTCGTGTTGGTGTCAAACTACAAATCAGTAGGCCAAACGTTTAGATTAGAAAACGAATTCAAGGGGTAAAGAAACTACGGCATGAAAAATTAGGAAAAGAAAAAAGCATATGAAGTCTTCCATAAATTTAATGATAATGTTATATGCATTGAAAATAATATTTAAAATTAGATTTTAAATACAAATTAAGTAATGTTATTAAATACAAAATGATAAGATAAATTTATAAAATCAATTTAATAAATATAAAAAAGATTAAACTTAATTTTAAATTTTATTTTCAGTACTCTTAACAATTTTGTCAATTTAACCATTCAACTTCTAATAATTAAGTTGTTATTGTTGAACTTGAAAGTCTTAAAGATCCTTTTTTTTTCTTAGTTTAGGAAGAGATCATTGCAAATTAAGAATCTGTTACTTCAGTCTTCCCCTCTAGCTATATAACTTCCGCGTTTCCAGGTCCATCATGCTTGCCAGTCATTTTTATTCTGTTTTATACATCTTTAAAATATTGAATAACATAGTCCAAGATATTTAGTTCAAACGATATATGATGTTATATGAGAACTTTATCTTTCTCTACATGTTAAATTTGATCACAGGATGTTAAGCATATACATTACCAATTTAACTACTCTTATTATTATAAAAAAATAATATTGAATAATATAATAATTAATGTTTTAAAAGTCAAATCAAACAAAAAAATGAAAAAATCATTGGATTATGATTCAATTGGTCTAACCAATTAAACCAATAGTCAAAACCAAATAACACTATAAATAAAAACTTATGCAAATTTACTAAAGGAAATTAAATAATAGTTAATTTACATAATATATATGAACTTATTGTTGTAAAAATTGGGATTCTAAAGAGTGTAAGTTCACTATCCTTAAATATTATTCTGCCTCTCTGTACAGAGTTTGAGAGAACAAGGAGCAAGCAACAAATATGTAAACCAGCAAGAGATGATCAACAAGAAAATATGCATATGAGAGAACAAGGAAGGTTATACAATGAAAGAAAGAAAGAAAGCCTTTATATTTAGATGACCAAAATGTTTTGAGGTTATAGATTTCCATAGAAAGAAAATATGAAAATTTACCATCATAAAATAATTGTTAAAAAGTAATCATTAAAAAATAGTCGTGGAAAATCTAAAATTTCATAATAAAATAACATTATTTTCTAAATAATTTAAAAATTAACTTTCAAAATTAGACTTCAATCAAGCTTCGTGAGATATTCACAAAAAGGCTTGTCCAACTTATTATTTAATTTAACTCAATTCATCCACTCAAGTTGAATACATACTTATTTGTTTATTATTTCATGTATAAGATCTTATATATAAAATCTTTCATGAAACCTAATTCAAATGATGTAGGACTTCATTTTATATTAAGCTTTTTTAATTACTCTCTATTTTTACAACAATTATAATTTATACCAAAAAATAAAAATTAAAAGAAATAAGGCAAATTAATAAATTTTTAGTTAGTTAAGTGCTATATTTCCTTTTTTATTTTTGAAAAATTACAATCTATCCACTTATGATTCTATCAATTGTCACTTAATCTACTTGTGTTCTTAAATACTACACTTTATTCACTTGTATTTTTTACTATTAACACATTACTTGCATAAATTTTTTTCATCCAATTTTTAATGAAAAACTTCATTATATGCTAATTAAGTAAAATTAGGTGCAATTACATGTCAATAAAATATAATTTTCTTATGTTTATATAAATTGATATCAAGAATTTTCAATAGAAATTTAAATATTTTAGTCTTGTAAAGCATGTAACAATAAAATATAATTTGTATATTGAAATTGAGGAGACATGGCTAATATATTTTTAATCCCAATTAAAATTACTAAATATTAATTCACATAAATATGAAAAAAAAAGTTATGATCTACTCTATTGTAATTTCACCTAAGTTCATTCAACTCACTTGTCTTAGAATATTCTATCCAAGCTAATATTAAAATTATTCTATTAAAGTTATAATTTACTCTACTGTAATTTCACCCAAATTCATTTAACTCACTTGTTTTAGAATATTCTATTAAAAATTAGACCGAAGAAAGTTTAGATGAGTAAAGTATTAATATTAAAAAGTATAAGTGAGCAAATTATAACACTTAAAAATGCAAGTGGATACAATGAAAATTAGTGAAATCACAGGATAAAATATAATTTTTTATTACATATAAAGTGATTGGGTCATCCTAATCCAAAAAAGGAAAGAAGCCTAAAATAAACAATTTTTGAAAATTAGGCCAGTTTTTGAAAATTAGACCAATTTCTTTATTTTTTTTCTAAATTTTGCCGGAAACTGCTAAAATAATTTTTTTAATTAATTCGTTTCCAATAATATAAAGGTTGGATTGATCAGACCGTCCGGTCAAGCATGAATTTTTAAAACACTGATAATAATGAATCTGTGTTATAACAATCAAACAAAATGTGGAACCAAAGCAGTAAAACAAAAGGTTTCTTTAAAATAAACCAAAGTAATCTCGAAATATACTAGAGTTAATCTTGTAGTCTTTTATATATTGATTTAAGTTTATAATCGATAAAAATCACTAAACTATAGTTTAGTAATTATAGAGTTATCTAAATTATAATTGTGGTTATAATCATAGCTGTTATTGCTGATTAATAAAATTGTGAATAAATGAAAGAAAATAAGCCTGTCATGGAGTAAAATTGTAAAAGAAAAATATTATAGTTGCAAAACCTGATAAAATAATAATATTGTGTATATTAAATTTATGGGCTCAATTTAAAATCGTACTTTAAACGTTAAATTAAAGTCAACTTTTTGGTAGTCCAATAGCATAAATTAAACGCTGTTGTAAAATAATAAGAGTAATAATAGTAATAACGACAACGGTAATAAATCGTTAGTTTGGAAGCTCTGCTTTGCCTTCTATGGCAATTAGTCTTCGTCTATCTAAATTGGAGGCTTCGAAAACTTTAAAAATTATCTAACAGATAAAAGTTGTCAACCTTAGACCTAACACGATGAATCGGATAATCCCAAGTCGTTTTCTTTGCTTCTGGAAGTTTACTTTCATAATAAATTGGTTGGTTCCGAGTTCATTACTCGCATTAAACAGCTAATTAACAAACCTTTTTGAAATTTGTTATTGAAAATTCCTTAGATTGTGCTCTTTAAAACTTAGTCCACACGGCTATCCTAACAATTGAAAGAACAAAAATGTCAATTATGTTGAAAAAGGTGGTGTTAAACGTTTGTGGTTAAATTGGATCCAATATATTACAGAAGTCATCATTAAAAAAAATGCAAAGCGTAATTTTTTATTATTATTATTATTATTATTATTATTATTATTATTATTATTATTATTATTATTATTATTATTATTATTATTCCAAAAATAAATATATCAATTATGTAAGTAGATGCAACATTTAATCTCTTATTTAGTGATAGCTATTATATTTTTCAAATTTCACAATTCATATAATTGGTTCTTTATTTTTTAATATTATAATTATTTGTTCCTTCATTCACTTGTAATGTTAAAATAAATAAAAAATATTAAAATTGATTATTAAGTCATACCTTATTAATGTTAAATACATACTTGAATTTTTGTTATATTTTTTCTTTTGATCAGCACTTATTTTAGTTTTTATGTCTGAAGAGAATAGCAAATAATCATTACAAAAAAAAATTGAAAACTAATAATCCTAGTAATAAAATTTAAAGAATGTAATAATCACTTTCTTTATAAATAAGAAACTAAATATTACATTTAGTTCAATTATATTGAAAGAAAGGTAAAGTTAAATGCGTACACGCATCATAGTTTTAAATTGTAGTCATAATTACTTTTGCGATTAGTAAAATGGAGGAAACATGCAGTTGTCACTAAGCGAAAATGTAAAAAATTACAATTGCAGAAAAGATCACGGTTATAAGAAAACTAGTTTTATAAAAGGGTAAAGTTCCTTAAATTCTCATATACTCTCTTTCTCAAGTTAGGATGAAAAGATTGACTCAACCTTTTTTTGCTTTTTACAGGTAAAATAAAACTTTCTTTTCCTCATATAAAACAGAGAGTGAAAAGAAAGTGATAGTATAACAAATGAAAATGTAAATATCCTTACTGTTTAAGAAAAATGAATTTGTCATTATCTTGTAATTAAAAACCTTCTCATTATTTCAAGAAGTTTGGGTTGAGATTGTGTTGGGAACGTATACGCCAACCTTGCCCCTTGTTTTACAATTATATTGAGAATGTGTTTGAATTGATCAACCCACTATCCAAAGTAGACTTTCGTCGCAAGATATTTGGTATTCAATCAACCCAGCCGGAATGCAGGTTCGTGCGTGTACAATGTGCTTTTATTAAGTATTCTAGGTAGGGTATAAATTAATATTAAAAAAATACTGTGATTGAATATTTAACTAAAAATGGTGAGACAGGGAATTGAAGTGAAAGTGTCTGTAATTATCTGTGATAAATAATTATTTGATTTGTAATAGTTAATTAATTGGATCTATTATATATGTATATGTACTTATCGAATAAATGATAATAAAAGGCAATTTTTACGGATAAGAATTTCGGAGAAGTTATGTAGTGCAGGTTGAAATCAGTTGAGAGCCTTCTCTGTTAATTAACAAAAAGGATTAAGCGGAAATAAAATATAGTTATAAAATGTTAAAATAAGGAAAAATATTTTATTTGTTTAGTATCAAATATGAAGGATCTAAAAAAATAATTTCATTTATTTTATTTTCTTTCATTACAATAATTTTAATTATGATTTTTATAAATACAAGTTATTATATGTCACTCATTTACTAATATATATAAATAAATAATACTTTCCTATAAAAAAACACTTTTAAATGAAATAAGTAAAACCGAAAATTACAAATGTAATTACTTATCACACTTTTCTGATCAAAAGTGACCACACTATCAAAAAAGTGAAAAAATAAATTAAAAATAGAAATGAACGTTATTGTACTATTAAATTATCTATTACTGAAATTTATCTTCTTTTTTCTTTTTTTGTGCATTTGATGATGTAACTAGGCATTACATCAGTAGGTTTGGCCCCGTACCGATTGATATTTATTGGATGGTCAAATCCAAGCTAATTAAACTCTTAAACATGATAGTTTGGTTTTGAATTTAATTAATTATTTGAGGTTTCAGATTTCTTTTAAGTATCAGATTAGACCCATTTGCATTTATAACATGACCTGTAATTAGCCAATTACTATCACTATAAAAAAAATTATATTTTCCTTTTCAATTACAAAAAAACAAAAATTCATTAGTATACTTTTTATTTTTAAGATGGGTCCAACATGAATTAGATTTGAATTTTCGAGTTAGATCTTGTTGAATATCTTTAACTAGTTTAGGAAGAAATTTATAATCCTATCATATCATTGAAATTTCAATACTATTTTATATTATGTTTTAACAAATCAGTAATTTTGATATCATAATTAAATAATTGTTAAAAATTAAGATATTAATTTCTGAGTTAATTTAAAGTACTGTTGTATCCTTGGCGATCGGGTTATGTCATTCCGTTGCCATCCAGACATGTAAATTGCCATTTACTACTTATAATACTTTACCCACTAGGGAAATGGTAAAACTTACCAAGTTTAAATCAGGAAGTAAACAATATAAGAATATACGCGGATGGTATGCAGGAAATAGAGGATAATTATGAGCCATATAGTCAGAATTCCAAACCTTACACATTCAAAACTTCCGGTTAGCTTGAAAATAACGAATCGCTAAACTCGTTGATATTTTTCTTTCCTCCTGGGTTTTCAAATGGCTATAAATTTAGGCTAAGAAATTTCTACCAACAAAACTAAGTAGACAATTCAAAAAAACATAGTCAAAGCCCATCGGATTGTATTATACAGCCAAACACGCAATCACTCCTAAGGAACTCTCTATAAATAAATTTGTGCAACACACAAAGATAAACAACTTCATTAAAATACAAGTTGTCATTCTCGTAGGATCTACCTTTGGTGACAGAAAGAGGCTTTTATTGCTTTGTCTTTCTCACATAAGTGTTGGTTTGCCCCTTAACATGAAACTCTCTTTGTTTTCGATAGTATGGGCACTTGCCCTGCTGGCTTCTTCCTTCGCTTCTGCTGCTGTGGTGGAGCACACTTTCAATGTAAGGCCTTGCTTCTTACCAAATTCTTTAATTTTTCAATTTTTAAAATTATTATACAGCATCTTATAATTTAATCAAATTGTAAATGACCTCAGTTAACCAAGCAAGATTTATTGTTTTCTATTATTCATACCGTATCATTAGTAATATTAAAAAGTTAGATGATTCATAAATATTAAATAAGTTATTAAAGAGACCGGTTACGTACTTTGATTTTAAAATCAACAATCTATTTTACTTCTGAACCATTAAATATGAGAAAATTACAAGTCCGGCCCTCAGAATATTTATTTTCTTCATATAAGTCCTTAGCTTTTGCATATTGGTCCCTCCTATAATTGTTATTTCTTTTTCATGATGTGTACTCATCATGCATGGGGTTGCAGGTGGGAGACATCACAGTTGAACGGCTGTGCGAGCAACTAGTGATCACTACGGTGAATGGAACACTGCCAGGACCAACAATCAACGTTCGAGAGGGGGATACTCTTGTCGTCCACGTCCTCAACAATTCACCCCAGAACGTCACTATTCATTGGTAAACTTTCGAACCAAGCATTCATATTACGAGCTAAAACACATGCTGTGATCACAATATTGTGAATGCAGTGAGCACAGCAATAACATCACATTGTAATTACAATTCTTTTAAAAATTACAAATGTAATAGTATGCTGTGGCTGCAACATCGTAGCGTTGCACACTGTCACAACTATAACTATCACACCAACTATAATACAGTCTTTTACAGAATTTTTTAGATAAAATAAAATTTAAATTTTGATATTTTACCTAGGAAATGATTTTATTTAATATTTTATGATACTATGTTGATTGAAAAGAATTATTATCAAAGAACATAAATTGATAGTTATTATATAATTTTTTATTATCTTTTGAACGGACAAAATAAAATTAAAGAAATTATTATTGCAACAAAATATGTTTAATATTTGTTAATTTGACTGGTTTAAATTTAGTTTAGGATATATCATTTGTTCATCAAAATCTTATCATTATTACTCGTTTCAGCTTTGACAAAAGAGGGTTATAGCTGTCATTTTGGTTTTCTACATTTCAGATTATTCAAAGTTTGCTTTCTAAGCCTATTTTTCTACGTTTAAATCTTCAACGTAGAAAAATGCCTTCAACAAATAATCTGTTTACGATGTGAAAACGTACAGATAGCTCAATTGCTTATAGATTCTTATTTCATGCACCTCCCATATAATTGTACTTTTCTTGGTAATTAAGTAAAACATAAAATTCTACTACGGTTCACGTACAAAACATAAATCGTGCGACAGCATTAGTGATACAATAACACCTGAGTCATTTTTCAAAATTTTTTTGTTATGTTTTAAGTTTTAAAGTCAATTAGTATCTTACTTGTACGTTAAGTAACTTATTACATTCCTACTATTACAAAAGGATATTCTGCTTTGAATGGCAATCTTTTTTTTTCCTACTATTGATTTGACATAATGATTTTATTACAAATATAAGAGTGAGTATGAATTCTATAATTATATGTACAATCCACCTCCTCTCTCATAATAAATTTGTTTTACCCTATTCTTTTTATGGGATTTTCATAGGTAATACTGGTACCACCTTCTGCAATCGTTTTATTGTGATTTCTCGTACGAGTTTGTGACTTTCTCATAAAACTCTCAAAACACTTTCCTGTTACAATTATTTATGAAAAGATTAAAACTTCATATCCAAAACAATGATGATTTATTTATGAAATGTTGCGAGTTTTATATGAAAAATTACAAATTACAAATTTTATAGAAAAATTACAACTTCTCATAAAATTGCATATTTTTCCCCACGTTGTATATATACAAGTAAAACCCATTATAATTTGGTTTGCATAAATTATGCAGGCATGGGATATTTCAACTTATGACTCCATGGGCAGATGGTCCTGAATACGTAACCCAATGCTCAATCCCTACTGGAAGTAGCTACACATACAGGTTTAACATCACAGGACAAGAGGGTACCCTTTGGTGGCATTCTCACACATCTTGGCTGCGTGCTACAGTGTATGGAGCCCTCATCATCCGCCCTCGTTTGGGTCACTCCTATCCATTCACTAAGCCCTACCAAGAATTACCCCCCATATTAATAGGTAATTCATCTTATTTTGAATCTTTGTGGGCGGTATCAATGGATGACTATTAGTTTCAACTGCAACTACAATTGCTGCAAGTGATCAATTTTTTATTTAAATTTGGATTGACTGCAGTAAATGCAATCACAATTAGAATTATTGGCATCAGTAATATTTTATATACCAAAAATGGAGTCTGAATGTAAAAGTTGTAAAACAAATTTATAAACTCAATTCAATTAATATAAAATATTTAAATCTCATTTTTTATATATATAACTTTATGATATTGGCATGACCAGAAAGATTTGTGTGGACCGATGCTAATGGATGTAGCTCTAATTGCAACTATAATTACTACATACATGTTCTTTATGGGAAAATGTATTGCTCTTGAAAGGGTGTGAATAATTTCAGGTGAATGGTGGAATAGAAGTGCAGTGGATGTTGAGAACGATGCACAAGCAACCGGTGCTGTTCCAGACAGTTCCAATGCCTTTACGATCAACGGCTTGCCTGGTGATCTCTACAGTTGTTCCCAAAATCGTATGTCATCATTTAATATATATGGACATTTTATTTCATTTATTTAGGTTAAGGATTCGCTCAACTTTTTGCAATATTAATTCCTTGTAATATTTTAAAAGACTTTTTTTTACAATTTATATATACAGACACATTTTTCTTATAAATGTAAAAAAATGAGAAATTTTAAATTCGTTTATTCAAAACTTTCAACCCATATTAATGGCTGATTTACGTCATCTTACACTGACTACTATATACTTCATAAATTTTGAGAGACAGGGAACAAAGCTATATTATATATGCTAAGGTTTGAAAATTTTTTCTTAAATCTTGTTTTTTTGAATTTATATTTGTCCCCATCAAAATTAAAAAAATTTATTATAAATTTTTCAACCTAATCAATATTTTTGCCCCAGTTTCACTTTGCTGAGAGAAATATGAATAAAAAATAAGGATTTTAACATACAAACGAGATTTTAAATCGTGACTTATAATTACGATATTATTGTCGTGAACTCAATCAGCTTTTAACAATTTTATGCTGTAATGATTGTACTTGTTTATAATTTTATTAATCGTGGTAAAATCACAGTCAAAATTCTAAACATGTCTACAAACAATATTTTGTATATTATACTTGTCTCTTATTTTATGTATTTCTTTCCTAGTTAAACTACATTTGGAGATGTATATACAATGTCTCATAGACTCTTTGTTTCATTGGTTGAAATTGAAATAATGCAGAGACATACCAAGTCAAAGTGAAGCAAGGAAAGACCTACTTGATGCGCTTTATCAATGCTGCACTCAATGAACAACAGTTCTTCAGGATAGCTGATCATAATTTCACAGTTGTCGCAATCGATGCCGCATATACTAAACCCTACGACACTGACATCATCGTCATCGCACCCGGCCAGACCGTCGACGCCCTCATCACCACCAACCAGGCTGTGGGATCATATTACATGGCCGCTCATCCATATCACACCTTAGGCGGAGATTTCGACAACTCAACCACTAGGGCAATCCTAATTTATGAGAATTCAACCTCAAGTACTCCTCAAGTCCCAACCCTACCTGCTTTCAATGATACTCCGACAGCCCATAAATTCTACACGAATATCACAGGCTTGGCCGGAGGGCCCCACTGGGTTCCAGTTCCCACAAAAGTTGATGAGCAAATGTTCATCACCATTGGGATTGCCCTAGAACAATGTCCGGATTCGAATGACACTTGCGGCGGCCCAAACTTCCGGTACCGAATGTCGGCCAGCATGAACAATGAATCTTTTGTACTTCCTAGTGGAAAAGGGAGGTCTATGTTAGAAGCATTCTATAGTAATGTTAGTGGAGTTTACACCAAGGATTTTCCAAATGAGCCTCCAATGCAGTTTGACTACACAAACCTAGATTATGAGTCGAACATAACTTTTGCTTTTGCACCTAAATCGACAAAGGTGAAGACATTGAAGTATAATTCAACGGTGCAGATCGTGCTTCAGAATACTGCTATTCTTGGTGTGGAGAATCATCCCATGCACATTCATGGGTTTAATTTCCATGTTTTGGCTCAAGGATTTGGGAATTATGAGTCTTCTACAGATGAGCCAAAGTTTAATCTTGATAACCCTCAGATTCGTAACACAATCGCTGTGCCTGTAGGAGGTTGGGCTGTCATCAGATTCCAGGCAAATAATCCAGGTTAGTAATTTTTAATTATGTTAGGTTAAAGTAGTAGTGCTATTTAGTAGAAAGCAGTTAATGCCGAGCGAACTTTATGTAGATGTTCCTTATTGGGAGGGAGGAAAACGGTTAATATTCTAATCACTAGAATAATTCTTCTAGGTGATTCACTTAAAGAAGAAAAAATGTCTTAAGGGAATGGGCATTTAACTTTGAATCAAACTAGATAAACATATTAATAAATAGAATTAAGGATATAGGAAACTCAAACTTTTAAGAAATTAAATATTTTCATCATTATATTACATTTAATGTATTAAAATTTATATTTTAAATTTTAACTCATTTACTTTAATATTTAAAAAAATAATTCAATGATAAAATACTTAACTTTTTAAGAAATTGAATTCCTTATAGCATTACCTTAGTACTAGACCAATATGTTTCAAATTGTGTAAATGTGTCTTTGTGTGTAACTAGTAATTGGATAAATTAGTTTTTTTTAACTAATTTAAAAGGATTAAACAATGTACCATGATTTAAAATTGTAGTTGTCATTACATTAACATAACGAAATTTGTAATTACAGAAAAATATGCATAAATGTGGTCATGCAAAATTACTAAAAGTAACAATTCTGATGCCCACAATTTAAAACTATATTACACAGCAAACCACTAGATGCATTATAATAAATAATTATCGTAACATTCAGATTTACATTAGTCATTATTTTTAATTATGCCGTCGTAACTGCATTTTAAATCATTAATGGCTAGTTAATATGTTGAATTTGTTCTTTTATTAAAAGACATTATACTAATTAATTAATTTCACCATTTTGCAGGGATATGGCTGGTGCACTGCCATCTTGACGTTCATTTACCATGGGGGCTAGCAATGGCTTTTGAGGTTGAGAATGGATCAACTCCTTCTTCCCAGCTGCCTCCACCACCGGCTGATCTGCCCAAGTGTTAGGTGCAAACTGCACTTGCACCTTAATGCTTGCTTTACTCGAGAAATAAAGATTTGTATAAGTTTGCTGATATAATTCTTACGATGTGGAATGTGGGTTCGTAATTGGATTTGTTTATTTGGTGAAAGAAAGTGTAATAAAGGGCAAATGGTTGGCCTGTATTGTCAACCATATTTCATATGAAATAATACAGGTTAAATTACTTTCTTGATCGTTGCTTCTTAAAGTTTCAGTCAATTTTTAAGTATGTTCTTGTAGTTTAAAGAATTGAATTATCATAATTATTTTTATTTATATTTTTTATTAATTTTCTATTAAATTTTTCAGTAGTTGATACGTGTAAGTAACAATTTGTTAACAGTTACACATGATTTTAAATTTTCTTCTAATAATAAGATAATTTTTTTTAAATATTGTAATTTCCTTCATGTTAGATGCTACTTTTTATATAAAAAGTGGTGTGTAATCTATCCATCAACAATAGTTAAAACACATCAACAAAGCCGTACTCACCCGTGCCACTTGCTAAACGGAATTTAGTAAGAAAACGGTGGGACGTATCCAATTAAAAGCGAAAAAAAAGTTAGCACTCAATTATAAACTTATAAACTATACGGAACCAATTAAAAATTGAGCAAGATCATAGTTTAAATTGCAATTATGATTACGTTGTAATTAAGGATGGCAAAAATGCCCATACCCAATAGGTTTTGCCCAAACCAATGGATATTTATCCAATGGATTTTATTCAAAATTAGACTCACTATTTAATGGTTTGGATTTGGATTTAACTATTAAATATCCAATAAATCTTGAATTCTTTTTAAGTATTCATTAATATTAATTTATACAATACACAAGTTTATCTCTTACAAATATTTAATAAGTCTTGAATCTCTTTTAAGTATTACATTAAACTTATTTGAATAATATATTTTATTATTAATCTATTATTATATGAAAATTAATATTATCATATATGTAAAAATATTGTGATAGTTTATTTAAGATAAATAATATTAAAAATATTTAAATAAACATTACATTATAAAGATATTTTAAAATAATGTTATTTTATTTTATTATGTTATTTTATATAATGTAAAAATATCTAATTATAATATAAATGGATAAATAATCATTTATAAGTTGATCTAATACAATCCATATTTACTCTAAAACTATTATGGATAATATAAATGGATCAAAATAAAAATTGATATAAATAAAAAAATGAATATAATTTATAATTATCAAGTATAATTATTATCAATAAAAATGATATAACTTATATTTATCCTAAAGTTAAAATCAATTGTATGAACGGGTCAAAATAAAAATAGATATAAATAAAAAGATAAATATGATTCATAATTGTTAAGTGTAATTACTCTAAAAAAAGAATAACTTTTTATTTTTTATCAAAAAGATTTTAAATTATACTTAGAGGTAGTTTGATTCACCTCAATAGTATGAGAAGTTCTATTTCTCGAAAAATAGAAAAATGGTGAATTATTTAATTGGTCATTATCTCATAAACTGTAAGAAATAGAATTTTTTAGGAAGTTCTATTTCCCACAAAATATAGAAAGTCACTTACCCACCTTCTCCTTAGATAAGTTTTATTTTTCATGTTATTTATAGACATAATGATAAAAATTATTTTCATTAAATTTAATTAATAATAACTAAAATTTATTAATTTATATTATAATAATATTACAAATATAATAGTCATTTTACTAATACTTCTTAAAATATTTAAAGTTAAACTAAATAAAATATAAGAAGTTACTTCCTAAGAAGTCTCGCTTCTTATATATTAATCAAACAACTTTGAGTACTTTCTAGGAAATTCACATATATTATAATGATAATGGAGATATAATAGTCATTTTATTAATACTTCCTAAAATATTTAAAGTTGAACCAAACAAAATATAGGAAGTTACTTCCCAGGAAGCGTCGCTTCCTATATAAACAACTTTGAGTACTTTCTACAAAATTCACATAGGAAATTATTTCCTATAAAATTCAATTTTCTATGAAAAATTATTTTCTATCTGAACCAGACGACTCCTTATATTAGCAAATCCAAATAAATCTATTTTAAATTTTTTAATCGAATTTTATTAGATCTTTAATAAATATAAATCTTTAATGGATCCAAAATAACAAGTGCTTAATGGATCTAAATCTAATTGGGTTTAGATTAGATCTACCTAAATCTAATTTATTGTCATCCCTAATTGTACTTAAATTGTGATTTGTAAAATTACAAAAAAATAAAAACATGATATAAAATCATAATATATATATATATATATATATATATATATATATATATATATATATATATATATATAATTATAATTACAGAGTGGTCTATGACATTAATATTGTGATTGTAGATTGTATTTTAAAACTTTTGTAAAACTATAAAAAAAAAGTATTTTAACTAGCATTTTACATATATAATTATTTAATACTTTAATTTACTAAATATGATATTTAATAATTCCTTATTGAAATTTTAGAGAGCTGAAATTATGTGGTTTACCTAGCCGTTAAGCAATCTCAAAAAGTCATCTCTCATGCAGAAAACAGCCATCAAACTTGACTGCAAATTTCCTTGTCCAGCTATCTCCTCTAAACCTAATTCATGAAAAAGAAAACCTAACTCGAATTTCCATGAAAAAGGCACAAGAGATTTTAGATCTGTTTAATCTTATCATATGTGTTTGATTTTATATCTGTTTTCTTGTTTTATTTTTTTAATTTAATAATATGTCGAAAAAAAGTTTTTTCATTTTTTAACAAAAATAAGATTCTGTTTGTCGCTGCTGATAAAGAATTAATCTATTTCAATTTCAAAAGTGGCCAATAAACATTTCCACCGTCTATTTTGTAATCTTTTTCGATAATGGTAGATTATCAGTTATTTTGAGATTAAAGATTAATCCACATAATATAGGCCTTCCTTAACTCGTACAGACATATATTTAAATATTTAGGGAAATAAATTACTGACTTTTTAGATATTAACGTGGTAGAAAATTATATATATATATATATATATATATATATATATATATATATATATATATATATATATAATATTAAAATAGTATTTAGCTCGCAGAATCTTTTTTAATTTCTCAATAATATTTTATAAGAATGTAAAATTTTTATATTTGATTTAAATTTTAAAAAATTATTTTTAATTTAATATTCTTTCAAAATATTCCTATAAGGAAATGTGAGTATTTTACATTCTCATAACATAAAAATTTTTAATTATTATAAAAAGATTATTTTGCCTTTGCCACCACTCATCACGTTCAACTATCACTTATCAACAATGAATACCAGCAACCATTACTAATTTTTAATAATTATTATCACTTATTATCCACTATCTATAATAACTATTTATCATCACTTATCTCTAATAATTATTATCAATCATTACCTATTATTAATAATTATTATCAACTATCACTCACCACTAATAACCATCAATCACCAATGCACATTATCAATAACTATTACCCATCGTTAGTAATTATGATGAACTATTGCCCATCGCTACTAATCACCATTAGTCATTACTAATTTTTTATAATAATTATTAGCCATTATCCATTATCAATAATCATTATTTATCACCACCTATCATTAGTGATTACTGTCGATCACCATCCATTATCGATAATTATTATCAATTATCACTTACCAGTAATAACTGTCAATCACCAATGCACACTATCAATAACTATTACTCATCGTTAGTAATTATGATCAACTATTGTCCATTACTACTAATCACCACTAGTCATTACTAATTTTTTATAATAATTATTAACCATTATCCACTATCAATAATTATTATTTATCACCACCTATCATTGGTGATTACTATCAATCACCATTCATTATCGATAATTATTATCAATTATTACTCGCTACTGATAACCATTAATCACCAATACTCACTATCAATAACTACTTAATTTTTAATAAATATATTTTCTATAATTAAATAATATTTCTAAAAATATGTGAAATAATTAAAATATAATATTATAATATTACTAAAAATATTTTTAATTAAATTGAACATAAAAATATTATATTCCAGTAAATTAAATGTTTAATAATCACATCCCTAAAAATGTTAAAATTTTTAAAAATATTTTATTTCATTAATCAAACGCTACCTTAAAAAAAGATTAATTGATTACTTAATGTTAGTGGTCACTTTATGGCATTTTCTCACATCAGAGAAGTCACATACTTTCATCTTTTTTTTAATGTAAATCTTAATGAGCACACAACCTTTAAACAAAAGTTTATGTTTCTTCACATTTTTTAATGTAATAGAGTTAATTTTACTAATAATTTACTTTCAATAATCGTTAACTTGAAATCTTGTGAAAGATTTTATGTGTCAATTAAGAATAGTGTTACACTTGATAAAAGTCATTAATTTGTGCTTAATTGAATCCACACTGTGTATTAAAGAAACCCAACTAAAATACTTCATTCAAGATAAAACTGGATCACTTTAAATTAGAATGACAAGAATTGTAATTCAAGTTACATTTGTTTACTTGAAAATCATTGTTTATAAGAAAATATCATTTGCATATATATAGAGAGAGAGAGGAATTATATATCACTTATATTTATTGTTAAAAAATGATATATAAAAGTATAATAGTAGGAGAGAGTAAATTCTTTTTTAAAAGTAAGAAAGTTACTTTATTCAAATTCTTTATATTTAATATTAAATAAATAAAATATTTTTAAATTTAATATTTTATAATTATACTTTTAAAAAAATGCATTCCATCAAAATAAATCTAACCTAAATTTATTTATGTGATTTGGAAACCCGTAGCATTTTCTAGAAGGATTATAGCGCCTTAACTTCATGATGTTAATTGGAATTTTTTGTGTACTTAGAGCAATTAATTGAACGCGTTGGAAGAAACTTCAGCTTGTGATTTGCAGCTATGAGTTGAAACCTGATGATTCTGTACACATTGACAGGCCAGAGGATCCTATTGATATTTTATTATATTTATATTACGATTATGATATAATTTACAATGCGTGCAGACCATTCTCATTATAGTCTTTAAGAAGTGCCATTTGGATATTTGATTAGAAAATAGTTAAAAATAGATCATTATTGGATTTTTAAAAAAAAGTTTATAAGAATATATTACGTTGCTTTGCTTTAAATTCAGGCCATGTCTGCAATTTTCTTTGAAAAAGTTCATAATAGCATTTGCAAATCCGTTAGAGTTATAATAAAATTATTCCAAATCTTTTCTTAATAGTAATGCCATATGCCTAGAAAATGGGATTTAAATATAAATGAAGGCCTATGAATTGATACATAATGTCAAAGTAAATTTAAATTTGTAAAATTCAATTGAATGGATATTAAAAATTTGGTATTTAATTTTAGATTTCACTTTAAGGAAATACAGTATTTTTTATTTTCTAATAACTTAACCCTTTAGAAAAAAAATTCAATACATGATATGATATTAGAACCTTTCAAATTAATACTCTATTTATTTTTTCAAAGATTTTGTTAAAAAAATCATTTTCATATATACATATATATAAAGCAATATTATATATCTTATTGAACAAATATAATACATAAAAACATGATAGTGAAAAAAAGAGAAAAATTATTTTTCTCTAAACTTTTTACATTTAATGATTATAGATATGTCCTCTTATTGAAACGTTATGTATATATTATAATTTTCAATCTTTATTATAAAATAAATATTATCCAATTCATATATTAAATGGATTAAAAAAGAATATCATATTTATAGAAGATCAAATTTGATCAATTTGTATATCCAGAGAACTAAAATTGTAATTAATCCGTAAATTTTTTATTTTAAATTGAGATTGGCAGCTACAATTATATAAATTTTCTTTATAGTATCTATTTTTTATTCATCTGACAGTTTTATTAATTATAATGTCAACGTGATATATGGTAGTTTGTAGCCATGATGAGATCAACCTTGTCCTCTTTCGTATAAACATAATCAATGGATAATTGGCTACTTTAAAACCAATTTAAAGTGTGTTAGTTTGTTGAGCATTGATCATCAGGGTTTTTTCTTCTGCTCTTTCTTCTCTCAAGTTTTTCCCCCTTGTTTGTGAATGGAATATTAGTTTGAGATAGGAAATGAAATTATTTGTAAAATTTAATTTAATAGATATAAAAAAAGTAGCGTAGGTCTGGTCTTACTTTGGAAGAAAATTCAATGAGTAATAGGTTATTAAGCTCTGAAACGTATTTAAAGTTGTCAGCTGAGGAGGGAGCACGCATCCGACGAGCCTGAAAACGGTGCTTGATTATTAAGCTCTTGGGTAGGGAAATTGTTTTTTCCGGTTCTTGGAGCGTAATTTGCTGCAGATTTGGAGGGGGTGTGGAAGTCTTTGACCAAATTGGGGATTTGGGGGTATGATTATTGGCGTCTATTTCGGTGGAAAATATATCTAATCTAATGAGAATATAATTATAAATTAATAAACAACAGATTGTAATTTGTATAATTAATGTTAAACGTAAAGTATCTTCTTTAAAGAAGAAATTATTTTTTTTATTTTTATAATTCTGAATATTATTTTTTATAGCAGATATGAAGACAATATATTATTATTTTATTTATATAAAAGTAAATCAAATTTTTATGAAAAATAATTTTAAAAAATGTACTGAGGACAGAAATTATCATCCGTGGACCGCTTTTGAGCACATAATCCCTTTCCTCCGTGCAGGAAAATTTGATGAGGTAATGAGGATTCTAATAAGGAGCAATTGACTGATAATTTTGATTCGGGTAATCAGGGGCAGCATCTTTCGATGACTAATATAAATGATGGTTTGAATCGCTATCAAATTTTGTAAATGAAAAAAATTATCATTGGAGAACATTGTTATTTCGACTTGAATTTAAACTATTCAAAAGTTTAATATAACTTATTGAATACTAAATAATTAATATATATATATATATATATATATATATATATATATATATATATATATATATATATATGATGCCAAACATAATTATGGTTTAAAGGAAACGATCGAAAATTCAATCACAAAAGGGGGTGTTGCACATGCACAGAAGATGACCCCTCATAATGAGCCGTCAAAAGCCCATCTCAAGCTGGTGGAAAGGAGCCCAATAAGACTATTGTTGAGCCCAAGCAGCATGTTGGTCCCTTGAAGGAAATTGACAATACTCTGTTACATTCTGAAAGCGTGGAGCCGGAGAGATATCATTCAATCCATATAAATAGAACTTCAATTGGGTCAGGACTTCAGAAACCCAGATCCAACTAGCCCCGGACATGTATTTGTGTATTGACCTTTATTTTTTGTTCAATGTAATACGCACGGTGCAGAAAATTCTTTTCTCCAATCAAATCAAACTTGACATTAAATGTTTCAACCACCGTAGCTCTGAGTGTGATTAGTTTGCACTTTTTTTATTTAAATAATGGTAAGAAGATTAATAATTTTTTATTAAAAATCAGAGTAATTATTTTTATTTAAATAAAAGTAATTAAAAATTAATATTTTTGAATTTCAAAATTAAAAACAGTGCATCAATGTGACATTAAATTTTTCAACCATTGCAACCGTGAGGGAATTAGTTTGTGCTTTTTTTATTTAAACAATGGTTAAAAAATTAATAATTTTTATTGAAAATCAGAGTAATTATTTTTTTTAAATAAAAATAATTAAAAATTAATATTTGTCAATTTCAATATTAAAAACATTGCATCAATCTGATCTAAGATTTAAATGAAATTTCATTATTTATTTATGCCTTTAAATAAAATTAAATTAATTTAATAATGTAAATATTATATTTTTTTATTTTTTATGATTTTTCACATAAATAAATACATAATTGATTTCTTTAAGACAATAAAAGTGACTTTGTTGGCAAAAATTAATATAAAAGGGCCTTGCAGGCTTATTTGTTATAGTAATAAAATGATAAATTAGTAAATAATTAATTATTGATGAATTTAAATATATAATTTAATTTTATATTTGATATACTTAAGTTATCTTTCATGAATTAAAATTTTATTCAATACATATATCATATTTATACTTGTATCTTGTATTGAAACATAATTTTTTCTTGTACTAAAATTTTCTAATACCTATTCTGTTTTAAAAAATAAATTATTATTAAAATTTATATTAAATATAAGAGTAAATTATATATTTAAATTCATCAATAATAAATTTTTCACTAATTTATTATTTTATTATTATAACAAATAAGTCTTAAAAAAAACAAATAAGTCCGCAAAGGCCCTTTCATGTTGATTTTTGCCAACAAAGCCATTTTTGTTATCTTAAAGAAATCAAGTATTTACTTATTTATGTAAAAAAATTATAGAAAATAAAAATATAATATTTACATTATTAAATTAATTTAATTTTATTTGAAGGCATAAATAAATAATAAAATTTCATTTAAATATTAGGTGATGCAATGTTTTTAATATTTAAATTCAAAAATATTAATTTTTAATTATTTTTATTTTAATAAAAAATAATTTCTCTAATTTTTAATAAAAAATTATTAATCTTTTTACCATTATTTAAATAAAAAAGTACAAACTAGTGTCCCTCGTAGCTATGGTGATTGAAACATTTAATGCCAAATTTGATTTGATTGGAGAAAAGAATTACTTGCACCGTGCGTATTACATTGAACAAAAAATAGAAACCATCACACAGACACGTATCCGGGAGTTATATTCCTCAGTTGGATCTGGGGTACCAAAGTTCTGCCCCTTCAATTGAGGTTCGGGAGGCTAAAGACAAGTTGCATTCGTGTCAGTTTTCTAGACGCCCCAGATCACCGAATAATGTGGATCTTGATGGGCATTTAGTGTCCGTGGTGGAGGATACGGTGGGTTCCTCCTTGAGTGGACTCACGATGTGTTTATGTTTATTTTTTAGTAGAAAGGATGAAAAGAAAAAAATAAAATAAAAAAATATAAGGTTCATTGGGCGTGAGATGGAAAAGTCCAAATTGGGGGCGTTTGGCTTTTTTTGAAAGCCATGGAATGGCTCCGGTACAAAGGCGGCCATCCTTTGTTTTTAAAACGGCATACTTGCGTTTAGGGTTCCGTGCCCCTGAGGATCAATTTTGGAAGCTAGGATTTCGCCTTCTCTTCCTTGCGCGATGGCACGGGGAGGAAAACGAATCTTTGTCAAATTGTAGTAAAAAATTGCTTATTATATTTACTGGTACAATTGAATGCATTGTTCTTGGTAATTTGAATAGTGTATTCGATATTTCTCTGCTAATTTTTTGGCTTTTCTAATGGGTAATTTTACACAATAATTAGTGTTTATTTTTGTGTTGATTCTGTTGAATTATTCCCCATAATTCTTATGAAGATATCGTATTTATTATTTTATTAATAAAATTTTTTATTTATTTAAATTTCATAATTTTTAATCTCACATTAAAAAATTTTTCATATTAAAAATTATTAATTTTCTAATTTATCTTTCTTGTATTAATTTATGATGATTTATATAATTGTATGTGTGAGAAAAATTGATTCAAATGATTTAATTAATTTTCACAACATATTACTCTAATCTCGTTTTTCATTATATTTATTATTTTATTGGTTTTATTTCTTATATTACTAAATTTCATAATTTGATTTTTTTAGTTAAAAATTATTAATCTTTTAATTTAATTTTTTTATAAATTTATAATAATTTATATAATTATATGTATGATAAAAGTTAAAGCAAATGTTTTATTTAATTTTCGTATCGTATTACTGATCCCAAGAACAACCCCAAATACTTAGGAAGAACATGGAGGGATGGGTCAAGTCTCATCATGTCAAGAAAAGGACTCCAAGGTCCCGGAAGATGGAGATAACTTGGCATGGCAGATGCATAACTCTACAATTTTATTCTTTCATTTATTTATTTATTTATTTATTTATTTTGTTAGGGTGGGAGAGCAGGAGGCGATGAGTGGGAATCGATCCTACTACACCCTTGGGTACCACTCTAAAGGCAGGTAAATGATGTGCCATATGTTTTCAGGCCGGCGGTGGCTGCTAACTTTGATGGATAAAATTATGGCTTGGAATTACACTCGGGCTCGTGGCCCAGACTTCTTGGTTCTCGGTCAGGGGTTAATTAGTGGTAATGGGCTGGATATAGTTGCATTTGTCGAAACTAAAGCCTCTCCAGAAAAGGCTAGGGAGATTTTCCGAATCTTGGGCTATTCCAATTTTACGATTTAGTTGAATTGAATAGAATGATATATAATAAAAATGAGAATGAAAAAAATAAATGAAAAATCTAAAATCCAATTAAAGATAACAATATTTTTATTAAGAGATAATAAATATTATATCAAATAATTTAATATTATCAAAATATATAATATAATTAATAATAAAAATTGTTACAATTTAAATTTTATCATCAAAATTATAATTAATGAAAAATTTTCTATAATACAAACATAAAATTTCTAATCATATTTACTAAATTTTTATATTAAATATTTTTTAAAATATACAAAATATCATATTTTAAATTTTATTATTAAAAATATAATTATGAAAATATTTTAATTAAAAATAATCAATAATCAATAAAAAGTTATATTGAAATATATTAAAATTATGAAGGATATGTGTGTAAAAAAAATCAATTTATGAATGATGAGATGATCTATTCTATCACTTTTATTATGAAATAAAAATTATATCAATGATTATTTCCTAAAAAAATAGATATTCTATATATTAAACAATTTTTTTATCATCCTCTTCTCCATTTTTATTTTATTTTATCCGACCGTGCTCTGAAAGTGGACGCTTCCCCGGAGGTATTTAGGTTGTCTGGACAGATAATAAAATTAACATCACAATCTCCGAAAAATCTTTGCGGTTTGTTCATATCAGAATTAAAGTATTATATCTCAAATACCTTATGAGCAGATCATTATAATACCTTAAATTTATACTCAAAATATTTCAAAGAATTACAAATTTTACATGTGAATTTTTTTAATACAATTTTAAAGCATTTTAGTGTATAATTGCAATTGAAAATGCAATATTTTTGCAGTATTTTCTTTCATAGAATTTGCAGTTGCTAATATATAAATAGTTTATGTATTTCTATTTAAAAGGCCTAGAATTTATATCTGTTTGGGTTTATTAGTTATATAAAGAATAAAAAGAGTAAAACTAATTTATATTTTTTTCAAGTATTTTGAACTATTAATTACCTTGATATGAATGAATTATTAACCTTGATTTTAGAAAAATTGATTTGTAATTTATTTATTTCAAATACTATATAGCTATCCTAGCTTACTTCATGATAAAATCTAAATCCTAAATTTTATTGAATGGCGTTAAGCTTTATTTAAATTCATTCTAAATTAATAAGAATATATTTAAAGCTCTATTTGGTTACGCCTGAAATTCAATGTGTCTCAAATAAACTATAGTCTTAACAATAAATATTTTGAAAAATAAATAAATTAGTTATTTTGATTTAAGTGTTTCAAGTTATTATTATTTATTTCAATTGCTAAATAATTTTTTAATTTATCTTATGAAAAATATCTATATCTTAATTCTTATTTAATAATGCAAGACTTTAGTTTAGTTAGTTTTTAGTATTTATAACATTATTTTTTTAAATAGATAAAAAAATTAAATTATTAGATGCATATATGTAAAGATCAAGACACATTAGATTAGTTTTTTAAAACTTAACCCAACTATCATTAATAAAATAAGTAAATCAAGATCAAACTGATTCAACTAATTAGATGAAATAGTTAAATCGATTGTTATAACTTATTATTTTTATATATAATAAATTATATAGTACACATATATAAGAGAAATGATAAAATACAAATAAATATTGATTTTATTATAATTACAATAATCATTCAATAAAATTTTGATTCAAATAAAAGGTAAATGACAAAAAATTTATCTTTATAGGAAAACTAATATAAAAAATCTTCAAAATAATTAAAGTATAATATCTTATTTTCAAATTGCAAAGTTATCATTTATTAGAAATTTATATTTTTAGCGGATTCAATTTTAAATATACCATGAACCCTATATCTAATATATATGCTAATATAAAATTAATATAATAATAATTTATACTGTAATAAATAAATAATAAAATTGTAGCTCCTAATATTTAAAAAATATGAATACTACTTTTTATATATACTCTAACATGGAATAAATATAATAGCAATCATATTAATCTTTTAAATTAAACTTTATCAAATAAAAAAAAATTAGGTACACATGTCAATGGATGAACCAAATGGCTAATTCAACCGCCCAAGTGCCACTTGACCGATTGAATTAACTAAGTCGGTCTAAATTTTAAAAACGTTACCCTAGATGCAATAAAAGAAATAAAACTCTTAAAAAACATTAAATATCACATAAATAAAATACTCTCAATTTTATAATAGCATTTTTAAACTCTGTTTTTATTACATGAAATATCTGGCATGCATTTAAGTATATCTCAATTTTCATAAAAGTGAACTTTATTTATTGTATTTAATTTATATGAACTAATTACATTTTTTATTAAAATTTTATTTTAATTCTTGAAATATTTGATTTATATTAATTTTGTTCTTGAAATAAAATTTATATCAATTTAATTCTTAAAATTTTATTCTCAAGTAAAATTTATATCTTTTTAATTCTTACAAGAAATTAAAATTTTATTTGAATTTAAGATTTTAAATATGAAATTAATATATATTTTATTTTAAAAATAAAATTAACATAGATTAAATATTTCAAAGAACTCCAATAAAATTTTAATCTACTCCTTTTGATCTTAATTTATTATAAATTAAACATACACTTAGAAAAAAACCTCTTTTATTTCTTTTTTATCTTTTTCAACCTGTTTGAATCAACAAAAAAGGGGAGGGAAAGAAAACTGTTGGGAGAAAATGCCTTGAAAAATGAATTTTCTTTTACTTGGATAGTAAAGAAAATACAAGAGAAAAGAAAATAGAATAGGTGGTACGACCCACCAGAAAATTTTCTCTCCTGATTTGCGAATAAAACTGGAAAGAAATCACATATTGAAAGCAGTCGCAGCCAACATCACTCCATCTACTTTCAGAAGCTCAATTCTCCCCCATCTCCTATGCATTGCAGAATCTCAACAAGTAAAACATCTTATTCCCTCTCGAAACCTCGTGAATATTGTGCTTGTTATTCTCTTCTTCCATGTTGCTGTTTGCTGTGTTGTTCTTGTGCTTGTTGTAGATTTGTTGAATTATGATCACTGTTGTCACGCCTTCCGGTGCTGGCAACAGATGGGACAAGCCCCGACATCGTCCTCCAAGCCATGGTTAGGAGATAGGCCCGACAGCAAATGTCACGCCTTTCATATTGTAGATCTATTGTAATTCATATTAAATAAAAATATATAATATATACTCAAATATTGGGTCATTTAAATTAATTGAGTGATACTATAATTATTATTGGAACAATTATAATAGATATTATTTCAATAATAATTCATGAAATTTCTACTAATTTTTTTAAATCATAGTACTAAATTGAATCTATAAAAATTTTATAAGGTTTTGAGGATTTGGAATTATAATTAATTTAATATTTTAAATTTAAAAATCATTTTAGTATAATAAAATTTTTTCTATCAATTTCATATACATTCAAATAAAATAAAATTTTTATTTTTATTTCCTTTCTTCCCTATTTTTTCCTCTAACCAAATATAATTAACTTTTTAATTATTTTTTTTTATTTTTTCTTATAACCAAACAAATTTAAAAAAAATAATTTTTTTCCTATTTTCTTCCACTTTTATTTTCTTCCTTCCTCATCTTTCCCTCCGACCAAATAAAGCCTTTATCTGCCCCAATTCTTCCTTGGTTCTCCAGACTTCGAGAGCCTTCCCCTTCAAAGCACAGGTCTTCCCCTGTTCTGGTTTCTGCCTCGCTCCCTCCGCTTTCTTCTTTCTCATTCGACTTCATCTCTTACTTCATCATCATTAAGACTCTCCCAAGCTACGCTATCATTCAATAGCTCCAGCCCAACGTTGCAATTGTCATACTTTTCTCTCCGCTCTCTGCCAATCAGCTCACCGGACCTTCTTTCCAGCTGCCGAAGTCCCCGTGTGTGCCGCTGGGGTTTTTCCTTTCTTTTTTTTTTTTTTTTTGAGTGGAAGAGCTTCCCTTTCATCAGCGATGCGCAATGGGTCTTGGAGTTGACAGGTGGAGATGCTCGTAGAATACAATGCTTCAGGTGAGATTCTGGATTGGGATCATTTGAAGTGAAAAAGTTTTTTTCATTTTAGAGTCATTGCAACCATTAATTTAAAATCAATGATAAATAGTTTTTAAATAAAAAAAATTATAAACTATTAATTTTAAATTAATAAATATCTCACTTTTTCTTTTAAAATACAATAAGTGTTTTAAAGAATTTCAATCCGTGAGATTCTAATACTCCATTTTATATTTTATAAAATTAATAAATTAATTGATAGTTAATTAATTAATTAATAATTAATATATTAATTGAGTGTTTGATAAATATTTTATAAAATTAATTATTAAAATAATTAAAATTTTAAAATTGTGTATAAAAATATATAAATAAAAATAAATATATAATTAAAATAATATATATATTTATTTAAATATTAAATTATATCAATATATTTAATATATTTAAAAATAAAAATATAATACCTGATATAATATCCAAAAATATAATATTTAATATTTAATATATTTATTTATTTATATAATCTTTATTTTATTTCCTGTAACAAAATTATAAGTAATTACTTAATTTATAACAAAATCATAATTATATAATTATATTTTATAACATTATATATTTATTCAAATAGGCTAAAATTAGGATAAAATTATATTAAGATTAAATTAAGATACGAATTATAAATTAATAAAATGAATAAGAATATATTTAAAAAAATTAAAAAAATAATAACTTATAAGTTATAAATTATTCAAAGTAATTTATTAAATTAAAATTTATTTTTTTCAATTAGTTAGTGTGTAAATTAAATTAATAAATTATAAATTAACTTATTTATCATGTAAAATGAAACTTAAATTTAAGGACTTGTCTTCCGATTGATTAAAAATATTAGTGGTTAATTTGTTCAATTAATTAATAATTGATGAATAATTCATTATATTAAATGGCTTAATCAATTAATAATATTAATTATTTATATATAAAATGATATGTACGAATATAAATATATTTTATAATTTATTTTAATACATTATTTTATTTTAATAGTATTTTAAATTTTATATATAATGTATTATATTAAAAGTTCTTATAAAAGATATATTAGTGTAATTTTTATTTATTAAATTATTCTTCATTATAAATTATTAAAATTTATTATAATTGTTAAAAAATTAAGAAATAAATAAATAATTATTAAATTTTCATTTAAACAATAAATATATTTAGATGTCCAGTTGTACTTTTTATATTATTTCATGTTAAATTTTTAAAATGTTATTTATATATATATTATAATGGTTATGCTATTATTATTACCCGCCCACACGCTCACATTCATATTTTGTTCACCATGACATTTTTTTCAAGAAAATTGTGACTTGATTAAATTAATTTTTAATTTTCTTTTTACTTTAAATGATTTTTTTATTCAAATAATATTTTAAAAATTAGATCAAACAACAAACTACAAAAATTGTTGTGTTTGTGTTATATATATATATATATATTAATCTTGCTAATTTTTTTCTCTTAATGTGAAAAGATTTTAAATTCATTAAATAATCATTTAACATCATCTTTAACATATTGTAATGTTTATTCTTTATTTATATTAATTTTATTATATAAATTTAATTAATAAAAATGTAAATAACTATTTATTATTTATAAAAAACTATTACATAATATACATTAAATTGTTACATATATGTTGAAAAATATTTAATAGTTAAGCGGTTAATTGTTTTCTTGAATATGAGGAACCAATTGGAAATGAAAAGAAAACTAAATAATACTTTAGGCTTTCGTATGATCAAACTTAGAATTTAAACTTGATAGATTTTATATTTTAAACCAATTTATTTGGGCATGAATTTATTGATTTATTAGATATAAGCCTATGAAATATTTTAAATGAATTTTGGGTTATTACACTTCCAAATTACTAAGCTCAATTTACTTTATAAAAGTACATTTCCCTATCTAATAAAATGCTATTAAATTTTCCCATTTGTTTTATTTTGAAAATGCCAAACTTGCTATTCAAAAAAAGATTTTATTGACTATAATTTTAAATTTTATTTTTCATTGGTTAGCTAATAAATCTAATGACTAATATTCAAAGATCATTTTAAGCCTTCAAAGAGTGGGAAATCAAAAAGTAAAAGAATTTCAAATTAAAATTATCATTACATGTGCTATAATTACATGAAATTAAAATATAAAGTTGCTATACCATTTTACAACTGTAAAATAGTGAAATACAATACACATTTAAGATTGGACAACTAGATTGAAATTTATGGACTAATTAAACTTCCTCTGAAATAGCAAATAGTTTGCTATTTTGAATGAAAGTCAGAGATTAAGTAAAAAGTAATTAGATCTTATCTCTTATAATACATATAAGTTATTTTCAACACATAGATCAAAAATAGAAAGTTTTTTGAGCAAGTCAAAATTTGATGTAAAGCCAAAATTCAAATTTCAAGTTTGAAACCAAATTTTCAAATTTCAAATTTTAAGCCATTTTATGACTTGGAGCCAAAGAAAATGTGATTTAAAGCTAAGTTGTCTTCATCATATTTTCTTTATAAATAGAATGCTTTCCTTTGAAAATAACTCACTTTTAGTAATTGCACTATAATTTGCAAATTCTTTCTTACTCTAATCTTACAAAATCAAAGATCTCTCTCTTTCTCACTTTAAATTCAAAACTTTTAAACATACTCTTAAAATATTATTGAATGAGAAATTATAAAATCTCTTGATGAGATTTTAAGAAACATCCTTCTTAAACTTTGTTAAGATCCTAGTATAGATTGGTGAAATCTTATGAAATTAGGTGGATATTAAAATCTTACTAGAGATTAAGATGATGTTATAAAGTTAAATGGTATTTAAAATCCTAGTATAGATTAGTAAAGTCTTATAAAGTTAGGTGGTAATTGAAATTTTAGTGCAGATTGGAAAAATCTTGTGAAATTAGATGATGGTGAAATTCCTAGTAGAAATCAGGTAAATCTTGTAAATTGAATGTTATAACTCGATGAAAAGTTATTAGATACTTCAAGTGATATTTGATAATCTGACAAAAGAAAAGTAAACCTAAAAAGCATTCTTTTTGAACTGTTGAACCTTTATAAAAATTCTTGATATTTATTCTTCTTTCTTACTTATTTATTTAATTTTTGTTATTTCATATACTTCCCTTTTTCATATATTCAAGAAAAATATTTACATAGTTTCATTTTTATGTTTTCTTGAAGAAATTCTTTTTTATTTAAAAGGAATACATTTAAATTCCTTTCAAAATCATTTTGAAGCATTTCATATTTTTTAAATAATATATTCATCAAATTTTCAAGAATTTTTCACTTGAATCTCATGATTTTATACAAAATTTTGCTATAAATTTTGTTCGTTAATTATTGATTAAAGCCAATTTACCCTTTTTTAGCTATAAGTTCTATTAGAATATTCTAAAATTTGGATTTCAACTCCTTTCTTTAACATTTTAAGTAAAATAATAAATATATATAATTATATAATTTAGAGGTAGTTTTATTTTTTTTACATAAATTTTATGAATCATTTGATCCAAAATGTGAGGTTTTCCAACTTTTTCAAATTTGCTAATTAAGGGCTAATTAGCCTATCAAAATAATTGTTTACTTAATATTTAAAATAATTATTTAATTTAATCAATTAGGTAAAAACCTTCAAATCAGTTAAATGCTAGTAAATTAATTATTTTTCAAGCACCATCTAAGTAAAGTTTTTAAAGAAAACTTAAGAGTTATCAAATACTTAAAATAGTTATTTGACTTACACAATTAAGCTAGTGAATTAGCTTTTTGCCAAATAACCTACATAAAATTAAGAAAAAAACTTGAGAATTAGAGGTGATTTAAGCCATTGTGTAAGGAGCAACCTTTGATTTGTCTTAAATTAAAACTAATACTTTAAATTGCCTTATTTAGGCTATAATACTTATGTTAGTATGTGGAAGTTTGGATATCCAATGAATTTGACACAAGGTTAAATGTAGTCATGAGTTTTGTGACCTTTTTGCAATTATTTTTATTAACAAAGTTTTAGATAACATTTTGAATCAAATTTTTGAGGTTTGAATAAGCTTGATTTAGGACATAAGCATGTTGTAAAGAATTTAGAACACACCTTGTAATTAGATTTTTTGTTGTTGAAAAAGCAACTAAAGCTTACTTTTTGTTATGTCATAATCCAAGTTTTTATCCCAAAAATTGATATGCTTTACTTGTGCTTTTTCTATCTAATTTGCATCTTGCAAAATTAGGATTTGAATATTTAAGTGAAGGAAACTATCTTTTGGATGACAACATACATATTTTTTTATTCCTAGCAAGTATTTAAAAATTCTTTTAATAATACATAAGTGAAATTCTTTGGGATTTAATTGATATCTAACATATAGGTATACACTAAACATGATATTCAATTTACTTGTGATTAAATAAAGAAGTAAACTAATCATACCTCTATATTGTTTTTTATCAATCCATTTACCATTTTTATCTTTATCTAATTTTTTGAATTGATTCATAGGAGTGCCTATTACGTTTATATTTTCCATCCTAAACTTCTTTAAAAGCTCATTTATGTATTTTATTTAATTTATGAAGAATCCTTCTTTTAATCATTTGACTTAAAGTCCAGGGAAAAAATGTAAGCTCTTCTCACATACTTAATTCAAATTCTACTTTCATAAAATTTGAAAATTCCTTGTATAGAAGTTTATAAATTAATCCAAAAATAATATCATCAACATAAATTTACATAATTAGGATGCCATGTTTAATGATTTTTATAGAAAAGAGTCATGTCCACTTTTCCTTTAATAAAACCATTATTAATAAGAAACTTATTTAGCCTTTTATACCCAATTCTTAAAGCTTGCTTTAAACCATACAAGGCTTTTGTAAGTTTAAAAACCTTATTTGACTTTTCTTTATTTTTAAATTCAAGAGGTTATCTTACTAAACTTCTTTATTTAGAAATCTATTCCAAAAAGTACTTTTTACATCCATTTGATAAAATTTAAAATTCCTAAAGCACAAAATGAAATTAGCATTCTAATGAATTTAAGCCTAGCAAAAGGTGCATAATTCTCATTATAATCAATACCTTCCTATTAATTGTACTCTTCTACTACTAACCTTGTCTTATTTCTTTCCATTTACTATATTTATCTAATTTATTTCAAAATATCCATTTGGTTTGATTATTGGATGGCTAGATGGTTATGGAACAATCCTCCATACTTTATTCCTTTCAAATTGATTTAGACAGCAAAGATAAGTTAGTTTTATTTTTAAGAGAAGATCTAGTTGTCATATCTTGAGATGAATCATTAATGCTTAGGTGATATTTCCATTCTCTTAAGAGCCTCTTATTGCTCCTTTGAGATGACTTTTGAGAATTTTCTACTTGATTAAAGGGAGATAGTTCATTTTCTTCATCCTACCTAAAAAAGTAACCTCTTTGCTCTTCTAAAATTTCAGCTTCAGGTAAAGCATTCTTATCCATTATAGCTTGCCTTTTCATTCCATACTTATTTGATGCTATTTGATTATTATCATCATCTAGTTGCTTTCTTAAAGAAGAATCATTAGATTGATCAAACATAACAAGTATGGGTTTTTTTATAAGAAAGGTTCTTTTATTATATATTCTATAAGTTTTAGTGATAGTAAAGTATCCAATGAAAATTCTTACATCACTTATTAAGTCAAATTTTACAAAGTTATTCTCTATACTATTTAAAATAAGTATTTGGATCTAAAAGCATCGAAGTAACTTATGTTGGGTTTCTACCCATCCACAGTTCATATAGATTTTTTTTCCTTTGAAATGGGTCTTATAAAATATTTATTTGAAATGTAGCAAGATACATTTATGGCTTCAACCAAAGTATTTTGATAAATTATTTTCAAAACATATGGTACTAACTATGTTTTGTGATGTCTCATTCTTTCTTTTCATAATCCTATTTTGTCGGGAATTTTTTGGACAAGAAAAATTATGACCAATACTATTATTTTCATAAAATTTTTCAAATCTTTGATTTTTAAACTCTCCACTATGGCCACTTCTAATATTTGTTATACAAGTACCCTTTTTTTTAACTCTTTTGAAAAATTTCTAAAATATTTTAAATGTATCATATTTATATGTAAAAAATATATCCATATATGTATATATATAGTAATCATCTATAATAATCGTGTCATACCGTTTTCCTCCCATTTGGTTGAACCAAACAAGTCCATATGTAGGAGTTTAAAAGATCTAAAAGTTGAAACTATATTAATTAGTTAAAAAGATGATTTCACTTATATGCTTTATTGATATTTGTCACTTATATGATTTTTTTTCAAAATTAATTTTTGAAAGGTTAACTACAAGGTCTTTCTTGAAAAAATTTAAAATAAGACATATATTGACATGGCCAAATCTTTTATGTCATAATCAACTTTTATCATTTATTAATGCAAGTCATTTTAAAGGATTTGAAGGAATATCTTGCATGTTTGAAACATAAGCATTGTTAATCCTTATTCTAATGAAACAAATCTTATTTTTCCTTTTTATCTTGAATAAAGTAATGTAAAAATTCAAAAACAACCATATAACTTTTATCATAAAGTTAATTTATGCTTAGAAGATTATGCTTGAAATCATTAGTCAAACTAACTTTATTAATAAAAGTAAAATTCATACTCATTTTAACAATTTTGATGATCTTACATTGTGTATTATCCCCAAGTGTCACATTCTCATCGTTGATAGGCTTGAGAGAAGAGAACTTGCTTTGATTTTCGATTATATGTTTTGAGTAACCACTATTAAAAAATTAATCATCTTTTTTTATTATGGTTTTAAGACACACATCAAAAAATTGAATTTTCTTATATATCTAAATCTTTTTGGTCCTTAAGAGTTAGTCAGTATCTTGTAATTATTGTAGATATAAAAAACATATGACATCTTCTTTTTTTTTTTGGTTCTGGGGGTGGGTTAATGTCTTCATTCTATTGTCTTACTTTTTCAGTATTCATATATAATTCATCTTTATATTTGTTCTTTTTCTCATATCATAAGAGGATGTTATATGTTTATTATCTTCATAATAATTACAAGTAATATAACGGTTTTATTAGCAAAAAGCTCTCATAAAGAAATTTTTGTAAAACTTTTCACAATAAAAATGATGATATTCTAATCCTTTTCTTTCAAAAGGATATCTTTAAATATCTAACAAAGTATCCAAATTATTCTTCCTTTTGACAAATTTAGCAACATTATTAGTTAGGGTGTTTATCTTCCTTTTTAGAAAAATATTTTACTTTTTAAGATTGGAAGATTGACTCTCTAATTTGGATCTTATTTTGTTATTTAAATATTTGATATTGTTTGTCAAGGTTTTATTTTACCTTTTTGAATATTTTATTTCTTTTGACAAAACTTAATTTTCCCCTTTTAAAGAGCTAAAATTTTCATTTTCTTTTTTCAAAGACTTAACTTTTTTTGTTAAGAAATGATTTTCATTTTCTACAAGTTATTTTTCCTTTTTGAAAAATTCAAGCTCTTTTTCCAAAACTTGGTTCCTCTTTTCTATTTTAAAATATTTTGTCAAAACTTTGTGAAAGTCTTCACCAATATATCAAGAGATTTATGCAATTTATTATAAGATAAAGGAATTTTGGTTTCATCATCCATTTCCTCATCATCTTGGCTTTAGCCTATGAAGTAGAAGTTTGCAATTTCATCATTTTCTTTTTCTCTTTCTAACTCTTCTTCGAATGTCTACTTATCATCACCATCCTAACTAACCATTGTAGCTCTCTTCTTAATGAATCTCTTTGAATTCATTTTTTTCCTAACTTTAAGCATTCATTTTTCTTATGCTTTAATTTTTTACACTCAAAACAAGCCATTTTTTTATTGCTTGATTCATCTTTATCTTGTTCTCTTTTTTTAAGTGGTCTTTATTTGAAACCATTTTTCCTTTTGCACATTCTAAAGAATTATTTTGTTAATAAAGCAACTTCATCTTCTTGATTTTTTATTTTTTAATCAAGATCATTCTTTTTTTCATCATTTTTTAAAGGATGTTTTGAAATTTATTATTTTTTTTTATGGATCATCCCTTATATATATTTTTTCATAAGTAAAGAGTTTGCCTATTGGTACATCATAAGTAAGAGTAAAAAAATTATTTCTTTCTTACACAATATTTCCTTTAAATTGTTATGTTTTTGATAAAGTTCTTAAAATTTTTATCACTATTTCTTCATCAATAATGATCTTTCTTAAAGCATAAAGGTTATTAACAATGGTTAAGACCTCTCAAATATAGGCTCTATTTTCTCATTTTTCTTCCATTCTAAATATTTTA
The DNA here is from genome assembly GCA_020226215.1 of Sindora glabra. Lineage (NCBI taxonomy): Eukaryota > Viridiplantae > Streptophyta > Magnoliopsida > Fabales > Fabaceae > Sindora > Sindora glabra. Next base: position 35,718,853 of record CM035234.1, on the reverse strand, counting down.
TATTCATATACAAGTATATTATTTTAGTTTATTTCACTTACTTGTACCCTTATATGTAATTTATAGTTTTTTCCACATAATTTTAATAGAGGTACATTAATGAAATTTTCTTTAATTCCCCCAGAGTTATAGTATAAATAATAGCATTCATAACCTGTGCATGGAGTGTTTCCTTTTTTGTAATCATTATTGGTCTAATTTGCTTTTGATTTAAGAACTATTCTTCCTCTTATAATTTTTATAGATGTTTCATATCCTTCCTTGATTGTTTTCTACACATTGATGATGGTAGATTTGATGAAGATCATTATTCTAAATTTTCAACAATCATAGTTGTTGCCATTAAAAAGTGGTTGTCTAATGATTGAATGTCCTTTCAATCTCTGTGGGTGGCCAGAAAACTTTATTTGCTATAAAATCTTTACTTACAAAGTTATTAGATTTTAAAATTATGATACCAAGTTTGGATATTGATTGATAAAGTAATAGGTTAAAAAGGGATAAATTAACTTTTTAAATTCTTTTTGACCAACAAAAAGAATTTACTTACAAAGTTGTCAAACTTTAAAATTATGATACCAAGCTTGGATACTAATTGATAGAGTAATAGATTAAGAGGGGTAAAATAAATTTTTAAATTCTTTTTGAGCTAAAAGAAGAAAATTCTTTCTAAATTCTTGCATGCAAAATTGTAAAGTTGGGGATGCACCTATTATAAAAAGTGATAAAGTAAACCTTAGTTAGTGCCCCAAAAATGATTTAGAGGAAGAATCAATGAAAAATATACCTTATTCTAATACAGTCAAAAGTTTTATGTGTGCATAGGCATGCATTAGGCCAAACATTACTTTTGCAATGGGAGTTTTTGATAGGCATTTTTCTTACCCTATTATTGATCATTAGATTACCATCAAGAAAGTGTTATTATAAGAGACAAAGAAGTATATATTAGTTTATAGAAAAGTTAACAAACTTGAGATTGTCTAGTACATAAATTCTTTCTTTACTAGCTGTCAAGATGATATAAAATCCACCTCACGATATTTTTTCATGTTGGTTAGAGGAGTTATGTCTAGGAAGAATGTGGAACAAACACTATTGGCTTCTTTTATCATGCAAGTTAAGTTTGTTGCATGCTATGGAGCAGTCACATGGGTTATTTGGCTGAAAAATGTTATTTTTGGTCTTAGTGTCATTAATTCTATCTCTAATTCACTAAATATTTACTGCAATAACAAAACTACTATGTTGTTTTCCAAAAACAACAAAACCAAATGTGTGCCTAAGCATTTGGAAATAAAATATCTTGATGTTAGAGATTTTATAGATATTTTATGAAAAATGATAATATTATTGTAAAGCACATTAATACAGGCAACATGATTATTAATCCTCTAACTAAAGGATTAAAATCTGCAATCTTTAGTAAAAATGTTGAAAGCATAAGCATCTTAAGATCTTTTGATGTATCTGATTAGGGGGGGCATCTTATTTGTATTTCATACTCTCATATTATGTTTTTGTTCTGTTAGGCCTTTTCTTATTTTAAATGTCTATGAGATATTTAATTTTATTATTGATTATTATAAAGTAAACATTCTATGTAATTGTATATTTTATTTGTATATGTACTTATGGATATTAAAATTTTGTTCATATATGTATATTATGAAACTTTTAGATTGGTGTTTATCTTAAATGTGACTTTGATATCAAGAAAGAATGTCTTGTAAAATGATAACATTAAATGATCTCAAGAATATAGATGAGACTTACATGTAATATATAGATTTCTCATAAGGATTAGAAAAATTATGAGAAAGACCTATAATGAAGCACTACTACAAAATTATTGATTTAGGTCAAATGTTCAATGGATTATACATTGGTTTTGAATTATCATTTTATTGAATATTGTAATAAATATTTTATAATATTAGGTACAAAATTGCTATGGAAAACAAATATTATGTTGGTTTCCATAACAAATAACTCATTGTCATTTTTTGTAAGTTGCATTTAAATATGTTAGTTTTTAGTAAAAAAATTGATGTGAAATGTTTGCCTAATATTTTTTAATGTTGATCTTCCTCATCAAAATATTGACAATCAAGATTGAATAAATTTAGCATCCTGCCAAAAATATATATTTTAAGCTAAAAATTTTGAAAGATCATAACTTCATGCTTTATCATCTATTTAGGGCAAAATTTATATCAATTTCATATAATTTTTTAAGATTTATCCATTTACAAAAGCCAAAGGTATTTTTTTTTTCCTAGAATTATGAAAAACAACTATTTTTATGGATTTGTTACACTTTTTTTCATATATAACTATTGTTTAATAGGTTTTGATCTTTACTATAACATTTTATTAAACATATAATAAGCATATAGCACTCAGATATAATCTTAAAAGTTATACAAAAGAAATATATATAAAAATCTCTTAAAAACATGCATAAAAATGAAAAAAGTAAAGATTTGATAAATAAAAGTAAGAAAGGCATCTTTGAACTAGTGGCCTATAATGTAATCATTGTTTAACTAATTTTGATCTCTATTGCAATATTTTTTTGAATACATAATAAGTATCTAGTACTCAAATACAACCTTAGAAATTATAAAAAGGAAATACAAATAAAAATCTCTTAAGAAATATGCACAAAAAATAAAAAAAGTGAAAATTTGAGAAATAGAAATAACAAAAACACCTTTTATAATTTGAAGTAGTGGCTTAGAATTAGGATTGGCAAAAAATTAAGTCAACTTACGAGTGACTCATAATTTAATTCAAGTTTTAGCTTGAACAAATAAGTTCACAAGATAAATAAGCAATTCACTAACTAAATTATCTTATATTTCAAATGAACTAAGTTTGAGTTGATAAAAATTCAACTCATTTATATTACAAGCTAGCTCAAAATAAACATATATAAAATAAAAAAACATATGTGTATAAATATAAACATTATAATATATATTATTTTATATTTTAAAAATATATTTAATAATATTGAATTTTAAAATTTAAGATAATATATATTTTTATTACTAATATATTACTTTAATATTTTTTATAAGAATTTTAAATATCAGTTTAAGTAACAAATAAAATAATTAGATTAGCAATACTTGATAATATTTTATTTATAGATTTATCATAAGAATGAAAATCAAAGGGCAGAAATTTAATAAATAATTTATTAATTTTACTTTTTAGAGTCAAATAATTAAGTAACTAATTTTTACTTTAAATTTTATTCTTTTAAAAAATTTACAATTTTATATTTATAAATTAAATAATTAGATAATTTTTATTTTTCACTTATGATTTCTAAATAAAATTTATGATTTTCAAATAAGATAAATGAATAAAATTATGAGTATCAATACGAAAATTTAAAAATTTCAAACTAATTTATCTTTTAGAATTTAATTGTGGTTGTAATTTAATTGTATATGTTAAGATATATTGCATTAAATATGCTATTTATATTTTTTACTTATGTTATTAAGTTATGAAAGGTATAAAATTTTAGAAATATTTTAAGGTATTAAATTATCAATAATATTCTTTATTATTATAATTTATTTGAGCTTGTGAGTTAAGTTAAGTTACCAGGCAGCCTATCAGAGGTTTATGGCCTGACCTAATTTAGGCTTAGCTCAACTGAACCTATTTAGTTAAATAAGTCAGATTAAGGTCAATATAGAAGTTTTTTTAATTAAATAGGTTGACCTTTTTATTTTAAGCCTAACCTACATGCTTATTAGGCTGGCCTATTTAACATTTTGGGAAAAAATTAGGCCAGTGTTGTTTGGTGTAATTTATTACAGTGAGATACCCGAAATTTACTTTCTTTCATTTAAGTGCAACCGCATAAAAAAATTTATCATAATACCCAAAAGACAAAATATCATATATACAGTGTATTTCAAGAAGACCAAAAGAACTAAAATAGAAACATTTCTTGCCACACATTAAAATTGGAGAATTTTTAATTTGATAGAAATAAAAAAATTAAAAATTAAAAATTGATAAGAATTAAAATTGGAGAACTTTTAACTTTATAAAAATTAAATTAATATAAAATTTTAATTATAAATAAAATTTATAAAAATTTAATTTTTAAGAATTAAAATAAATTTTTAGTTAAGATAAAAATAAAAATAAATAAGAACTTAGCGACATAGTAACATATTGTTATTTGATAATTTGGATGTTAATTAGACTTGATTTATCGATTTATTTGAAACTTTTGCTTGGTGTTACTGTTTTGGAATGAAACAATAACATGTTATTATTTGACAGTTTGGTTATTAATTAGGCTTAGAACAAATAGTAACATATTACTGTCTACAGAATAAATAGTAATATGTTATTATTTAATAATTTGATTGTTAATTAGACTTAATTTATCCATTTATTTAAAATTTTTTGTTAGTATTATTATTTTGAAATGAAATAGTAACATCATCTTCTTTGACAGTTTGGTTATTAATTAGGCTTGGAATAAAATAATAACATATTATTATCTAGATAACAGATAGTAACATGCTATTATTTGACAATTTGATTATTAATTAGGCTTGATTTATCTATTTATTTAGGATTTTGGTTAGTATTACTGTTTTGAAACGAAACAATAACATATTATTATCTAGAGAATAAATAATAACATACTATTATTTAATTATTTGATATTTTTAGTTAGTGTTACTATTTTGAAACGAAATAGTAACATCCTCTTCTTTAGCATGATTGTTAATTAGACTTGGAATGAAATAATAATATGTTACTGTCTAGAGAACATATAATAACATACTATTATTTAATAATTTGATTGTTAATTAGACTTAATTTATCCATTTATTTAGGATTTTTGTTGGTGTCACTATTTTGAAATGAAACAATAGTATCTTACTATCTAGAGAATAAATATTAACATATTATTATTCATTTATTTAAAATTTTTGCTTGGTGTTACTATTTTGAAATGAAATAGTAATATATTACTATTTAGTCTACAAATAGTAATATATTATTCTTTAATAATTTTATTTGTTAAGAAAATTATTATGGCACTACTAGACACCAAAAGAGTTAAGGAACAAAAGTTTAATATGAGATTCAAATGAATTTGAATAGAAAAAAATAAGATCAAATTTGGAAAAAAATAACAAAAAAATGAAGAAAAATAATTGAAAAAGACTTTTTTTTTACCAAACTAGAGTGAGCAAATTGTCCTTTGCAAACACATGGATTTTGACAAGTTACACAAAATTAAAACAATTTACTTAAAATAGATAACCGAGTACAAAATTATGGTCATTCAAAGTTTTGAACTCAATTTACACATTTTTAATCAGATGGTCTTCATTAAACTCACATTTTTTTATTTTCTATTAAAAGATCATATGAAGATGATTAAAAATAAGTAGTCATCTATAAATATTGTTTAACTAATGATAGATTTATGAATTTTTAAAGTTTTTAATTCATTACCGTATTCTCACAGTTAAAAAAATGATAATTTTGGTATATAATATTATAAATTATAAAATTGAAACCTATTTGAAAAAAGTCTAGCGCTACCACCTCTTGGAAATAAAATCCACAAAGTGGCACCTCAATGTAATTTACCATAATATTTTTTATTTAAATTTATTTACTATAAAGGTAATGATATATAGGCTTTTTTTTTCCAAGCCCATTATATAAATTAAATATTTTGAATGTTTGTTGTATAATTTATAGTGAATTAATTTATTTTTGTTATTAATCTTTGATATTACAACAACTTAATATTATTTTACTTTTAATTAAATATTAAATATTTAAATTAGTAATTTTGTGTTATGAGTATATGGATTTATTTCTTTATTAATTAGTTATATAAAATTTTGTATTAATTTTAGTATTATTAGGTACATTTTGATAATATATTAATACAAGTTTATATAAGTTATTAGCCTGCCTTAAGTTATTAGTTTATTTAAAAATTTATATTTAAAAATAGGCTTTTAAATAGACTAATAGGCCAGGCCAATTTTTTAAAACAGGTTAAGTTCAGGTCTGAAATAAAACCTTATATAAGGCTAATAGGTCAGGTTTGGGCCCATATTTTTTCTAGCCCAGCCCAGCCTAACCCATTTACACCCTTACCTATAAGTTCAATTCATGCTAAGTTTAAACCAAAAAAATTAGGCTTGAATTAAGCTTGAGCCAAGCACGAACCACACAAATTTGATACAAGTTAAGACTAGCTTATCTTCGTTCAAGTTATTACTAGCCCTACCTAGAATATCAAAGCATTTATTTTGTTATTGATATTAGTTGAAGGAGTATCAATAATTTAATGATATGGTGAATAGCATAAAACATCTAAAGTTCTATGAAAAAAAGTTAAAAAAGAGATAAGGATTGAGCTTGAAACTAAAAAAGAGGAAATATAAGAGTGATAATAAAAAAATAATAAGATATGTTTTATTTATAATGCAAAAATGCTACTACATATAGCGTTCATACTAGACTTTTACAATACTTTTAGACATTGGTTAATTCCAAAACCAATGTCTTAAGTTTCCTTGATTTCATATTATCTTTCAAATGCTATAAATTTTAACACTAGTTGAGTAAAAAATTGATGCTTTAAATTTCCTAATAATTTTAAAAATTCTATCGCATTCCAATAGATGTCAGTTAATTCTAAAATCAACATTTTAAGCTTTTTTCACTAACTTTTAAATATCATATATTATGACATCAATTAAGTAAAAAAATTATTATTTTAAGTTTTTTAATAATTTCAAATATATCACTACATTCAAATAGATATCGATTATTTTAAAAATTGACATATTAAATTTTCTTATTTTTCCAATAATATTTAAATATTATACATTATAACATCGATTAAGTAAAAAATCATCCTTTTAAGTTTTTCAAGAATTTCAAAAATATCATTGCATCAAAATAGATATTATTTATATTTACTAATTGTTATCTTATTAGTCTTAATGATTTTAAAAATGTCATCACATCAATATAGACGTTAGTTTTGCCTTTTATTGATGTTTATCCACCAACATAGAATCACAATTCTACAATAGTTATATTTGATACTATTTTCTTGGTACAGAATCACATGAAAATCTATTATCAATATAGTCATCAACACTTGTAAACATGGATTAACCTTATATCAATAAGGGTTATAAAAACTACTATGATTTAGTGTTAAATAGTTATACTGGACAAGATTAAGAAGAAATTCTCTTTAAGGGTTAAATTATTTTTTAACTGTGGCCACATAAAAGTGTTTAATAAATTAGTTTGAAATCTTGTTTTCAAAACATGTTTTATCAAAATATACAAAACCCAAATAATATTGTTCAAAAGTGAGAAAATATTAGAATTTTTATTAAGTGAGTTGCTATTAATAAAAATTTTCTATTTAATAAAATAAAATAATTAAAATCAAATTATATTTTTAGAAATATTTAAGGTTCAATTTAAAATTATAATCTAAAACATATGAGCCTGACATATCTATATAGCTAGTGTGGTATAGCAAATATGTAGGCCTATGATCCTGTGATCATTTTATGGGTAAAATGATGGGTGTACTCAATGTATAAAAACATATGACTAAATTTCATCTTATTAAGAGCCGCTACTAGAAAAGCGAAGAATAAAATCTAATTAACAAGAATTCATTAGCTTTGACTTAATTCAATTATTATTACTAATTCGTCAAGTACGTAAATATAAATTTTACATTCATGACATTCTAATTATTATACATGAGGTCTTGGAATTAATATTCCTACAAAATGAACTACAATAAAAAATAAGTTGAATTTTAAAATAATTAATCTAAAAATAAATCAATTAGAAAAAAATACACTTTGTCTACATATAATGTTTTTCATTTTTCACTTAACTTATCTGTAATTATAAGTGTTGAAATTAATCTATATATACTTTTCATTATTAATACTTTATCCACCTAATTTTTTTAATCTAAAATTTAATGAAAAATGCATGTACAAAACATATATTTTCTTTGCCTCCAATTCCTATAAAAATAAACTCTAATTTATAATTCAATTTTAGAAATAATTAAATGAAAATTCCTATTCCCTTTGTAATAATTTTGTAAAACTCAGTTGTCAAACTGATTTTGGAAACTATTAAAAACAAGTGGCCATACACTGACTTTAGTTAAACAAAGTTGTCTAATTTGCAATAAAAGTATGAGAAGTCTTATTTTTTAAGAAAGGGAAAAGAATTTAGTTGTTTGGTTGGTCATTGTCTAACAAATTGAAAGAAATAAAATTTTCTAAAAAATTCTACTTTTGAGAGAGCATGGGAAATTGCATACTCACTTCCTCCTAAGTAAGTTTTATTTCTTGTATTTTTTATGAATATAAAGATAAAATTATCCCTATTAAATTTAGTTAATAACAATTTTATCCTTTTTATTTGATTACCCTTTCAAGTTATTGTTATATCAATATATTTTATCTTTAATTTTATTTTTTTCCTAATTCAGTTCAAATTTCAAAACTCCACTATTGATTAAGTGCTCAATTAGTAATTTCATATTAATCTTATTTTTGTATATACTATCTAATTACATTAAATTTTTTAAAAAGTTTTTTTGTCAAAATTAAATTTAGTATTTCAATAGAAAGCATACATCTTTGATAGGGCAATTGATAAATTTTTTTAATAGAAGTATGATTGATATGAAATTATATAACATAGATAATATTATATGTAAATGAATGAAAATATTAGATACAAGAATAATTTAATTCTTCAAGGTAAAAAAATTATAAAATTATAAGTTGTGAGTTAATTTAATTTTTATGAAAAATTTATAATTATGAATTAATAAAAAAATTATAATGTAAAAGATACTCCATACATGATTTTAATGAAAAGGATTAAAAATAGTTAAAATTTATTAATATATATAATAATAATATTGAAAGTATAGTAATCATTTTATTAATACTTTTTAAAAAGTTTAAAGCTGAACCAAAAAAATTATAAAAAGCTACTTCTTAAAAAGTATTACTTTCATAATATCTTTAAATATTTTTTAAAAAGTTCATATAAAAAATTATTTTTAAAAACATTCAACCATTTTTATAGGAATATACATTTCGTTTGAATTAAACAACTTTTAAAAACACATTATACATAGATTTCGATTCAATGGCACAAAGCCTTGTCCTCTCTTTCTTCTTTCATTATTTTTTTTTATCATTATTAGAATAATGAAGACATAACTTTTATTTTGAAAATTAATATTTTTTCTTTTTTTTTGTGTTGAAACCTATATTTCCAAACAAAATAAAATTATATATCTATTTTTTTCTCGAAAACCACCATATCCTCCTTTTTTATTTCTTAGACATCTCCTTATATATTTTTTAATCTATTTTTATGAAGAGAATATTAAATTAAAATTATAATATCTTTATAATTCAAGAATTTTTATTTAATGCATTCATCATGTGTGAGAAAGTAGATTACATATAGTGTAAAAAATATTTTAAAGTGAATTAATCTCATTACTTAAATTTTAATGGGATTGATGGATCAAATTTGGTGTAAGTCATTTCATCTTATATTAGTGTTATTAAATCCTTCCTTTATATTTATTATGTTAATTTTTTTTTATAAAAAAAGCATAAGTATGTAATATATTGAGAAAAACACAAATGAATAAATTTCAATACTTATAATCACATATAACTTAAGTAAAAAAGAGCTAAATCATAAATGTTTAGAATGTAATTTTTCAATTAATTAATTTAAATTGAGTTAGGTTGAAAGTTAAGGAATTGAGTCTAAAAGGTAGATATTGAATTGGTGGGTTTAAGATTGCTAAAATGAATTAATCTAATTTGAAAATAAAAAAATTAAAATAAGAAATACAAACCTATTCACAAGTAATTGACTTCTATATGTAGAAATCACAAATTTAATAAATCAATTTACATCACATTTAAATTTATTCTAATTTTAAAGGTATTAATTAGAATTGTTAAAATGGACGAACCTAACAAACTAATCCAATTTTATTAAGCTAATTCAATAAGTAAAAATTATATGTTGAGTCAGTCCTAAGGTCAGATTGAGTTATTACAATCATAGTCCTAATCTCAAAATCGATTTTTAGTAGACAATTCTAAGTGAGTTTTACAGCCCATTATATATTATTATTGTTGTTATTATTATTATTGTTATTATTATTACTACTACTATTACAACATAATTTGTTTGTCTATCTTTAATTTCACATTATTAATTAATTAAATTTAATTGTTGTTAATATTATTATTATTATTTAAAAATGTATTATTATTATCATCATTATCATTAATAATAATAATAATAATAAATATAATAAAAATAGTAAAATAATAAATTAAAAAAATAATATTTTTTAATATGAAAACTTTTAATTAGAAGAGTAATTAAAAACTATAGCACTTAGACTAAAAAAATTTAGTATTAATTAAAATGAATATAAATATTTTATTAACTAATATATATATATATATATATATATATATATATATATATATATATATATATGAAAATATCACTATTTTACGGTACTAATAATAATTTGTTACTTTAATTAATATATTTATTTAGTTATAGTAATTATTTTTATATATGTTTAGTTATAAGAATTACCTTGTACAATTTTTTATTAATTTTTAAGTTTTATGATGATAAATTGAATTTGTCATATAATTTTTATTAATTTTTTAATTTTAATGTAATTATTTATTTTAATAACTTTGTATAATACATATTAATATATAAAATATATATAAATTTATTAATTTTAATGTAATATTACTCATATATAATTTTAATATTATATATTAAAGTATAATTTTAATATACTAAATTATTATTTTAATATATATATAAACATGCAACAATAAATTAATTATTTATTACTATTATCAGACTAATGAATTAATCCAATAACTTAATGAGTTAATATTTATCAGTCCTAATCTCTTATCAAGTTAGGCAATTATTATTATTTTTAACACCAATTCCAGTCCCAGACCAAGCAAACTTATATCAATTTTAAGTCAACCCATTAAACTTAACTCATTTTGATACTTTTAATATTAATATGTAATGACTTTGTTTTAACTACCTCTGATATATGAGTTACACACCTTTAATGAATTAATACTTACCAGTCCTAGTCTCTTACCATCTTAAGTTACTGTTATTATTTTCAACACTAATTCTAGTCCAAGACTAAGTAAACTTATATCAATTTTAAGTCAACCTATTAAACTCAACTCGTTTTGACACTTTCAATATTAATATGTAATGACTCCATTTTAACTACCTCTCATATATGAGTTACACACCTCTTTTTTTATGAGAAAAAATAAGGTTGGTACCATTTATTGCAATTTATTACAACAAGGTACCACATGCCTATTTTCTTTCATTTAAATACACCTGTGTATAAAATTTTACTACAATACCCAAAAGACAAAATAATGTACTTATAGTATGTTTTGAGAAAATCAAAAGTATTAAAATAGAAACCTCTTTTATCATATATTAAAATCAGAGAATTTTAAATTTTATAAAAATAAAAAAAGACTAAAAACTTATAAGAATTAAAATTGAAGGATTTTTAATTTTATAAAAATTAAATTAATATAAATTTTTAATTATAAATAAAACTAATAAAAATTTAATTTTTAAGGATTAAAATAAATTTTTAGCTAAGATAAAAATAAAAATAAATAAGAATTTGGAGGCAAAGAACCTTATATAAAATTATAGAATAGTCTCTTTTTTTACCCTTTTTTTTAAAAAAAATATCCTAGATAAATTACTATTTGAAAATCAAATAGTAATATATTATTATTTGGACAATAACATATTAATATCTATAAATCAAACAGTAACATGCACTTCTTTAACAGTTTAGTTGTTAATAAGATTTGATTTATCTATTTATTTTAAATTTTAAGTTGATATTATTATTTGGACAGTAACATGTTACTATTTCAAAATCAAATAGTAACATACTCGTTTGATTGTTAATAAAACTTAATTTATCTATTTATTTTAAATTTTTTTATCAATATTACTATTTGAAGACCAAATAATAATATCCTCTTCTTTAGAAGTTTGTTGTTAATGAGATTTGATTTATTCATTTATTTAAAAAATTTTATTGATATTATTATCTGGAGATGAAATAATAACATATTATTATTTGAAAATCAAATAGTGATATGTTGTTATTTGATAATTTGATTGTTAATGAGATTTAATTTATTCATTTATTTCAAGTTTTTTGCTAATATTAATATTTAGAAATAAAACAATAATATCATCTTTTTTGATAATTTATTTATTAATGAGACTTAATTTATCCATTTATTTTAAGTTTTTTTGTTAGTGTTACTATTTTAAAATTAAATAATAATATATTACTATCTGGAGACTAAATAGTAATATGTTGTTATCTGACAGTTTGGTTATTAATAAAACTTGATTTATCTATTTATTTATGATTTTAGTTAATGTTACTATTTGGAGATAAAATAATAATATATTATTATTTGAAGACAAAACGGTAATATGTTATTTTTTAGTAATTTAGTTGTTAATAAAACTTGATTTATCCATTTATTTTAAATTTTTAGTTGATGTTACTGTTTGGATCAAACAATAGCATGTTACTATCTTGAGACTAAGTAGTAATATACTATTATTTGACAATTTGATTGTTAATGAAATTTAATTTATTCATTTATTTTGAATTTTTAATCGATATTACTATTTAGAAATGAAATAATAATATCATCTTCTTTGACAGTTTAATTATTAATAAAACTTAACTTATCTGTTTATTTTGAATTTTTTGTTAGTATTACTATTTTAAAACTAAATAGTAACTTGTTACTATCTAAAAATTAAACAATAATATACGGTTATTTAGTAGTTTGGTTATTAATGAGACTTGATTTATCCATTTATTTTAAAGTTTTTTATTATAAAATAGTAATATGCTTTTCTTTGATTATTTGGTTATTAATGAAACTTGATTTTTTCATTTATTTTAAATTTTTAATCGATGTTACTATTTAGAGATGAAATAATAACATGTTACTGTTTGGAGACGGAATAATAACATGTTATTGTTTGGATGACGTAGTAACACATTGTTACTTAACAGTTTGATTATTAATAAGACTTAATTTATCTATTTATTTTAAATTTTTAATTGATATTACTATTTGCATACTAACATATTACTATTTGGTGATCTGCAAACAGTAATATATTATTTTTTGATAATTTTATTATAAAAAAGTTATTATAGTAATACTGGATACTAAAAGAATTAGAGAGCAAAAGTTCAATGTGAAATTTGAATGAATTTAAACTAAGAAAAATGAGGTCAAAGTTAATAAAATGACAATAAAATGAAGAAAAATTAAAAAAATTATTGAAAAAAAGCCTTTTTTCACTAGTCAGAGTAGGCAAAATATCTTTGGCTTTTTGTAGGTGCATAGATCGTGAAAGGTTATATGAAATCAATATAAAATTTTTCTGCAATCGGATAACTGAGCATAAAGTTATAGTCATTTAAAGTTTGGAACTCAATTTACACATTTCTAGTCAGGTGGACCTCATCAAAATCAAATTTTTTATTTTTTATCAAAATATCATTACAAGATAAATGAAAATGGATGGTCACATGCAAAAATTGATTAACTAATCATGGAGTTATGTTTTTCTAAAGTTCTTAATTCACAACAGCATTGTTATGATTAAAAAAGGATATTTTGGAGATATAAATGAAAACGAGTAGTCATATACAAAAATTGATTAACTAATCATGGAGTTATGCTTTTTCAAAATTCTTAATTCACAACAGCATTCTTATTATTAGAAAAAGGATATTTTGAAGATATAATAGTAATAATTCATAAAAATGATACTTCTTTGAAATAAAAATCAACGCTAATACTTCTTTGAAAAAAAGTTCAAGAAGTGACATTACGATATAATTTACTATTTTTTATTATAAGAGAATTATTCTCATGAAATTAAATATGTGTGAAAAGCATTTTTCTAGAATTAATATCAATCTCTATCATTTATATTATTGCTATTAAAATATTATGTTGTGAAATTGTTCATGCTCTAAAGATTAGGGGTTTGTTTATTTTTTGTTTTTAAAAATAGTTTTTTATTTTCTCTTTCTTAAAAATAAAAGAACCTATTTATAACCTGTTTTTAGAATTTATTTTTAAAAATTATTCTCTAAATATATAACTTAAAAATAGAAAAATAGAAAAAAAATTAATTATTTTTAAATTTATTTTCTTATTCTAAATGTCAATTTTATAATTAAATAAAATATTTTCTTACTTATAATATCAACCACCTTCTAATTTTAATTTTTCTTCAATTCAAAAATGATTTTTAAGAATAAAAAAATTAGTTTTTAAAAATAATTTTTGAAAATAATTTTTAAAAATATAAAAATAAAAATATATCTAAACACATCCGATATTTTATTTCCTTACTCTCTCCTATGAAATTAACTTTATCATTAAAGCTTGTAACTTTTCAAATAAAACTCAATCTTTCTACAAAAGGTCAGTAGTGTTAAAGAGTAAGAAATTATAACTTTTTTCATAAAATCTTGCAATTACTTATGAAAAATTATAATATAACAATTATATTTGCAACATAAAAATATTTACAGAATTTATGAAACAGACATCTCTAAAAGAAAATGTAAGTTTTTAATGAAAATATTATAAATTTTTACTAAAAACTTGTAAGAAGTTATATCATAGCGTCAAACAATTCTCTTGTATGTAGAAAAGAAATAATCAAAGCGTAACAAGACGGTGCCAGATATTCCATTTTATATAATGCTACCGATAATAATGGGTAAAGAGTCCTAGATTTTTGTAAAGTCCATCGTTACATTGAGGAAAGCCACAAAAATCATTGATAAAAATGAGTTATTATCAGAAGTGGTTTGAGAATATTTTATGAGAAATTAAACTTTCAAAAAATAATTTTTTATATAAATTTTTGGAAAAGTACTAAAAGTTGTTCAGTTGACACTAAAAAATAATACTTTCTCAAAAATAATTTTTTATATTTTGTTTAGTTCAATTTTGAATATCTTAAGAAGTATTAATAAAATAATTATTATATTTTTAATATTATTATAACATAAATTAATAATTTTAATTATTCTTAATTAAATTTAATGAGAATAATATTATCACTATATTCATAAATAGTACAAGAAGTAAAACTTATTCAGGAGGAAGGTGGGTAAACAAATTTTCATGTTTTGTGAGAATTGAGACTTATTAAAAAAATCATATCTTTTCAAATTTATTAAATAATGACTAGTCAGAAGATCCACATCTTTTCTATTTTGTGGGAAATTGAACTTCTGATACTATTAATACGAATTAAATGACTTCTTAGTATAAAAAATGCTAAAAAGGAATTGAAAATGACAACATTTAACATAGAAAATGCCTTATTTTAACAAAGTTCATAGTAGCTTCCAAACAAGTAACAACATCTCACTAGCAGAATCAACTAGAAAAAAAAAGAGAAACTCTAAAAAAAAAAAAGACACAATAACAATAACAACAGCAACGTAGATGTGCCAAATTTGACTATAATCAAATGT
The DNA here is from genome assembly GCA_020226215.1 of Sindora glabra. Classification (NCBI taxonomy): domain Eukaryota; kingdom Viridiplantae; phylum Streptophyta; class Magnoliopsida; order Fabales; family Fabaceae; genus Sindora; species Sindora glabra. The sequence goes on along the minus strand of CM035234.1, from coordinate 35,703,090 downwards.
CCAACTGAATCTTCTTTAAAAAGAAGAAACATGACATGGATCACTGTCCAAAAATCATTCAACTTTATCACAACCAAAACACAAACTCTCTAAATTATCCCTAGTCCTCTGACATAATAGGTCCCCCAATCTACACATTCTCTGCAAAAGAAAGTGAAATTTCAGGGGCCAATGTGACATTGCTTAGATCGGAGAAGGGGCAGCTGCTGCGTGCAAGTCCTCCGACACACCGGAGACCGGAGCGGGGGCGGCACCAGCGAAGCTCATGAGCTCCACCATGGCGCGGCGGGGGTTGGTCTTCTGCTTATCACAGAGATATGGCAAAAATACCCCTGTATAACAAAAAATAAATTATTATAATTTATTCTGCACTGCCTGAAAGAAAATTTGTTCTTTGTAAAGAAGAAGGCTGAAATATATACCTTGATTGAGTTTTAAGTCGAATTGTGAATTTTTAATGTCTATGCTGATTATAAAATAAGGTATAAAACAGAGATCTCTGCTATAGAATAAATTCCTATCACTTAATGGAAGAAACCCCTAACTTTTTTTGTTAAGACGAAGAAAACATATATACCTTGATTGAACCTTAAGATTATATATAGATATAAAAAAGATTACCTTGTTATTATATTAATATTATAATTAAAAGAAAAATAAGGCTTTTATATATTAAAAACAATCCTTGTTTTATTGGAGATAATTGAAAGTAAATTCTTTAAAAGTAGACATTTCTAGAACTGTAATGGCATTGATCGTTGCCTTAAGATATTTTTTCTTCGATATCTTAAATTTAGAAAATCATTTGCATCTCAATTAATTTGTTAGTATCTTTTGTGTTAAAATTTTATTTTTTTAAATAGTAATAGTAGTGAATAATTTAATTTGTTTATACAATATATATTGAGTTGAAATTCAAAATATAAAAAAGATAAAGCTATTTAAGACAATATCAAAAAATAAAGATATGTACCACTAAAAATATGGATTGTTATTAATTTTTTTTTAAAGAAGCGGAAAAGATAGGTCAATAGGAAGAAGGCATTTATCCCCTCAAACCCCTACCTACTTTCCTAATTTTAATATCTATTTCTAGTGAGAAAAGGACAATAATCATCAATCTTAAGTATACCTAAACTTGCATAAATAGAAGTTTGAAAAATCATACAAGAGGGACCAAGTATCATTTTGCCCCATGGAGTTTCTTTTCAGTACTTTGACATTTTCAATTTGATTATTTTTGAGAAAATTAACTGAACCAATAAAAAATTAAAAAATGGAATTTTGAAAAATTCTTACCCTCTCCGGCAGCCAAATTGAAGAAAAGGTCAACAACATTGGGGCATTTTTGGTAACATGCCGGTGAGCAAAGCTTGGCTGTGAATTGTGGCTCAAGCAAAGCATCAGACGAGATCCCAACAGATTTCCTGTCAACTCCACAAGCCCCCACACATTTATCTGTTTCAATGTACTCTGCCATCCTCTCCACCACCACCTCCGACGTCCGGCATTGGTACTCCACGCCGCCGTCCTCCGCGCTGCCCGTCTCCAACAGACACCGTTTTCCCGACGAAGCTATCGAGAATGCGCAAGCGTTCATCGGCAAATCCTCACATATTATTTCAGCTGCAAATTAGATCAAAACCACAATTAGAATCTGTCCTTCCTAAAATAAAAGCATCATTGCAATTGCGTCTAATTAATAAAAATACATGAAAGTGTAACATTTATGAAATACTTGAGAGTTGATAAAGAAGAAAATACGACAACCGGTGAGAGGACGAAGTTTATGATAAGCAGGAATGATGGTTGGCTAAATCATTAATACACTTTTTGGATACATAAAAAACCCTCGTAAAATTTTAGTCGAACACAAAATATTAGATAGTGAAAGAATTTTATCTTTCCGAAAATATTATAGCATAATCTTTTCTTCTTCTTCTTCTTCTTCTTCTTCTTTTCTCGTTGAAACATACTTTTAACATGAAAATGTGAGAGCAGATACAAATTCTATATTTAAAAAAATTTAATGCTTTATATTTTAATATCACAATATTTTACAAAAATATTTCAAAAATTAAAATATATTTCTTCAATATGTTAAAAATTAAAATTTCTAAATCTGCCATTATATTGAAAAGATTCATTTTGAGACAAATATATATTGAACAGATAGAAAGATACTTACCCTGAGATGCATGAATAAAAAGAGAGGAAAGGAAAAGAACCAAAGACAATTTTAGTGAAAAAGCCATAGGATTTAGATGGAGGCTAGTTTGTGTGGAAGATAGTGTTTTTGAGGTTTTCTGGGGGATAGAAGAAAAGAGAGAGAATGTGTTTGTGAGGGAGGATTTTAGTGTATGGAGGGATGTGAATTATGAATGAGAAGGCCAAGAAATGCTATATATAATTGGTTTAGGAAGCGCGTCACTATAATTGGGGACGCGTTTGGGAAGCCGACTACTTGGCCAGGTCTAGGCCATTCTCTTTAACATATAATATACAAATAAAATTGTTATTATTATTATTTTATTAAATTGCTCTTTTTTTCCAAGTTTTCTTGCTTGAATTGTTAATTTGTTTACTTTCTTCATAAGGAAGCCTGGTTATTGACTGGATGCATGAACTATGAAGTTTCCAATGAATTAAGATGGCGAAGTCAATTTTTTTATATTATGAAAAATATAAAATTTTAGGAATATGATAAATTACTCTATTTTATGTACAGCTCTGTACCCCGTTGGTTCATGAAATATTAATCCATTAATTGTATAATCATTATACTTTTGTTAAATTAATAAATAAAATAAATGATGAAATAAAGCTTCCGATGCCGATTTTGCACGATTAAGGATTGGTTTGATAAAAAAATGGAAATATAATTAATTATTAATTGATTATAATGTGTAATACTCATGCTTTTTCTTTCACTAATAGTATAATTTTTAATAATGATTGTATTTCTTAGAAGATAATTAGTTAAGATAAAACAATGATTAAAAAAGTCATAAAAATAATTTATTATTTAATAATAATTATTTATCTCACTAAAAGTCTTTACACCAATTATCCTTTGAAAAAAAGTAATTATTATCCATACTGTTAGAAAAAAAATCAAAATTACTATATATTACAATTAATTAATAATTAGTTATATTTTTATGACTATATCAAACAAGCTCTAAATTTCCTTCTGATTAAGGACCAATTTGTTTTGATGAAAAATATCATTTTTATAAAATATAGTTATAAAATATTAAATATAAGAAAATTATTTTATTTGTTTAACGTCAACTAAAAAGAGTTTAGGAAGAGTAAGTTCCTTTATTTAAAAAAAATTACTTTAATTGTAAATGTAAAAGTTAAAAAATAACACTGTTGTAGGAATTATTATTTGGAATTTAAATTTGATTTATTAATAGTATCAATTAATTTTACATAATTATTCACTGTTATATTATCATGTCATTAAAAAATTATTATAATTCATTTATTACTAATAAAAACTCTTAACCACTATTACATTTTTAATCAGCTGTTATGTTATTTCCATCTTCACTAATATAATGTAATGTTTTACATTAACTATGCATAACTATGCATAAAATTAAACTGTATCTTTTGTTTCTATGCCATGTCCTCAGTCAAACGGTCTATTTATGAGCGTTTATCTAATAAAATTATTGACGATAGCTTTTGAAATATAAGGTATAAATGGTTAAAAATAACGGACTAAGTATTAGTTCCATTTATTCATTTATGTTCGCTAAGAAATAATTATGATATATTATTAAATTTAATTATTAATATATCAACATATAATATATTAAAGTAATTTAAAAAATATAAATTTAATATATAATTAAATTTAATAATATATTGTAATTAATAACTCCCATCTGACAATTTTTTCCTGCTTTCTTGTTTAGACGGCTTCTTAACCTGCAAAGAACTTCCAAGAAAAAGACGCTCCGGTTTTTAGTGGGGCAGGGTTTGTCTGTCGTCTCTTTCTACCAATATTGAAAAGGAACGCTTGAGGTTGAAGCACGTGTTACTGTACTATTAATAATATATAAACATAAAAAAATTAAGAGCAACATAAATTTTTATATTTTAAAATTGTTTTTATTTGAAAATTTTAAATATAAAATAGATGGTTATATTTTGAAATCAAAATATTTTACTAGTCTATTTAAAAGCTTAAAATTATATTATAAATGTTTAAATTTTATGAATTGTTAGCAGTAAAATTTGAATTTTGGACATCAATGATGAAAAAAATACCAAACGCTTACAATTGAATCAATTTAATGAATTGATAAATAAAATTTTAAGAAAAACCATGAGTGCTAGATAATTTTTAAAGACAAATGTAAAACTCCTCCATATTTAACCTTTGTAAATAGTTATATTTTACTAAAACAAAAACAAAAGTCCAAATAAAATAAATATAAATATGGGGGCTCCACCATCTCTAAATAATGATTATAAATTTCAAAATTATAATATTACATGCAACATTTTTAAAAAATCTCACAAGTACTAGTAAAATTTTATGACATTCATGATTCTAAAAAAAATTATCACACTCACTGCAAATAGTCTCCGTCCATAATACAGAAACCAAATTTAGATAGTTGTTTATAATACAAACCATCGTTATAAATTTTTTTTCTAGAGATTATTAGTTGCACTTAATATAATTAGTTGTATGTATTATGAAGGATATATTAATTTTTATTATATATTAATATAATGTTTCTCCTGTATTTTATTGTGTATCCCTTCTCCAATTAGTTCAGTACATGCAACTTAAATACACTGAGTACCATTAACCATTTTTACTAGAGTAAATAAGACAATTTATTTGTCAACATAACTAAAGATAATCAACACTTAAATTAAGAAGATCTATAAAAAAGAAGAAATAATCATATTAAAAAAAACCTTACAATTGAATCAATTTAATGAATTGATAAATACAATTTATTTATCAACCTAATTAAATATAATAAGTTTTCTTTTGGACTAAATCGCTATTAATTCCGAGTTTGATATTTTTAGTGTACGGCTTAAGACAAGTAGTTTAAGTAAATTATTGTAGAAATTTAGCTTGACTGCTTTTTGAGATGAAAGATAAGTAATCTTTTTTATATCTGTTTGCATTACTATTTAAGTTCATTAAGCTAAAAAAACAAAAAATATTACAGCGACTCATATGTCTTTTCTCATTTTTTTTAAACTGAAATTTTAATATTTTGATGTTTTATTCAGAAAGATTATTTACAAGATTTAAACTTTAAAAAATTAATTATGCGATTCTTCTAAACCTTATTTTAGAGATATTATTTGTATTTTCCCCTTTAAATGAAAAGGCGTTGACAGCTAAGTAGCTAACGCATTCACACAATTTTTGTTTTTGGGCCAGTTATATTTAGGACAATCAAGTGATTCACCATTACTCAACTTTATTAAAAGGTAAACAATAATTAGATGGCATGATTAATTGTCCGTAAATAAGAAGTCAACTGTGGACCAAATTCTATATTTCCTCCATTTCTTATTTTTCTATTAACTGAATTCATATATATTTAAAAAATAGCTTAATTTATTTATTTTGAATTGACTTGTCAAAACTTCCTTATATATATAAAATTCAAGATAATTTTAGATAAATAGAAAAATAAGATGAAATGAATATAAATAAATTAAAAGTGTAAAATAATAAAATATTAATTAATAAAAAATAATAAATTTAAAAATATTTAATATTTTATTAAAATTTTAAAATGATAAAGAAAATAATAGAAAATTTTCTTAAAATGTGATAAATAAAAAGAAATAAAAGAGCATTAAATAATGAATGAGTGGTGAGCGTCCTTGGGGGCCCCAGCCATGTTTGGCTGAGATAAAAGAAGGGGGGGGGGAAAAGAAAGGGTAAAAATTGAAATTTCAATTTAGAAAAATTAAAAGAAACGAGAAAATAAAAAAGCAACAATCACAACATTAGTGATTAGCATTGTCTCTACAGATAATAATTTTAAAATTTTCTCTTCTATATATTGATTTTTTGTTTTAACTCGATTTTAAAATTTTCACATATTTTCCATTCATCCGAATATTGATTAATTAAGGTGGGCAAAGATGTGAAGGAACTAAGAACAATTACTTTGTCCAAGTAATTAGGGATGATTACTATCTTGATGCTTGCTTTTGGTGACTGATTATCACAAATCAATATCATCCTTAAATTCACTGCTATTTCAGAGCACATGGCTCCACCTATATTTAATTTCCCCCAATAAATAATTTGCCACTGAAATTAGTAAAAAATAATAAAATACTATAAGCGTTAATAATGAATTCTAAAGTTCCTAATATTTTATATCCATTAGACTAAAATTTTTACAGATTTGTTCCACTATATTGTATTTAATGACAGTAATTTTTTAATCTAATTTTAGAATTTATTTTTTAGTATATAATATTAATATTAATCTAAAAAATATACAATGGATTATTATCATCAGAAAATAGAAGGACAAATTACATAAAACCTCCAATTATTTGCGATTTGAAAATGGGCTAGTCTTGATGCAAGAAATATGCATGCTAAAATTTGCTTTCCTTTTCTCTAATTTCAATTTTTCTTAAAATTTTAGCATAACTATTTGAATAATTATAAAATATTACGGGTCAATTAATTATGTATTATTACATTTTATGATAATTTTTTTATAGAGAGAAATGATATTAAAAAAATGTGTTTTAAAATATGCTGTTGCTAATTCATATAATTGGTTTAAAAAAGGAATAAAAACATGAATTCAGATAGAAGTATTTTACGCTGAAACTTTAGTAGTATAGTAATATATAATATTATTTTTAAAATTTTACTTTTCATTATATTAGAAATTTAAATCTAAAATTTAATATATATATATATACATATAAAGTAGATTATCACTCTTACTATTAATAAAAAAATTAAAGTATTTTATTTTTGTATTTTTTTGTTATCAAAATATAATTTAATTAATCGTCTTGTTAATGACTTCAATTAAACTTATTTATTTATTTTATATAAAGAACATAAAAAAAAAGTCCAGATAGAAAACAGATATTAAAACTTCTTTAACACTCATTTTGGACACGGAATTCTTGTACTTTATAGTGGAATCTATATTGCACTCTAATCAATTTAACGAGAAAATATAAAATAGAAATAGAAATAAAATGCGAAAATAATAGAAGAAAAGGCAAATGAATTCATGGGTTGTTGGATTTGACGGGGATTCATGACATCAATTTATTCAAGTCTCGTAGGCCTATGAACGTGAAGTAAGGGATTAGCATAAGATTGAACTCCCGAAGACTTGGAAAAATTAAAAATTTATAGAAGTAAACGTAGTATTTAGTCTTTTACTCATTGAAGGAAATTCATACAATGAATTAAAATGCGGAATACTTACTTGATGATCATAGATGAGGCCGACTTCCACTGTATGCACTCTGATTCACACGGTATACAAGAATTACACTGAAATCCTGCTTGCTTTTTCATGATGACTTCACCACCAAAATGTTGATTCATACAGAGAACTCAAAGAGAGAAAAAAAAGCAGAAGGGGAGCCTACACTATTATAATTGAATGGCTTCTTAACTACTCTAATAGTTTTCTTCCATTTTAAAAAATGGAGGAGGTGGTTATCAGAATAACCACCTCCAAATTCAAATATAATCTTAAAATAAAAGAAAATAATTTTCTTTTCTATTTAAGATATATAAGATGTGGGTCTCCCATTATGGGTGTACCCCACATCTACACTTTACATCTCCCACTTGCATATAATGGGATGAGTCACATCGTATAACATTCATCTCTCTTTTGGGTTTTCATATTTAGTACATCATTGTGACTGTGTGAGCATGACATCTTCTCGGGTGTTCTTGTATTAGAAATCCTGATAGGATTAGCACAAAACAATCCTTTCTTCTATTTGTTTATATTATGCCTCGGATGCCCTAAATTATCCCATATACACTTTTCACTTGTAAATTTGATCCCTCACGAGCTTTGATGTAAGCTCAGATTACTGTTCACATATGCATAATACCCACACTTATGAAGTTACCTAAATTAACTTCATAATGGACATGTGTCAGACACTAGCATAATTGTGTATATGTTAGGAAATCTTTCTTTCGCCCGCATATCATTTTAATTTGAAAACAGATGCTTTCCTAGTATTTTATCTCTTAGACCGTTTATATCACGATCATAAGATGCATACTAAGGTAGCGAGCACTGTATCTTCTCTTCATGATATCGTCAAAGTCGAAGGGTATCCATGAAAAGAATTTTCTTTTCTAGGACTCACACAGCAATGAACAGGGATCTTTCACTTGCTTTCCGTTTGCGATTCTTTTACACATGTAATATGAATCACATGCTACAGTGTTTTCCTTTTAGCATGAAGGCATATGTCATTTTTTATTAGTGACACCATACAGACTTTAGTTCAAGAACACACAGTACCTAACCTGAATTCTTCCACTTCACTCGACTCATTTTTTACGTCAAACTTTGAAGAATTTATTGTCTGGTTACAAGTATTGTGGAAAGTGGGATAATCCACAAGTTGATCCATATTTTTTTTCTTGGATATCATCTCAACCTTACTTTTTTTTGTCTTTTTGTCGAGGCGACATATTTTACTTTGTGTTACTTCTCTACCAAAAAAAAATATTTCTCACTGTTATATTAGTGAACACATGTCTCATCTCTGCCCACTCCTCATGAGCGTCAAAGGCGATTGTTCATGTGAGAGAATCAATCTTATCAACCTATATGACATACATACAAGACATTTATATACTCATACACACACTAAAACATTTGTAATTGAATGAAATGTACTTTGTTCATTTCAAATTTAGAAATGTTTGATTACATTCTACGCATATCAAGAGACTTTACATGTTCAATATACACATCTCTAGGTATTGGCTTAGTAAATGGATCTGTTATCATCTTTTGCATAGAAATGTGTTGAACAGTGATCTCCTTTTGTGCTATGACATTTCTGATGAAATGATACTTTATATCTATGTGCTTAGTCTTGTTGTGGTATTTCGGATCCTTTGTATAGGCGATGGCTGCCTGTCTATCACAATATATCAGGATGGGATCTAAGTTTTCTCCACAAATTCCCAAATGGTCTACAAATCTTTTCAGCCGTATAGGCTCTTGTACCGCTGCAAAACATGCTACAAACTCAGCTTCCATTATCAATAATGCAATGCATGTCTGCTTCTTGCTACACCATGATAAGGAGCCATTGTTTAGCAAGAATGAGTATCCTGATGTGGACTTTCGCTCATCCAGATCTCCTGCCCAATCCGCATCAGAATATCCGACTAAACACAAATCTTTTCCTTGGTAGCACAACGCGTGATCAATCGTACCTTTTAAATATCTTAGTATTCGCTTGACAGCTTTCCAATGCTTTTGTCCGAGGTTTGACTGGTATCTACTTACGAGTCCGACCGCATGACAAATATCCGATCTTGTACATATCATTGCATACATAAGATTACCAACCTCACTGGAATAAGGAATTCTTTCCATTGCTTTCTTTTCAGATTCATTCTGAGGGCACATGTCTTGACTCAATGGCTCACTCTTATTTATAGGTGTATCCATAGGTTTGCAGTTTTTCATGTTAAATTTCTCAAGAATTCTCTATAAATAAGTTTCTTGAGAAAAAGAAATCAATCTCTTGGAGCGATCCCTAATGATCTTGACTCCAAGGATATAATCTGTCTCACCCATGTCTTTCATCTCAAAATTCGAGGATAGCCATTCTTTAATGGCCATAATCGATTTCAGATAATTCCCAGCCAATAGTATGTCATTCACGTAAAAGGATAATATCACTAGATTGCCCTCATACCGCTTGATGTAAACATAATAGTCTTCCTCAATCATTTGAAAGTCAAATGAGATTATCGCTCGGTGAAACCTCAAATACCATTGCCTAGATGATTGTTTAAGTCTGTAAATGGACCTTTGAAGTTTACAAACTTTCTTTTCTTCTCCTTTTTGTATGAAAACTACTGGTTGTTCCATGTAGATTTTTTCATCCAATTCTCCATTAAGAAAAGTGATTTTTACATCCATTTGATGTAATTCTAAATCAAAATTTGCTACTATGGCTAGGAGCAATCTTATGGAATTGAAACACACAATAGGTGAAAATGTATCCTCATAGTCTATTCCTTCCTGTTGTGTATACTCCTTTGCAACTAACCGAGCTTTATATCTTTCAATTGATTCATCTACTTTCCTTTTAATTTTAAGAACCCACTTGTTCCCAATTGCCTTTCGGTCAAATGGTAGGTTAACTAGTTTCCAAACTTAGTTAGTTGTCATTGAGTCTAATTCTTCCTCCATTGCCTTCTTCCATTATTCCTTAGCAGGGCAACTCAGAGCCTCTTGTATTGTTTTAGGCTTTTCTTTATCTTAAGGAGTAACCATAAGCGTCGATCCTTCAATTAAAAAATATCTTTTAGGTACACTTCTTCTTTTACTTTTTCATAGTGGGGTTCCCTATGTTATGTCATTTCCAAAAGTAGGGTTTTCTTTTGCTCTCTCAGAGCTCCCATTTGGAATAGCAGGTATTCTTTGAGAGCTTCCACTCAGATAAGATGGATAAGACTTATTATTATCCATTTGATCTTGTTGTTCATAAAATGACACAATACGATCAATTTCACCTCTACTAGGAAATTCAGTTTCTAGGAATATGGCATCTCTTGATTCAAGTTCCGTTACTGTTCCATCTTCGTTTTCACCGATGAAAACGCAACCCTTAGAAAGATTTGAATATGTTATAAAAATACATTTCTTCCCTCTTGGACCTAATTTTCCATATCTGTGGGAAGTATCATGGACATACGCAGTAGACCCTCGTGGTCTGAGTACACTCAAATCAAATTGGCATTTTGTCTAGAGTTCATACGGTGTGGATGTAATAGACTTTGAGAGCACACAGTTAAGTATGTAAGTAGCTATTAATAAAGCATCTCCCTAATATGAAAATGGTAGATTTGCTTGCGCCATCATTGACCTAACCATGTTTAGAAGAGTTCTATTTATTCTTTCAATTACTCCATTTTGTTGTGAAGTGCTTAGGATTGTTAATTATCTTATTATTCCTTTTTCTTTATAGAGTTCTTTAAATTTTTCTAATAAGTATTCTCGTCTACGGTCAGTTCTTAGCGCTTTGATTTTCTTATCCATTTGATTTTCAACTTCGCTCAAATAGCATTTAAAACATTCTAATGCTTCTGATTTATGTGAAATCAAATATATATGACCGAACCGTGAGTAATCATCAATAAAAGTGATGAAATACCAAGCTCCGTGCCTCGCCCTTACACTTAAAAGACCACATATGTCGGAATGAATTAGTTGTAATGGAGTTTCTACCCTAATCCATTTTCCAAACGGTTTTCTAGTTGCTTTACCAGCTAAACAATATTCATACAAGGACATTTCTAATTTTGAAATTGGTCCTAGCAAGCCTTCTTTTGCTAGTTTAATCATTATATTGTGATTAATATGTCCTAGCCTAGCATGCCAAATATCCATATCATCATTTAGATTGGAAGTAGAAGTAGTAAAGCAATCGTAAGCAGACTTATCAACTGTATCTAAAATGATAAATCCATTGGAAATGAAACCAGAACCATAATATATATTGTCTTTAAAAATATCTACAATATTGTCATGAAAATTGATTGAAAAACTATATTAAAGTAGAGAACTAACAAAAATTAAATTTCGTTGAATATCAGGTGCATACAATACATCATGTAAAATTAAGGTCTTTCCTCCACGCAAATCCAATTTGCATGTCCCAATTCCTTTTACCTCAATCTTTGCGTTGTTTCCAACGTATAGCCACCTGCTTTGACTTGATAATCGACGATAATCCACATAAGATCGTCTATCCTTGCTCACTTGGTTTGTGGTGCCTAAATCCAAAATCCACAAAGGATGAGATTCTGTTAGAAAAATAGTACTGAAAACATATGAAAAATGTAAAATTTTAGTATCCAGTAATACCTTGTTCTGCTTATTTTGCTGAGATTCTACTCATTTTGTTGAGTGCAATCTCAAGCAAAATGACCTATTCTCTAGGATGTATAACACTTAATCTTCTTCAGATCAAAGTTCTTTGAGTCATTTCTTCCCTTCTTCTTTTTGAAGGTTTTCTTGCCCTTGGAATGAGGTCAAGTTTTTCTCTTCCGAAACTTCTTGCCTTTCTTGTATTTAGGCTTAGAATGTGAAGGTTTTGATCCTTCTGCTAGATAGGCTTGTCCGAAGCCTCTAAACGTTCATCCTCAAGTTTCAGATGTCGCACCACATCATCAAATGTAACAATACTCTCATTGTGAGTCAAGTTTACCTTCATGTGTTCCCAACTAGTAGGGAATGATCTAATCACTGCTTGCACTTACTGCTCATCAGAAAATGCATGCCCCGCTATTTTCAGCTCATGGATCATGTTTGACATTTCTCTCAAATGTTGTTTCATCGACTTATTAGGTCGAAGTTTGTAAGTGTCAAACTTAATTGTAAGTTTTCTTAGTTTGGTGGCTGAAGTACCACTAAATTTCTCTTTCAAGGCTATCCACATTCCCTGAGCAGTTGGGTATTTTTCATATTCACACATGAGGTCATCCGTCATTGCACTCAAGAGTGTGATGCGGGCAATACTGTTCTTCCTATTCCAAACAGTATAAGCTTCAGCTCTCCTATGCTGAGTAGAGTTCCCGTATTCAGGCTCAATCATGACATAGTTTAGGGTTTCTAGACCGTCTTGCTCTTTAAAAATGTAAGAAATTTTTCGATGCCAAATGTCCCAATTATCCCCATTTAACTTATCACCCTTGTTCAACTCAGCAATTATACTCTTGCTAGCCATTCTGTTGAATCACATTTCATGAACATTTCCTATGAGTATACAATGTCTTTTGTTTACATGGTTCTCGTATAGGACAATGATGATACTACTTAGTTCATGGTCGGGAGTTTATGTTTGTCATACCCCTATCGCATGTGTGTCTAAATACTATTATTATTTCTTATCAATATCGTACTTATACAAATGTTATATCGCTCTTAGGACAACGCAACCTAAGAGCTCCCACTCAAACATAGAATTTCATAAGATAGACACATTTGAAATGAAGATGATAAACATGTATTGATTGATAACTTAGTTCAAATAAAACAAAATAAGTTCAGGAAGCTAATTCAAACAATAGAAATAATAAAAAACTCGTAACAACAAAAAAAATTACAAATTCAATACTTAAAGTTTCTAGACAAGCTTCCTACTCAGAACTTAGGTTTTTCATTTCTTCAAAAGTGTTAAAAAGTTTGGGTGGAGTTCTGGAGTATGCTGGTCCAAAATAGTATGAGTTCATGCCTTTAAGTGGACCTTTCAAGTGCAATCCTTTTTCTAGAGTGTTGTGACCAACTCGTTGTGTACTTTTCAAATTAGGAAATTGTGAAAGAAAGATCGACTTACTCCAATTATTTTTAAATTGTCGGAGTTCTTACATTCTCAATTCCTCTATACATTTTTCAAGATCCATGCGTCTTGTGACTCTGGTTTTGTTATCCTTGTATAGCCAAATGGTCTTCTTGATTGGTTTCCAAAAATTATCATTCGGAATCTCAGTCAACATGTAACGAACCCAAAGGTAATTTGAGAACCTTTTCCTTTTCGTTTGAGGTCTGTTTTCAAGTTTCTTACTTCTTCCAAATAAGCATTAATAGGGTGTAAGGTAATAGTTGGTGAAGCATGGCACTAAGATCTTTTGGTGTATCCACCCAATCAGATTCTCTCGATTCCTCTCCAAAGTTCTCCACAAACCCATACAGGTCATACTCTTCCAAGAACCATTGTTCCATGACTGAAAAAAAATTTAGTAAAAAAATGTAAATTTTACCACCTTTTCAACACAAGCAGTGTCACAAAAAATTCAAAAAAATCTAGAAAAATTACCACTGCATAGATCTCATTTTTTAAAAATTTTAGAAACAAATGGCAACCAAAAATACCATCAAACGCACTCTCACATGCCATCACGTGCGGAAAATAGCCAAAATTTGAAAAATTGGCCAGAGCCACGCGCACAGCTGGCGCGTGCAGTCCATGCGCTGCCGTGAGCGGCGGTTCCAATCACCGGAAAGCATCAAAATGTTCAACTTTTAATTCTCTATACGTTGGTGTGTGACACATGGCAAAATGACATGGTGGTGGACCCCACACGCCATTCCCGAGAGTAAGGAGAGGAGAGAGAAAAAAAAGTTTTTTTTTTAAATTGAAACGACGTGTCGTTTACTTATTTTTAAAAAATGACGTGTTGTTTTGTACAATCGGGTTGACTCGCTTAGTCAAAATGACATGTTGTTTATCGATTGTCCAAAACAACATGTCATTTACGTCGTCTTCAACCTATAATGGGTCAGATTGGGTCAATCTGACCCAATTCGTGAACCCAGTTGACCCAGAAATTTCAAATGGTCATAACTTTTGATCCAGAGGTCCGATTTGAGTGATTCAAAAAACTACGAACTCAGAATTTCATCCTCGATCATTCTAAGATAATTTAATGGCCTAAAAACACAAGAATCCTAGGGTCATATAATTTTCAAAATTTGTATGTAATATGGAGGTTTAGGAATTTTTTATATTCTGTAAAAGTGGGTTGTGTTTTATTCAAGTTTTATGCAATCCCAAATGTTCTGATTGTTTTCTACCACTTAAGAAACAACAGATACGACAAAAATAAAATTTCATGCTTTCTTGCTAATTATGCCATACATGGAGTTTTGATTTTGCACATAAAGACAAATAGGCATTTCATTTTCAATAATCATCAAAGCATGTGAATTTTTCAGTACAATGTGCAGAGAGGAAAAATTCATACAAAACATACATTACATCATATATTTATCTTACAGAGAAGGATAGCATCAGCCTAACCAAGCTTTGATACCAATGAAGGAAATTCATACAATGAATTCAAATGCGGAATACTTACTTGATGATCGTAAATGACGCTGACTTCCACTGTATGCACTTTGATTCACATGGTACACAAAAATTACACTGAACTTCTGCTTGCTTTTTCACGATGATTTCACCACTCAAATGTTGATTCGTACAGAAAACTCAGAGAGAAAGAGAGAAAAGCAAAAGGGGAGCCTACATTATTCTGATTGAATGGCTTCTTAACTGCTCTACCAGTTTTCTTCCATTTTCAAAAATAGGGGAGGTGGTTATCAGAATAACCACCTCAAAATCTAAATATAATCTTAAAGTAAAAGAAAATATTTTTTTTTCTATTTAAGATATATAAGATATGGGTCCCCCATTATGGGTGTACCTTACATTTACACTTTACACTCATGGAAGCATTAATTATTTTATTCTTTAAAATTTATAATTGTACTATTATTTTTTATTTTATTATAATTATTTATTCCTCATTTTACTATAACACTAAAATAATTAATAAAATAAAAAATATAATAAAAATAAACATATATCTAGTATTGTTAATATTTAAGAAAAAATAATTATGATAAAAATAAGAATAAAAAATTAATTAATATTATTGATTATAAAATTTGAAGGATATAATAATTATTATATCTATAAAAGAATAAACTAATTATTATGTTTTATTTGTGATAAAATCATTGTTACACAGCACAATTTTCACAATTAGATTCACAAGAGAGAGAGGGGGTTAACAGATGATATAATTTTTATGTACGGTATACAGTTATAATATTACATGCAATTTTTTCTACTTTTTATAATCATAATTTTTAAACTTTATTTTATAATAATCATATTTATTTATAATTTATTGATTATTGATCATAACGTCACTGGAATTGCCAATACAATCATAGCAACGTTTAAACAAATCACATCTAAACTTGATATTTACTTGAATCCGCCCATGCATCAAAATTAGAAATCAAAATAAATTTGAAATATGAATTAAATATTGTCAATTAATATAAAATTATATGATAAATCTATAAAATTTAATTTAATAGATATACAAGATTTGAAAACTACAATACCACAATATTGTACGTGATAATGGCTGTAATAAACTCATTTACAAGATTTTTTTAACGGAATAAAAGTTGAAAATATTGATTTTCTTATATGCAAATAAAGTTTATTTAATAGGATATGATATTAGATTGAATTAAAAGAATAAAATTAAATAATATATTATATAAAGTATTGATATTCTTACATACAAATGTGATAACATTTAAAACGAAAATTAACTATACTACCACCTAACTTCTTGTATCAAATCTTTGCTAAATTAGTCTATAGTTTAAATTTGATTTATTATTAATGTGAAATATTTTATACTATTCATAAATGAGAGTAAGACACATTATAAAAAAATAATGATTAAAGACTTTATCAATGTGACAATATGAATGAATAATAATGTAAAACTGATTTGCATAGCTAGTGAGTAAATTTTAAATCTATTAATCTACTTTAAAACCAACATTATAAATGTAAAAGTTACAAAATAACACTATTATGGGAATTATTATCTAGGATTTAAGTTTGAGTCACTAGCAATATAAATTAATTTTACATTATTATTCACTGTTATATTGTTATATCATTAAAAAAATTATTACAACTCCTTTATTGCTTAATTATTATTTTTTATAATATGTTATTTTCATATTCATTAATATAATGTAAAATATTTTACATTAATGATGCATAAATTTAAAATGTATCTTTTGTTTCTATACCATCTCCTAAGTCAAAAGGCATATTTATGATCGTTTATCCAATAAAATTATTAACAATAGGTTTTGAAGTATAAGATATAAATGGTTAAAAATAGCAGATTAAGTATTATTTTCATTTATATATTTTTATCTATGACTCTATGAAGAAATAATTATAATATATTATCAAATCTAATTGCTGATATTATATATATCACATTAAATTTTTTAAAAAATATAAATTTAATGTAGAATCAAATCTAATAGTTCACAAGTAATAATCCCTCCTCCTTTTAGCATTTTTCCCCTCTTTCCTTGTTTTGACGGCTTCTTTACTTGCAAAGAACTTCCAAGAAACAGGTAAAGATATTCTGGTTTTTAGTGGTGGCGGGTTTGTCCGTTGTCTCATTCTACCGTTGACGAAGAACGCTTGAGGTTGAAGCACATGTTACTGTACTATGAGAAGATGGTTATATTTTAATTTTAATTTTATTTGAAAATTTTAAATATAAAATAGATTGTCATATTTTGAAATCAAAATATGTCACTAGTCTATTTAAAAGATTAAAATTATTTTATAAATGTTTAAATTTTATGAATTGTTAGCAGTAAAATTTGAATTTAGGACATCAATGATGAAAAAATACCGAACGCTTACAATTGAATCAATTTAATGAATTGATAAATAAAATTCTAAGAAAAACCATGAGTGCTAAATAATTTTTAAAGACAAATGTAAAACTCCTCCATGTTTAATCTTCGTGTAACTAGTTATATTTTACTAAAACAAAAACAAAAACAAAAGTCCAAATAAAATAAATATAAATATTGGGGGCTCCACCATCTCTAAATAATGATTATAAATTTCAAAACTGTAATTTTACATGCTAATTTTTTAAAAAATCTCACAAGTACTAGTAAAATTTTATGACACTCATGATTTAAAAAAAAAATTATCACACTCGCTGCAAATAGTCACCGACATAATACAGAAACCTAATTTAGATAGTTGTTAATAATACAAACCAGCGTTATAAATTTTTTTTCTAGAGATTGTTGGTTGCACTTAATATAATCAGTTGTGTGTATTAAGAAGGATATATTAGTTTTTATTATATATTAATATGCTATTTTTCCTTTATTTAATTGTGTATCCCTTCTTCAATTAGTTTAGTACATGCAACTTAAATAGACTGAAGTAACATTAACAATTTTTACTAGAGTAAAAAAGACAATTTACAATTTATTTATCAACCTAATTAAAGATAATTAATATTTAAATTAAGAAGAGCCATAAAACAACAATCACATTAAAAAAGGAACAAAATATACAAATAATTCCTTAAGTAACTATCATATAATCTCTTGAAGTTTTAAATTTTATAAATAACCATTTTAAAGTTTTTTTTGGGACTAAATTTAATTCCGAGTTTGATATATTTAGTGTATGGCTTAAGGCAAGTACTTTAAGTAAATTATTGTAGAAATTCAGCTTGATTGCCTTTTGAGATGCAAGATAAGTATTTTTTTTTTTAATATTTGTTTGCATTACTACCTTAAGTTTATTAAGCTAAAAAAATTTAAAAATATTACAGTGATTCATATGTCTTTTCTCATTTTTTTAAAACTGAAATTTTAATATTTTGATATTTTACTCAGAAAGATTATTTATAAGATTTAAACTTTGAGAAATCAATTATATGATTCTTCTAAACCTTGTTTTAGAGATATTACTTGTATTTCTCCCTTAAAATGAAAGTTGTTAACAGCTAACGTATTCACACAATTTTTGTTTTTGGGCCAGTCACCATTGCTCAACTTTATTAAAAGGTAAACAATAATTAGATGGCATGATTAATTGTCCGGAAACAAGAAGTCAATTGTGGACCAAATTCTATATTTCCTTCGGTACTTATTATCTATTAATCGAATTCATATATATCAATAAAGTAATTTAATTCATTTATTTTGACTTGACTTTCAAAATTATTATTTATGAATAAAATTTAAGATAATTAAAAATAAAAATGTGACGGAATAAATATAAGTAAATTGAGAATATAAAATAATGAAATATTTATTAATAAAAAATAAAAGTAAATTTAAAAAATATTTAATATTTTATTAAAATTTTAAAACAGCAAAGAAAAAATAATAAAATAATATCTTTAAAATGTAATAGATAACAAGTAACAGGAGCGTTAAATAATGAATAAGTGGTGAGTGTCCTTAGCCCAACCCTGTCCGGATGAGATAAAAGAAGAGAAAAAAAGGAAAGGGTAAAAATTCAAATTTAGAAAAATTAAAACAGCTGAGAGAATAAAAAGGCAACAATCACAACATTAGTGATTAGCATTGTCTCTAATTTTTAATTTTTCTCTTCTATATACTAATTTTTCTTTTACTAAAATTTTAAAATTTTCAAGTATTTTCCATTCATCCGAATATGACTTAATTAAGGTAGACAAAGATGTGAAGCAACTAGGGACGATTACTTTGTCGAAGTAATTAGGGATGATTACTATCTTGATGCTTGCTTTTAGTGACCAATTATCACAAATCAATATCATCTTCACCGTTATTTCAGCTCCCATGGCTGCACCTATATTTAATTTCCTTCAATGAATAATTTGCCATTGAAATTAATAAAAAAATAAAAAATACTATAAGTATTAAAAATAAATTTCGAAATCATGTTTCTAATATTTTATATCTATTAGATTGAGTTTTGTAAATCTTTTTCATTATTTTATATTTAATGATAGTATTTGATTTTTATCTACAATCAAATTTTGGATCTTATTTTTTGTGTATATGATATTACTTTAAAAAATATTCATTAGAAAATAGAAGGACAAATTACACAAAACCTCCGATTATTTGCGATTTGAAAATGGGCTATTCTTGATGCAATATATATATATATATATATATATATATATATATATATATATATATATATATATATATATATATGCATGCCAAAATTTGCTTTTATTTTCTCTAATTTCAAATTTTCATAAACTTTTATCACAACTTGCTGAATAAAGCATAACATATTACGAGTCAATTAATTATGTATTGTTACATTTTATGATAGATTTTATATAGTGAGGAATGATATTTTAAAAAAAATTTGTGTTTTGAAATATGCTATTGCTAATTCATATAATTGATTTATAAAAGGAATACAAACATGAATTCAGATAGAAGTATTTTACACTAGTGGTACAATAATATTTAATATTATTTTTAAAGTTTATTTTTCATTATATTTTGAAGTTTGAATTTAAAATTTAATATGTAGGTTAGATAGATTATCACTCTTATTACTGACAAAGAAAAATTAAAATATTTTATTTTTGTATTTTTTGTTATGAAAATATAATTTAATTAATCATCTTGTTAATGACTTCAATTAAACTCATGTATTTATTTTATATAAACAACATAAAAAAATGTCCAGACAATAAAACTTCTTTTAAACTCGTTTTGGAGACGGAATTCCTATAATTTATAGTGGAATCTATATTGAACTCTAATCAATTTAACAAGAAAATATAAAATAAAAATAGAAATAAAATGCGAAAATAATAGAAGAAAAGGCAAATGAATTCATGAGTTGTTGGATTTGACGGGGGATTCATGAAATCAATTTATTAAAATTTCGTAGACCTGTGAACGTGAAGAAGGGGGTAGCATAAGATTCAACCACGAAGACTTGGAGAAATTGAAAATTTATAGAGGTAAACGTAGTATTTAATCTTTTATTTATGGAAGTGTTAACTATTTTATTCTTTAAAATTTATAATTGTATTGTTAATTATTTTATTTTTATTATAATTATTTATTCCTCATTTTACTGTCATATTAAAATAAATAATAAAAATAAAGAATATAATAAAAAATTATATATTTAATATTGTTAATATAAGATTTAATAATTCACTTCGATATTTTTCATTTATTTTAACCTTATAAATGAATAAAGAGATAAATAATTATAATAAAAATAAAAAAAAAAATTAATTAATGTAATTAAATTATAAATTTTGAAGGATATAATAATCATTATATTTGTAAAAAAAAACTAAATATTATCTTTTATTCGTGATAAAATCATTGTTACACAGCATAATTTTCACAATGACAAGAGAGAGAGAGAGAGAGAGAGAGAGATGTTATAATTTTTTAAGTACGGTATATAGTTATAATATTACATGCAATTTTTTTTAGTTTTTATAATCATAATTTTTAAAATTTATTTTATAATAATTATAATTTATTATTGATCACTCATGCGGTAACCAATACAATTATAGCAGGGATAAACAAATCACATCTACATATTTACTTGAATCCACCCCTCCATCATATAGTAATGGTATATGCATTAAAATTAGAATTTCTGAATTTCAAATATAAATAAAAAACCGTTAATTAATATAAGATTATATAATAAATTTATAAAATTTTAAGAAATATATAAGATTTGAAATCTATAATACCACAATATCGTACATTATAATGGCCGTAATAAACTCATTCACAAGATATTTTAAACGGAATAAAAGTTGAAAATATTGATATTCTTACATGCAAATAAGGTTTATTTAATAGGATATGATATTAGATTGAATTAAAAGAATTAAAATTAAATAATATATTATATAATTTTTAATTTTTAATTATTATAATTTGAACAAAAAAATTTACAGTCATAATTTGTATCTTATATTTTTACTTTTACAACATCCACGACCATAAAAACGTAGCCGCAACAATCATACTTACCATTTAAAACTTTAAGTATGTCCTTAAAAAATTATAAATTTCATAAAGGATTAATGTCAAAGTCATACATACAACTTTTTCATAAAAGATTACACAAATATGTAAATTTTGCATATAATAAATATATAAAAAATACTTTTAATTTCCAGGAAATTTTTCAATATTTAATAAAAAATTACACAAGTTTATAGAAAAAGTTACGATAACACATATTAATACAAGTCTTTTCAAGTGCGTAAAGAAGTACAATTGTTGAATGTAACACATCTTCTGGGATTATTGAATATAAATTTCAGTGTCGCGTTAGTTAGCAGTCGTGTGGTTGACGCCGTAACTGACGCTTCAAATTTTCTTCCTCTTATTAATTTTTCATTTATTATATATGGATCTAATTTTAATTTATTATTAAAGAAAAACTAACTTTAAATTATCATTTATTAATGGAATATTACATCAATAAAATTTATTAAAATTTTTTACTAATAAAAATTATTACAAATTATTTTTAATGATGTATTATATTTTTGTTTATTAATAATGTAAAATATTTTATACTAATAATAAACTAAATTTAAAACCAAATTTTATACCATATATAGAGGACATTTTAATTGCCAAACCACGTTTTGATTCTCCTCCGCGGTTCTAGATATTTGGAGCTTCAAAGGAAAGTTATGGTTGAAATGTCGCAAGCACGAAGGTTCCATTCAACTTCCATTCAAGAAGAAAGAAAGAAAAATACAGGTGTGAATTGGATGAGCAGAAATATGAGAATAAAGAAGAGAAAAATAAAAATTATTTTTTTCAAGTTTAATAGTGAAGAAAAGTAAAACAAAAGGAAAAATTATCCAATTAAGTTACAATTATACCCTTGAGGTGGGCTGCAGCATAATAAACAGTCAGGTCAATGAAACATGACCCTCGCATTCAATATAATTAAGTTTAACCGTATTCAAAAGTATTACATTGTTAATAAAATGTGTAGAGTTTATAATAGAACTCAGTCTTTTTATAAGTGGAATAAAATGAGATATAGATTGTTAAAATAATAAAAAAAAATTGACAAAAAATTATAATAAAGTAAATTATTTTCTATCTCATTTTTCTCTTAAAATTTCTTCCTATTTTTAAAGGGAAGAAATAGCTTCCATTTTCCTCATATGCTTTTTTTTTTCAAATTTTATTTCCATGTTTATGAAAAGAAAAGGTTCAACGTATAAATATCCTCTTTAAGATGCACTATAAAATGAAATAATTAGAGAAAATTGAA
This sequence comes from Sindora glabra, assembly GCA_020226215.1. Lineage (NCBI taxonomy): Eukaryota > Viridiplantae > Streptophyta > Magnoliopsida > Fabales > Fabaceae > Sindora > Sindora glabra. The sequence goes on along the minus strand of CM035234.1, from coordinate 35,680,152 downwards.
ATAGGTTTTGCAAAGTAATACAATATACTTTCCCTAATTTCAAACTTTTTTCTTTTCAAATCAACTATTGGAGATTGGAATCTACTCATATTCATTTTAGAAAAGATTTGAGAAGAAAAGTGAAACCGATGAATCTATAGAGGAAAGGATCCATATTAAACCAAGCAAGGTAGATTCTTCTAAGATTGTGTAGAATAATTTAAAAACTTAGTGCTTTAAGTTATGTTTTCATTTTATTTATTTATTTATTTATTTATTTATGATTTTGTAGGCTCCGGAATTTGGTTGTGGGTGGCAATAAATAAATATTGCACACTCTTTATTCTTAAGAAACACTTACAATGTTGAAGGTGGCGAAACGCCAGTTGTCCACTTTCATGTTTCAATGGTTGGTTTTGTGGTAATATTTTCGGTTATAACATAAGTGGCAGTGTCTTTAAGTTAAAATTCATGAAATATTTGAAAAGAAAAGCTTAAAAAACATTTCAAATTTCAGTGTACAATTAAAAATACTAGTTCAATGGTAACATATTGAGTTTCAAATGTAAGTTTTCTTAATTTTTATCTAATCCTAATGATAGAATTCATCAATTATCTAAAATGAACAGGATTTTAGAAATTTTTAAGGTTTCATAGATTCATTATAAATTTCATATTATCAAATTAAGGATAAACTACATACCCTGATCCATGGTTTGATTGCCTAAATCCTAAAATATATCCTTTGATCCTTAAATGAGAAGAGAACTGTATAAGAGAAAGAACTATATTTCTATCTATTAATCTTTCTTAATTTCATGCTTATGTTAGTTATGGAGAAAAAGAAAACATAAAACTTTATAAATAGAGATATGGACTAATTTTCCAAATAAATATTTATTTATTTATCAAATAACCTTTTAGATAAAACTTGATTTATCTATCAAATAACTATTTATTATTTAACAACTCTCTATTAAGCACTCCTATCAAGTATTTAGTTACTTTAGGAAAAATCATATTTCAAACGGACCAATTAGGAGTTAATCTATTTAATATTTATTTATTTAATCATAATAACTACTTATTAATATCATTTGGGCCACTTAAGTCCTATATTCTCCCACTTGAATTATGTGATATTAGTTTTATTTTATAGTGAAATAAATAAATCAACAAAATACGCATAGATAAGGCTAATTTTCTATACATTGGTTACATCACGTATCATATATAAGAGTAATAATTAATACAAGTCATGGTAGTTGTATATTATTTATTACATTCCTTTCCATATACTTCTATACCAATCCTTTTCTCTTATTATGACCTATAAGTGAAAAGTGTATAATTAGTCTAACATTATGTCTTTAGCAAAGACAGAACCTATTATTATGATTCAAACATGTATACAATACTTAATAAATAGGATCATTAGAAACATATTCATTAGAAAGCTCACAGTGTGAATATGCACTAACATAAAATCAACAATAATATTGAATAATCCTTATTAACAATAATGCCCATATTTATAACATAATCATTAAATGTTTTGGACAATAACCTTTTTGTCATAGGGTCAACTATCATAAAATTAGTGCTAATATATTCTATTGATATTGTATACTTCTAAACTTCTTCTTTAAGGTCAAAATATTCAATTCCATATGTTTAGCACCTTTATGATACTTATCATTCTTAGAGAAGAAAACCATTATGAAATTATCACAATAAATTTTCAGTGGCTTAGCAATGTTGTCGATTACTCCAAGTCTTGAAATAAAGTTCTATATCCATTTAGCATGAACCACAGCCTTAAAACATGTCACAAATTCAACTTCTATAGTAGATACAACAATTATTAACTACTTCCCTCTCTTCTATGAGATGGTTTCTCTAGTTAAAAGATATAAATAGCCAAAGTAGACTTTCTTGTATTAAGACGGCTAACAAAGTCTAAATCTAAATATCCAATCACCTCAAGGTGATTACATTTTTATAAATAAGCATATAATCTTTGATTTCTTGCTAGTATTTGAGAACTTTTTTTATAGCTTTCCAATGATCCAATCTTAGATAACTTTGGTACCTAAGCAGCATTCCAATTGCAAAGCTGTGTTTGGTCTAATACATATTTGAGCATATATTAAATTCCTAACCAAATATGCATAAGAAACATCTTTCATCTATTTTTGCTCTAAGTCATTCTTTGAAAATTGTTTAAGACTAAACTTATCTCCTTTATGAATTAGAATAGGAGATACTAAATGATTTTTCATCCTAAATCTCTCTAAAACTTTATTGATATGCACTTTTTAAGACAAACCTAACAATCCTTGTAATTTATCCTAAAATATTTCTATTTTGATCACATAATTTACCTCTCCTATATCTTAATTTCAAAGTTATTAGAGAGAAAATTCTTAGTCTCATATATTAGACTAAGGTTTGTAGCTGCAAGCAAGATACCATTAACATACAGAATTAGAAATATAGACTTACTTCCATTAACCTTTAGATATATGCACTAGTCAACAATGTTTTCTTTAAATTCAAAGATAACAATAGTATTATTGAACTCGAGCTGCCATTGCTTGGAAGCTTATTTAAGCATGTATATTGATTTCTTTAATTTACACACTATATGTTCTTTTCCTTCAACTGAAATCATATTGGTTGATCTATCAAATCCTCATTAAGAAACACTATTTTCACATCTATTTGATGTAATTCTAGATCATAATGAGCTACAGTGCTATGATAATTCTGAAAGAATCTCTCTTAGAGACTAGTAAAAATGTCTCATTATAATCAATGCTATTCTCTTGAGTAAAACATTCAGCAATAGGTTAGCCTTATAACACTTAAGGTTACCTTGGGAGTCACATTTGGTTTTAAAAATCCATTTGCATCCAACTCTTTTATTACTTTTAGGCAATTCTACAAGGTCCCGTATTTTATTATTTAACTCTTCTTTCATGGCATCTAATTACTTATCAGCATTATCACTATTAATGCCCTATGAAAATGAAACTAGACTATTATCAATTGTTAAGTCGACTTCTAACTCTCATGGATAAACCATATAGTCATTTAAGATAGTTAGTCTTTTTTCCCTTTGGGATCTTCTTAATGCTATCTCTTATGGTTCTTCTACAATAGGTTCATTATAAATTATAGGATCAGTAATCCATTACTCTCTTCCATTATTTTGTGATTCAATAATTTCAAGAACAAACTACTTTCTAATTTTCTTAATTTCCACATTTTATGGAACTTCACTCCCATTATCTCACTATTCTCAATGAAATGTGGCATTTCTAGTTTCAATAATTCTTATGTTATGGTTAGGATAATAAAATATATATCCCTTAAATTTTTTTGGATAAACTAATGAAAATTTTCATTATTATTCTTACATCCAATTTCTTTTCTTGTGGATTATATACCCATACTTCTACTTAGCATCCCCAGACATAACTGGCTTCCTACAAATCCACAATTCAAAAGTGTCTTTAGAACTACTTTACTAGGAACCTTATTCAATAAATACAAGAGCATTTTTTTATGCATACATCCATAATGAAAATAAGTAAAGGATAAGTTGCTTATCATGCTCCTAACCATATCCATTAATGTTCTACTAGATCTTTCTAATACACTATTTTGTTATGGTGTAACTAGCATTGTATATTGTACACATATGTCATTTTTCACAAGGAATTTAGCAAATGGACATGGATGTTATCCAATTTCATCATATCTTCCTATAATATTCACCACCTCTATTTGATTGGATAAACTTTTCTTTTCTATCTAATTTCCTTTTAACTTTATTTATGAATATTTCTAAGGCATTCATTACTTAAAATTTCCTCATACAATAGATAGAGATATCCATAATGTGAATAGTTATCAATAAAAGTGATGAAGTACTTTATTTTATTGAAAGAATTAATATCAAAAGGTCTACATATATTAGTTTGTATCATTTTAGAAGTTATATGCCTCTTATGACTCTTTTCTTTATGTGTTTTGTTTGTTTTCCCTTTCTTTTATTGAAAAAAATAATATCAGAAGGTCACATACGTTAGTTTGTATAATTTTAAAAAGTTATCTGCCTGTTATGACTCCTTTCTTTATGTGTTTTATTTATTTTCCCTTTATACTATCCATACAAATATTTAGTTCAGTAAAATCCAAATCTAAAAGGATTTCATTCTTTACTAATCTTTCCAGTCTTTCCTTGGAAATATGATCTAAACATTTATGCCACAAGTTAGCAAAATGTTCATTTGCTAAACTACATTTAATACTAACATTATGATGCAAGTTCAAATGCATTTTAGCAATGAAGCCTATCAAGATTCAACCTGTATAATCCATCACAGAGAATACCAAAACCAATAAGATATTTATGCTTAAATAAACTTATACATTCATTACCAAAATTAATGCAATATCTAGTAATATTAAGTTTAGACAACGAAATTAAGTTCCTAGAAACACTAGGTACATAAAAGGTTTCCAATAAATGTAAATGATGTCCAATTTTTCTTATAAAAATAACATTGGTCATTCCTCTATTCCTTCTTATGCATTTGAAAGGAAGACTCATTTAACTTTAGCAATTCCTTTTTCTTATCATGTTTCTTTCTTTATCTCTTTCTAGCTTCTTGATGGGTCCCATAATAGGTAAAATGATTTCCTTAATTTTTGAGCTTTATTTACTCTTGAACTAACATATTATGCAATTTATGTACATTCTATTTATCTTTCATGGTGTTATAGTTAATTTGGAAAGGGCCATATTCAAATAATATGAGTTGATAATGAATTACACAAGGAAATTTTCATCCACATTCATTCCTAAGCACTCAAGTCTTGCTGCTATAGTTATCATCTCAATGGCATGTTCATGTATAGTACACAAACCATCAAATTTCATGATGGTTAAGGCACCTATTAATGTCTTAACAAAAGACTTATCAGTAGTTTGGAAGCACTCTTCCACAAATTTCATAAATTCTTTAGGACTTTTAGTTTTGGAAAGAGTCGAGTTAATATATTCACTATACTCATCCGCATAAATATCAAACTTAGTTTGTTTAACCTTTCCCAATTCTTATAATAAGCTTTCTATTCATTACTAATAGCAGTAGTAATAATAGTAACTTTTATCAACTAGAATGCCAAATCAAGATCCAATACACTAAGGAGAAATTAGATTTGTTTGATGCAATTAGAAAATTTAAGCCCATTAAAGATGGGACGGATAAAGCATGTGAATAAAGTAAATTTGGAACAAATACTTCAAGAAATAATGTGAAACAATAATGCTTTAAGTCACAATTACCATATATACAAAATTAAAACAGGTCATTAAACAATCAAATGCATACTAATGTTCTCCTTTAAATGATATACCAATATATAACTATAAAACATAATTAATACTAAATTTCAATTTCATCTAGTTTGGTAATTATATTACTCTAATTAGACATAATTGTTATCTTTGGATATACTAAACATGTTTAAATGAGTACATTACTTAACCATGATTATGTTCATAATTATAAAATGATTAATCAATCTTTGGGTGATCCTTAAATATTCTATAATCAATAAACTTCAATATACTTATAAACAATAATCATTACATCTTTCATAGCATCACATAATCATAGGTAATTATTTTTTTTATTTAATTTAATATCTATTATAACTTTCTCATTTAGCCACTTTAGTGACTGACAAATTATTCATAATATAGATATCAAAATAAATAAATGAATAACAATATCATAAAATTTAATAATGTGAAATTTAATTACCATTAGTTAATATTATAATACAATATGCCTTACATCCATTCATATTCATATGATGAACATTAATGACCCGTTATATGGCTAAGTTATGAAATTAACATTTATATTCAAACTTAAATGACTCATTATGCCTTACATCCAATCATGCGACTGAGCTATGTATAAGAGATAAAATGCATATTTATATGTATATGGTAAATTCTTGTGATATCCAAGCAAATGCAATTGTGTGATAATTCATAAGAAACAATCATTTGCAATCGTGTGGCAAAGCAATAAAATATGTGGAAAAAAGTAATTATGTCCTAAATAATATAAACTTTATGAAAACCTATATTTTTTTAAAATTAGAGGTCATTAATGAAAAATTATGAGTTCCTAAATCAAGTGCTTTGATACCATATATAAGTTTTCTTAATTTCTATCTAATTCTGATGACATAATTCATCATTATCTATACAACACATGATCTTGGAAACTTATAATTTTTCACAAACTCATTATAAATTTCATATTATTAAATTAAGGATAGACTACATACTTAGATCCATAGCTTGATGGTCTAAATCCTAAAATATACCCTTTGATCTTTAAACTAAAAGAGAATTATATGTAAGAGAGAAATATGTTTCTATCTCTTAACTCTCTTAATTTTCATGCTTATGTTAGTGATGGAGAGAAAGAAAGCGTAAAACTTTATAAGTAGAGATATGGAGTAATTTTCTAGATCAATATTCCTTCTAAATAAATAATTTATTTATCTATTAAATAATCATTTTATTATCTGATAACTCCCTATTAACCATTCTTATCAAGTAGTTAGTTACTTTAGGAAAACTATATCTTAAACTTACTAATAAAAAATTAACCCATTTAATATTTATTTATTTAACTATAATAACCACTTATTAATATCACTTGAGTCACTTAAGCCTTACATCAAAACATTCCAAACATAATAAGGATTTTGGATTTGATCTTTGGAGATGATATTGTTGAGAGAAGTTTATCATTTATTACTTTTACTCCGAATAATCTCATACCAAAAAAATAGAGAATTAACTTGGTAAAAAAAATACTAATTGATAGTGATATTTCTACCTATAATGCCTAGATACATAACTAGTCTATATATCCAAAACCTTGTACTTACTTTTAAAAATGGTCATCTTAACATTAAAAGTTGTATCATTTAAATTCAATATTACAATATTTTTAGTATTGTCAAAATTCTAGGATGTAGAGAGACTAATAGTGTTAATTTTAATTTGAATTCAAGAAAACTAAAATTAATATTTTAAAATTAAAGAGTTCAAAATTGACTAACCATTAATTGATTGAAAAAACTAGAAATATATGTTTAAACTTGAAGTCTTAATCAATACTTGAATAACAAGTAAATCATATATTCCTCACTCATGACTAAATTTAGAATAAATATGAGTTATGTTGTTCAATACATGGGTATTGTTGGCATGAAGAATAGTAATCATCCAATGTTTAGGATTCCAAATACAAGATTGTCAGTTGTGCCATCCTTGTTTTAATCTAGGTGGCATGAAAGTAATTTAAACTACTTATTTTTAAACTAGAATTGATGGATTATTCAACACCTCTACTATAAATTTATCTTTTTTCGTTGCTTAATTTACCTCAATTAAAGTAAAATATTGATATTTATATGACATAATGGCATTTTTAAAACTAAGTGCAACTTATCATGACAATTATAATAATAAACTAATATTATAAAATTTTATTTTTCAATGAGAGATAAAG